>CM035155.1:67610324-68180164 GCA_020205615.1 Panax quinquefolius | reverse complement strand
CAAAACGACTATAGGATGGACAATTACAGGTATCAAGGGAATGAGCCCATCCTTTTTCATGCACAAAATTTTGATGGAAGACGATGCAAAACCTACAGTGGAGCAACATAGACGGCTCAATCCAATCATGAAAGAAGTAGTGAAAAAGGAAATACTGAAATGGTTGGATGCGGGTATCATCTACCCGATTTCAAACAGTAAGTGGGTTAGTCCGATGTAATGTGTGCCAATAAAGGGAGGAATGACCGTTGTACAAAATGAAGATAACAAGCTAATTTCGACAAGGAAAGTGACTGGTTGGAGGGTTTGCATGGATTACAGGAAGTTGAATAAGGCAACCCGCAAAGATCACTTTCCTTTGCCCTTTATCGATCAGATGTTGGACAGATTAGCGGGATATGAGTACTACAGTATTTTGATGGATATTCGGGTTTTAATCTGATCGTCATCGCTCCTAAAGATCAAGAGAAGATTACGTTTACTTGCCCATAAGGCACATTCGCATTCAGGAGAATGTCATTCGGTTTATGTAATGCACCCGCTACCTTCCAGCGGTGTATGATGGCCATCTTCTCGAACATGGTGGAGAAAAATATGAAAGTCTTCATGGACGACATCTCTATTTATGGGGATAATTTTGATGCATGCTTGGAGAACTTGGTAATGGTCCTAAAAAGATGTATAGACACGAATTTGGTCTTGAACTGGGAAAAATGCCACTTTATGGTTGAAGAAGGTAAAATTTTAGGGCACAGAGTTTCGGCTCACAGATTAGAGGTGGATAAGGCAAAGCTGGAAACGGTTGAAAAACTTCCTCCACCAAGTTTAATTAAGAGAATTCGGAGTTTCTTGGGACATGCCGTGTTCTACAGGAGATTCATAAAGGACTTCTCTAAAATTGTAAAACCTTTGTACAAACTCATACATTACCAGGACAGTATAGAATACTTGTACAGTAGAAGAATTTATAGAAAGTAGTCCAAACTCAGCAGATCTAAAGAAGAGCTCTCAGATTTCCTTTGCGGCGTAAGTTGAAAATGACTTATGAAAGCAACGCACAGACATTATATACACACAATTGGCCGCAGGTCCACCTACGGCTGCCGCAGGTGTACCTGGATCTGTGGCACCCTTACATGGGTCCCACTCCTCTGGCTCAGTTCAGCTCGAGTTGCAAAGGAGGTCTCACAAGCTGAAAAGGCCAAATTAGGAATAAAAATGCTACGCGATTAAGCAAAATAGCCTGAAATTTTTGTTTTCACGAGCCAAACTCTGGCTTCACATATCACTCATTGGTATTCGCCAAAATGCAAGGTATATTATACCAATGACCTCAACTGTGAACGCCTACAAAATAGGTATACATCACCCATCTTGAGTCGCCAGATACATGGTACAGAAATCAGCTACAAACTTAATTATACAACTGTCGTGCAAAATACGACAAAACAAAACATAGCTGAGAGTTTAAACACGAATATTTCCATCTAGACAATATCCACACTCAATGGAGTCCTCATTACAATTATTATCACACTAAGTCGTGAGGACTGCTAAAATAACCATCTTGGACCGTCACTCCATTCCCCAACTAGTCCCAGCTATATTCTCATTTCTTGAAGAGTAAAAGAAAGCAAAAGGGTGAGCTCAACTAGCCCAGTAAGAAATATTATAACTAAGATAATGCAGAATAAATTATCCTTAGTCTTCAACAGTGTTAAACTGATAAAATAAGATAAACATCAAGTTTAACTGCAGCGAAATAAGCAATCCATTAGAAGAGTCAAGTAGAACATAATGTTTACTATCTCTTCTAGATTAAAAGTCCATCGTTAATATTTCATTCTTGTAATACTCAACAACAGTTCTTTGTTATACCCACGACAAAAAGAACTATCATCACCTGTCTTCACCTAAACCACCAAAGATTATAGTTAAATCCACAATTCATATTTATAATCATGTAAATCAACAGTTTCTCCTTGCCACAAAGGCTTAATAGAACATTTACTCAATCTCCTTACCCCAAAGGCTAAAGATATTCAAATGTAATAACAATGATCATACCAATCAGTTGTATAGCTTTACACTACGGGCCAAAGATATTCAACTATAAAACCAATGGTCATGATCATACCAATCAATTGTCTGTTAGTGAACTACGGCCAAAGACATTCAACTATTAACTAATGGTCATGATTCTGCCAATCACATCATCGAATTATCCATGCACTACAGGCCAAGCATATTCGTTATTATCACTAGTGGTTATGATCATGTCATACACCTGTCCATCTTTGCACGTAAGCCAAAGATATACAACTATAAAACCAATAATCAATAGTCCATCTTTGCACGTAAGCCAAAAATATATAACTGTAAAACAAATAATCAACAGTCCATTATGCACGTAAGCCAAAGATGACTTTCATCACAATATAAGCATGAGGATGATGACAATGATATAATCATTAATCAAACGAAATCAAGGATAAATATTAAAGACTTTAAATTTATCAAGAGTTTAAAAATATCCAAATTGTCAATATGATACTGCTTTGTGGAGTAAAATTTAAGAATAATATTCATGTTCCAAAAATAATTTGGACAGAAAAGAATTATATTTTTCGGGTGAATAGTACCTCGTGAATAGTAACATGTGAATAGTACTTTGGGAATAGTACCTCGTTAATAGTACCCCGACATGAAAAGTGTCCCAAATACCCGAGTGAATAATACTAGAGTGAATAGTAACTGGGTGAATACTAACCCATGAATAGTACTCCGCTACGAAAAATGCCCCGAATACCCGAGTGAATAATACTAGAGTGAATAGTAACCGGCTGAATAGTAACCCATGAATAGTAACTCATGAATAGTACTTTGACACAAAAAGTGCCCCGAATACCCGAGTGAATAATACTAGAGTGAATAGTAACCTCGACACAAAAAGGTAGAAATTCCACAATAAAATTCATATCAATATTTCGGCATAATGATATTGAAAGAAATAATATCATTTACGAAGAAATAATACCCCTTAGGATTGTTGAACAAAAATAATAGTCCTACGAATATTGAACGAAGATGATATTCCTTACGAATATTGAACGAAAATAATATTTATACGAATACGAAAAATAATATCTCTTCAGAATATGAAATAAATAATACCCCTTACTATAATAATAATATCCCTTACCTTAGAAGAAAACTGGATACTGGAATAGTGAGGTAACAGACTTCTCTTCTTCTTTCTCTCTATAATTTCTCTCTATAATAATTGCTCTATAACTTTTGTGAATTGATGAGAATGAAGGAAGAATTAGCTTCTATTTATAAGAAAATATAGTTTCGATAATTTCACATTTTGGGGCTTGAAATATTACAATATAATACCTTCCTAATTTTCTTCATTTTTAATTTAGTCCTGCAAGTATTATCAAACTTGCACCACCTCTCCTAATAGTACATCATGTGAATCAATAGTACAATCATGAGACTCAATAGTTCTATACATATGAAAAAAATAATTACTGTATAGTACCTTCATCTATACCTCCATTTTTAATTTAGTCATGCAAGTATTATCAATCTTGCACCACCTCCCCTAATAGTACATGCATGTGAATCAATAGTACACACATGTGAACACATAGTTATAAGCATGTGAATTAATAGAAATTAATTGCTGTAACACCCCCAAATTCGGACCTCTACTTAGTTACTCAAATTCGGTTCATCATGTTCTCATGGTAAAACCATAATAACTAAAATAACTCATACACATCAGAAAATCTACTTTAGAATAATATACAACGATTTATTATAATTAATCCCCCAAGTCTCGCAACCTATAGTGCTTAATAGATTACATAATAATATCTAATAAAGGCTTATTACATAATCATACATAAGCTTAAACATAGTCTGGAATAGTCTTAATACATCATAATAGACTTTAAACATAAAAAGGACAAGCAAGTCGGTAGCCTTGCCCTTGCCCTTGTCTATTCCAGAAACACCTCCATGTTCCTCCTTAACTGAAAGGTTTTAAATAAGCAAGGATGAGCACAAATTGCCCAGTAAGTAATATACAATAAGGGTGTAGGGTATAATATCACATGGTTTGAAATATCGAAGGTTATTTCTAGGATAGTTCAAAGTGTCAGAATAACATCATGAATAAGAGATATGACAATTCAATATAAACCATATATATATATATATATATATATATATATATATGAATTCAACGGCTAACAAAGTATCCAACTAGATAAGCAATTTATACTGAGTAATCACTAAGGACCATTGAAATTCAACTAGAGTTAGAAATATTAAACTGATAACCAGAAATATTAAGTACTATAGTGGATCAGTCTACAATACTTCATGTTATACATAACACCACAATAATATTTATTCACGTGTTGGGGTTTCCAACAACATACACTCCCCTTACCATAAGGGTTGTTCAACTAAGTTTTCAAGATTTCCGCATCAATCAATTGGTTTGGACAATTTTATTATAAACATGCATATAGTCTAGCCGAATTGAATGGCATCGACACTTTCACAATATTCAAGGCCATTACTAATTTCAGCATGAAAAATAGCTTTCACAAGGGTTTAACATACTAACTCATTTGAACGATAAAGTAATATAACTTGTATTCAAAAGATAAACTTACGGTATTTGCAATGATATTGCACAACAATAATAGTAGGGTTCAGATACTTGCCTCAAGTGCAGTTTACCAAAATATTGCTTAATAATACTATTTTAAATCCTAACATAATTTAATATTTTTATAAGATATTCATTAGTTAAATGTGCTCACGCTTTATATGTAAGTTTAAATGCATACTTAAACATCTAACCTAGTTTTATACTCTTCACATACTTCATTTCATACCTTACTTACATATAACACAAAATCAGTTTGTAAGTCACCATGAAAATTAATTAACATATTCTTTAATCATTGCTTTATAGTTTTCAAATACTTTTTGGACTTATCACTCAAAAGTCTATAATCACATCATTAATCATTCACTCATATTATCTAGCTAGCTTCTAATCACATTGGACATGTATTGGTCATATAATACATGCTGGAGTAATAATACAAGTATTCAACTTCTACAAATTGATAGCGGAAAACTGATCCTACAGCAGACTAGCGCGGCCGCGCGACTCCCAGTTCATACCAGGACTAAGCAGTTATTTGCCTGGCCTAGCTTGTCTATCCTTACAAACATAACATATATTAATATGTTAAGGATCCTTTTTGCATTTTCCTAGTTTAATCTAGGTCCCGTTTCACATGATATGGTCCTAAGTTGGACATCTCAACAAATTAGGGCCTTTTAAGGCTATGAAATCACAAAGTCCAACATGCTTGATTGTTAAACATATAAAGTAGTCATATAACTCATATTAGACATGCTTGTGAGTATTCATATCACATATGTGTATTTAACATCGTTTGGTTTGAAAATATGCTTCGCTTATAATTTCCTTAAATTACAATACCTAAGCATGGTATATATACATTTATGATACATGATTGCATATAAGGGTATCATCTAACATGCTCAAAATCATCAGGTTCACATCAACATTCACGTTCAACGTTCACATTTTCATTAGCAAAACTTACTAATAAGCCTAACATGCTCATGCTTCAATATGAAATTCATATATTTATGTTAGTATGTCCGACATGCATTTCAAAACCATACTAACATACTTTGCAAGATCAGAATATGCATTAATCAAGTTTACCATTTGTAGATTTTCCAAAACTTGAAGTTTTCTTGAAAACTTAGCTCAAATTATGCTAAAACAATATAACAAGTTCAAAACAATATCCAACCACATGATAGGGTCATTTATAGGCTTAATCTAACTATCATAGCATACTAAAAATAAATCAAAAATCTCAAATCATTATCTCAAATCGCACTACAGCACGCTATCACATGCAGATATTAACTTATGGAAGTGGCGCTACGCTACCACTTGAACAACATTGAAAAAATGGCTCTGCAGAAGAAGAGCCTTGACACAAGAAATGCATCACTTAAAACCAGACCAGCTACCATGATTCAAATCATGTGTACCAACTCAAATAACATAATAACATGCTATTCTACATCAATTAACAGAGAATACAACAATTGCTAGAATTTGACAAACTTAAGAATAAAGAACATAGAAATAGAATTATACCTCTTGAAGCCTAATGGAATTCTTCAATACAAAGATTACACTCCCTCAATTTCTCAGCAACTCACACTCCCTAATGCACCTCTCAAACAATTCAAGCAACAAAAAGAATGAAGGGAAGTGTTCAGTTTATAGAACATTATTTGACCATGCCAAACCATTATCCAAGAACTAAATCCAAAGGATTAAGGTATTGCATGAAGGTTGTCAAGGAGTTGGTAGATTGGTTGTTGGTTTGCATCATTATTCCCACTCCCCCCATAATCATCACTTAGATTGCTAGCTTGAGCTTGGAAGAAGGAAGAGATAATAAGCCATAGCCTTTTTGAAACTCGCATGAAAGACGTTTTAGGCAAATGGGACACTCATTTTTGGGACAACTTGAATGCTCAACATTCTAGCAACACTTAGACTATACTTATGCACAAGTCTTATTCTCATGTTATGTTTTTAACACACATCTCAACTATATAGTATAATTAAATGTCATACTTAATAATTAAGGTTTCAATGTATGGAAATGTAATATACATATAATCCATGTACATTTTGTCACACTGGTATATTTTAGTAGTTCATGGTATATTATCTCCACACATGCCCACATACATATTGCTACATAGATAATGTATTTATAACATATAGTCCCAATATATTTAGTCGCAATGCTCATACAATATAGTTTATAAGACTTAATATATAGTCACAAAATGTCACACTGCACCATATAGTATGGTTGTATATGCTCATATGCACATAACTATTAATACAATATTATTATCTTAACGACTTACTCATTTATGTGAAGTAATTAAATCATGTACTTCCTTAATTAATTATCACCAATATCAATTAATCATTGATCAATATATTTGTGGATTTCCCTAACCATTACTTATCGATATAATAATCACCTATTATTAATTAAATACCAAGAAATCAATATTCCACCATAACTGTAAGACCCCGACTTTTATGAAATATATTATTCAATTTTTCTTATAATTATTATTTAGTAAATGGTTAAATTGAAAAAAAATAGTTTAAGTTAAGGGTGATATATGTAAAATTTTCAAAATAGGCAAGTGGAAATGAAATACTCATTTCTGTCGGGGAATATTCATTTGGTCGTGGAATATTCTTGTGTTCAGGGAATATTCGCATTTACCAGCAAGCCATCATTGTGGGCCCCATAATAGAATAACTCGTTTATGAAGAAAACGACAAGTTTGAGTTTTTATAAATAACGGCAGTAGTAGTTACCAATTAACACTGTTGGAATACCCGGTGGTTAAAATACGATGTCTGCTGTGGTTACACAAAGAGAACACCAGTATTGCACAATATTTTTGAATTATTAATTCTTATGTAAGAAGGCACTACTCAATAATTGTTACAGTAATTACTGTTCAATATTTTATTATATTGATTCAATAATTGCCGCGTTGATATTTTATATTATTGTTGTTTCAATAATTGTCACTGCACAGTATTTCCCATTATCGGATCAATAATTCATATTATTTGAATAATATTATTAGATAACATTATTGGCAATGTCTAGAAAGTTACATCGAAGGAGAGGTTTGGTCACCTAATTGCTACGCCCATGAAGGAAAAATCCTTATTGGAAATACCCTCTTTCCTAGGAACCACCTGGTTGTCATAATTGTGATTCTGTAATATTATTTGTGAATAATTAATTATTGATTTATATGATAAGAAAATATTTATTTGATGCGGATATAAATGATGGATTTATTTATGTGGTTATAAATGAAGGAATTAATGTTGAGGTGTTTTATCGATATTTTGTCGGATTGGAGGTATTAGAAGATCAAATCGGTGTTCTTAAAGCTCTATTGCGTGAGTTATAATATTTAATCCGACCCTTGGATCGTTGTGATTTTTGGATATGTTATACATATATAAGTTGAGTATATGTCCAAAATTTTGAACCATTAAAAATGAACGGATGAATTGTTATGAATTTTAAGAGGTGACTGATTCGAAAATTAGGTTTATAAATGATTTTTGGTGGAAAATTCTAGAATGAGTGGGCCCCTCCCGTGGTTGGTGAAGAAATGTGCTGAATTTTTTTCAAATGTGGTGGGTGGTAATAGTTGCAGGTAAAGCCATCAGGTAGCAGGTCAAGTCTGCTATGGCGTGCTAACATTTTCCTATAAATAGAGGGTTAAGTTAGAATTGAAAATCACACCAGAAATATAAGCTTTCTCTCTCTATATTATCGAGCGTATTCTTGTGAGTATTTTGATACTTTGAGTGTTGCTATACGGTGCAAGTTCCTTCAGCACTATATCTGGTATTCCAGTCAGAAGTACTGCTCTTTTGAGGTAAGGGATATTGTCGTTATTATGTAAGGGATTTTAAGGGTTATTATGTTTCTTCAGTTTTGTAATTTTTCTGACCTTCAAAAATTCTAGAAAAATTTTAAATGATATTTTGATGAGTTTTCTCGTTTGTGTCCAAAAATGGCGATTTTTGGATGTATAGATTAGGAGTTATGGATTTTATGAGAAAAGACTATTTTAAAAGTAAACGCTTATAACTCCTAGTGATTAACTCCAAAATTGGTGAAATTTTTATTGGGAGTACACCTATATAACGTCAGTATATTCTTTAAATTTCGGAATTTTTGGACAAAAGTACAATTTATGATAAATGTCTAAATATTTGGTAGTTTTGGCCATGTGAAAAATAGTAAATTAATTTTAAAAATTCCAAGAAAAATATATGTTCAATATGGGACTATATTCTGCTAAATCCCAGAAAAGAAATATTTTTAGAACTGATTTGGTATTTTTCATGAAAATGGACTAGTTATGAGTAAATGAATTAAATATGTTATGTGATGTAACAAAATTGAAAAATAGGATTTTATGGCTTGGGAATCCTATATATGGTATATGCAGATTTTTGATGAGGTTGTTGGTTATTGGTGATGAAATATTATGAGTTTGGCATTTTAGGATGATTAAATGCATTAATTAGTAAAGTGTAAAAAATTAAAATAAATTGTTTATATGTTTAAGAAATGTTATTCTTTCAATATCATTATACCGAAATATTCGTATGGATTTTATTATGGAATTTCTATTTTTTTCATGTCGGGGTTACTATTCATGAATTACTATTCATGAGTTACTATTCATAGGGTACTATTCACGACAAAATTGGTTTCTTTTTCTTACTAAGTTATTGTTGATTTATGAATCTTACTCTTTAAATTAAATCCATGTTTTAATCATATTATTTTTATTATCATACATAACATTTTTTATAATCCCGGTGAAGAAATTTCTCTTTGACTTGAGTGTAAAGATGGGTAGATTATTGATATGATCGTGACTATGGGTTCTCTTTGGGCAGTAGTGCAAAGATGAATTGTTGACTGGTATGATCATGACCATTGAATTTATAATTGAATATCTTTAGCTTAAGTTTAAAGGTGAATTGATTAACATGGTTATGATTATTGTTTATATAAATTCTGAAATAATTATATATTTCTTTGAGATATTAATATCTTTGGCCCGTAGTGCAAAGATGACATATTGTTGAATATCTTTGGCCTGTAGTGCAAAGATGAAGTGTTGATGAATATCTTTGGCCCGTAGTGCAAGGATGACCTGTTGTTGAATATCTTTGGCCCGTAGTCAAAGATGACATGTTGCCGAATATCTTTGGCATGTAGTGCAAAGATGAACTGTTAATGGATATCTTTGCCCCGTAGTGCAAAGATGAATTTATTAGTATGATTATGAACATGAACTGTGATTTTGTATAACCATGATCTTTGATGTTTCAGGTAAAGACAGGTGATGAAAATTATCTTCGTCCTAAATGAGAAGAGGAATTTAGAATCACAATAATGATTATGAGTTATTCATATGATTGTGGACAGGAGCTGTTGATTGATGTTACAGGGATAAAACATTGTTGGTGGACTTTTAACATAGAAGATAATAGACATGATGGTCTATTTGACTCTTTTAATGGATTGCTCTCGTTCCTCTGCAACTATGGTTGAAAAGTTTTATCATCTACCATATGTTCTAAATCTCTGATTTATTACTGATGAAGGCTATTGATAATTTAATTATGTTTAGTTATGATATTCTTTACTAGGCTAGTTGTGCTCACCCCTTTTGCTTCACAATTCCTTTCAGGTAATAAGAGTGTAGCTGTGTCGAGCGGGAATAACAAGGGAATAGAACGGTGGTCAATAGCTGTTGAGGTTCTCCCTAAATAGTATGGAAATAATTTTATTGAGAACTTTAGATACGTGTGACATATTGTATACGTCATTTGATATTTAATTTTGGTGAACCGAATAGGGTGAGGTGAACCCAACTTTGGAAGGGTGTTTTGCCACTATCATACAAGATGTCTAATGTCATATATCCTCATGTTATCATAAGACTAGGTTGTGCACATCCACTTGCTGAGTATATCTACGAGCACTACCTATATGATCTTGGAGTTTGGTTGAAACATAATGTTCAATCGCAGACGGTGGAGATAGTTATATGTCAAGAGAAGACTCACCATTAGAAGGAACATGATAGTAATCTTCTCGTTTTTCTTTGGGGTCTATTGGATCAACCAAGGATAATTCTCTGGACATATGATATCTATCATAACTTAGATTCATGGCCTCCTATGTACGAAGGTTTCCTTGAGCACTTCCCAAAGATTTTAATTTCTAAAACAGTTCTAGATTGTACCTTTATGTAAGGTATCACTGTGAGGTGTTGTCCATAGTTGGGACATGAGTCATAGTTGGTATTAAAACTCATAGTATATGTGTTGTTGTATTTTGCACGATAATTGTAGTAATAAAGTTGTAGTTATTTTCTGTACCATATTTTTGGTGACTCAGAATAGGTTGGATGGATTGGACCTATTTTGGGGGCGTTACAATAACCATTATCAATTAAATAATAGGACAATTAATAATCATTAATTAATTCTCATTATCAAATAATTAATATACCACACATCAATTAACAACTAATAGTATACTACAACAACAATTGATAATTAATATTACCAATTGCTCATTTTATAATCTCTTCGCGGATTAACATTACTATTAGTATTTCCCATCACTATGCCACACAAGGCTTTCAACGAGTTTACCATAAACTCCACATATTCTCAATTATTCATTTATTCAATATATTTGAGTTATCTCATTTCACAACACGAAATCGTTCATATTCAAATAAATATTTATTTCTATTAATATATTTATTTAATAATACGCGCGCGAAAATTCTCGGGTATTACAATTGCTCATTTATCCGGTGAATTACCCGATTGGTCAATATAACCTCCAGACATCAATTATTATCGAAATAAATGTCGATTTCCACTAACACTAATAATTCTCACACAATGGAACTATCAATTTCATCTTTAATAAACACGAACTTATTCATCATTAATATTATAACTCACAATATTTAACAACCAGGTCGTTCCCAGAAAAGAGGGGGCTTTTCAATAATGATTTCTCCTTATTGGCGCGCAATTAGGTGACCAAAGCTCTCATTGACAGAACTTCTAGACATTGTGAATATTGCAAATAATAATATGAATAACTTTGTCGTCTCAATTATTGATTTAATAATATAAAATATTATACAGATGATACTGTGACAATAATTGAATAAAACTGAGTGACTTCTCACATAAGCAACAATAATCAATATCGTGTGCTACTATGCAACCACGCGCATTACTATACTTTATCACTGATTATTTTATGATAACTTGTTTACTTTGAAAGATTTTCACATATCACCCTTAACTTTAACCTTTTATCAATTTAACCATTTACTAAATAGAATAATTATAAGAAAATTGAATACTTTCATTTCATAAAATTCGGGGTCTCACAATCTACCCTCCTTATGAAATTTCGCCCTCGAAATTTACGTACCTGTAGTTCGAAGAGATGAGAATACCTTTCTTTCTTTTCGGATTGTATCTTCCTAGTTATTTCCACTCTATCATGATTTTCCCATTTCTCATCTCCTGTATTTCAGATATCATTCAAGAATATAGTTTCAAAATAAGGGTTAATTAACAGGCCACATATTATCCCTATACCCTGACAAACCAATTAAATACCAAATAAACTTAGGTAGGTCATATTAGCGAAGGAATTCCCCGTCTCTCCCCTCCTAGTTCTTGTCTCACATATTAGCCAGGGATCATATCCCTAAGCTTTGATACCAACTGTGACGCCTCCAAAATAGGTATACATCACCCATCTTGAGTCGCCAGATACATGGTACAAAAATTAACTACAAACTTAATTATACAACTGTCGTGCAAAATACGATAAAACATAGCTTAGAGTTTAAACACAAATATTGCCTTCTAGACAATATCCACACTCAATGGAGTCCTCGTTACAATTATTATCACACAAAGTAGTGATGACTGCTAAAATAACCATCTCGGACCGTCACTCCATTCCCCGACTAGTCCCAGCTATATTCTCATTTCCTGAAGAGTAAAAGAAAGCAAAAGGGTGAGCTCAACTAGCCCAGGAAGAAATATTATGACTAAAATAATGCAGAATAAATTATCCTTAGCCTTCAACAGTGTTAAACTGATAAAATACAATAAACATCAAGTTTAACTGCAGCAGAATAAGCAATCCATTAGAAGAGTCAAGTAGAACATAATGTCTCGCTATCTCTTTTAGATTAAAAGTCCATCGTTAATATTTTATTCTCAGAATACTCAACAACAGCTTCTTTGTTATACCTAAGACAAAAAGAACTATCATCACCTGTCTTCACCTAAACCACCAAAGATTATAGTTAAATCCCCAATTCATATTTATAATCATGTAAATCAACAGTTTCTTCTTGCCACAAAGGCTTAATAGAACGTTTACTCAATATCCTTACCCCAAGGGCTAAAGATATTCAAATGTAATAACAATGATTATACCAATCAGTTGTATACCTTTGCACTACGAGCCAAAGATATTCAACTATAAAACCAATGGTCATGATCATACCAATCAATTGTCTGTCAGTGCACTATGGCCAAAGATATTTAACTGTTAACTAATGGTCATGACTCTGCCAATCACATCATCAAATTATCCATGCACTACGGGCCAAGTATATTCGTTATTATCAGCAGTGGTTATGATAATGTCATATACATGTCCATCTTTGCACGTAAACTAAAGATATACGACTATAAAACCAATAATTAGCAGTCCATCTTTGCACGTAAGCCAAAAATATACAACTGTAAAACCAATAATCAACAGTCCATCTATGCACGTAAGCCAAAGATTACTTTCATCACAATATATGCATGAGGATGATGATAATGATATAAGCATTAATCAAACGAAATCAAGGATAAATATTAAAGACTTTAAATTTATCTAGAGTTTAAAAATATCCAAATTGTCAACATGATACTGCTTTGTGAAGGAAAATTCATGAATAATATTCATGTTCCAAAAATAATTTGGATAGAAAAGAAATATATTTTTCGGGTGAATAGTTCCCCGTGAATAGTACAATGTGAATAGTACCTCGTGAATAGTACCCTGGCAAGAAAAGTGTCACAAATACCCGAGTGAATAGTAATTGGGTGAATAGTAACTTGTGAATAGTACTCCGGTACGAAAAGTGCCCCGAATACTAGAGTGTATAATACTAGAATGAATAGTAACCGGGTGAATAGTAACTCGTGAATAGTACTCTGACATAAAAATTTCCCCAAATATCCGAGTGAATAATACTATAGTGAATATTAACCTCGACACAAAAAAGTAGAAATTCCACAATAAAATTCCTACCAATATCCCGGCATAATGATATTGAAAGAAATAATATCATTTACGAAGAAATAATACCCCTTACGAGTGTTAAACAAAAATTATAATCCTACGAATATTGAACGAAGATGATATTTCTTACGAATATTGAACGAAAATAATATTTATACGAATACGCAAAATAATATCTCTTCAGAATATGAAATAAATAATACCCCTTACTATAAAAATAATAGCCCTTACCTTAGAAGAAATCTGGATACTGGAATAGTGAGGTAGCAGACTTCTCTTCTTCTTTCTCTCTATAATTTCTCTCTATAATAATTGCTATATAGCTTTTGTGAATTGGTGATAATAAAGGAAGAATGAGCTTCTATTTATAGGAAAATATAGTTTTGATAATGGCACGTTTTGGGGCACAAAATATTACAGTATAATACTTTCTTCTTTTTCCTCATTTTTAATTTAATCTTGCAAGTATTATCAAACTTGAACCACCTCCCCTAATAGTACATCATGTGAATCAATAGTATAATCATGTGACTCAATAGTTCTATACATGTGAAAAATAATAATTAAAGTATAGTACATTCATCTTTACTTCCATTTTTAATTTACTTATGCAAGTATTATCAATCTTGCACCACCACCCTAATAGTACATGCATGTGAATCAATAGCACACACATGTGAACACATAGTTATAAGCATGTGAATTAATAGCAATTAATTGCTCATTTATCCGGTGAATTACCTGATTGGTCAATATAACCTCCAGACATCAATTATTATCGAAATAAATGTCGATTTCCACTAACACTAATAATTCCCACACAATAGAACTATCAATTTCATATTTAATCAACACGAACTTATTCATCATTAATATTATAACTCACAACATTTAACAACCAGGTCGTTCCTAGGAAAGAGGGGGCTTTTCAATAAGGATTTCTCCTTATTGGCGCGCAATTAGGTGAACAAACCTCTCCTTGACAGAACTTCTAGACATTGTCAATATTGCAAATAATAATATGAATAACTTTGTCATCTCAATTATTGATTTAATAATATAAAATATTATGCAGACGATATTGTGATAATAATTGAATAAAACTGAGTGACTTCTCACGCAAGCATCGATAATCAATACCGTGTGCTACTATGCAACCACGCATATTACTATACTTTATCACTGATTATTTTATGATAACTTGTTTACTTTGAAAAATTTTCACATATCACCCTTAACTTTAACCTTTTATCAAATTAACCATTTACTAAATAGAATAATTATAAGAAAATTGAATACATTCATTTCATAAAATTCGGGGTCTCAGATAAACTTTTGCAAATCATGCTCGACAATGCCTCAAATAGGTTGATGCCGCCAAATACAGTGTCGTAACCCTAAAAGGTTCCCTGGCGGGGGTCACAACACCGATGTCATTCACTGATAAAGTATCTCCGACGGGGGTCATAATGTTGATTTCAATCTTTGATAAAGCATCCCTGGCGAGGGTCACAACGTAGATTTTCACTCTTCCACGTATCCCCGGTGGGGGTTACAACGTATTATTCGTCTATGAACGAATCCCCGGCGGGGTTACAATGCACTTCAACCATTCATGTACGTGCCAATGAAGGTCAAGTAGCATTGACATCATTTCAACAGATGGAAAGTAAACCCATCGAAGCATCGGAGGTCATTCGATGATCTCATAAATCAGTGCACTTATCCATACCCTTCCTCGGCGGGGGTCACAATGCAATCCAACCATTGATACACAACATCAATGAACGTCAAGCAGCCTTGATAATTTACCCAACAAATATCTAATCGGTGATACACACATCAGCGAAGGTTAGGCAGCCCTAACAATACATACTGTTGGTAGTCAATTCAACATGATCATGGAATACGTTATAAACATCCTCAAACAGACATAGCTTTATCCCCATAGATCTCTTGCACACGATAGGCACATCTTTGGAGTAAAGTCTATATCAAGGATCCATGACTTTAGTGATAACCCCAACGTCAACATCCTTAAAGACTTGGATCCTATGTCCAAGACAATACTGATTGTCATCCTCGGCAGGATTAACAAGGAACTGGCAATCATTCCAACATCCATCATATATTTCCATAATGTTGTTGCACATAGCATCATGTTTATTTTGTTTCAATTCAAGTGTCTAGGATTCTTTATCCTATCCATTCCTTGCATTGCATGAATATGATAAAGAGGGGCATCTGTAGACACTCAAAATTTTATGCACACCTGTTACTAACATTGCAGGAGGGCTGTAAGACCCCAACTTATTATTAATAAAATTTAATTTTCTCTATTTATTATTTTGAAATAGTAAGGGTTGATTTGATTAATGTGGATAATTAAGGGTGAAATATGCAAATACTTCAAAATAAGCAAGTGGTTATAAAATATTCATTATTGTCGGGGAATATTCGTACGACGGCGCAACCATGTGTGGGCCCCATAACGGAAATCGATTGGATGAAGAAAACGACAAATATAAGTTGTTTAAAAATAACGGCGATAGTTATTCTGCAGATTATCTTTGTTAAAATACTCTTGGTTAAAACACAGTAGCACACTGTATTGCACCAATTATTGATTCTTACGTAAGAAGGCACTACTCAATAATGGTTACAGTAATTACTGCATTCGATATTTTATTGATTTAATAATTGTTGCGTTGATATTTTATATTGTTGTTGTTTCAATAATTGTCATTACACAATTTTTTTCATTATCGAAGCAATAATTCATATTATCTGAATAATATTATTAGATAACATTATTGGCAATGTCTAGAAAGTTACTGCCTAAGGAGAGGTTTGGTCACCTAATTGCCTCGCCAAGAAGGAGAAATTCTTATTGAAAGCCCCTCTTTCCTGGGAACTGCACTGTTTGTCGATATTTTGATTACGTAATATTATTTGTGAATAATTAATTATTGATTCATATGATGAGGAAAATATTGATTTTATATGGATATAGATGGAGAAAATTTTTAATGTGACAATTGTTGAAAATTGAAATTTTATCTTTTTCTGATAAAATAATTCATTTAAATATATTATTATATTTTAATAATATAATAATGGTGATATTTTTACAACGAATGTGGGATATATGAGTATCTACGAGGAGGAAGAGTATTTTGTTGCAATAAATGTTTAAAACATGTTAAACATATCGGTGGGACCCCATTTATTGACCGAAATTTGATTATAATTCGTAAAATCGCCTGTTTGTGGATTTCGGTCAATTTCTATTTGGAATTTGGAAAAACTTTCTTCTGCAAAGTTGTAGAGAATTGAATTTCCTATAAAAACTCGCGAGATTCGAATTTTCTGATAAAAGGGCTATTTATTATGAATTATTGAAGTTCAAGCTCAAAATAATTGATTTTGGAAGTTTAAAATATTTAAAATTAGAAAAACGTTTTTATTACTTTTTCTAGAATGTGGCATGTGTTTGATGGCTGAAATCAGATTCTAGGCATGCGTAGGAAATTTATATAATTATATTATTAATTTATTAAATTTTACGCTTTTGGTGTTCTAAGAATTTCCTATAAATAGGGTGCTTAGGTTAGAATTGAAAATCACACCAGAAACTGAAGTTTTCTCTCTCTATATTATCGAGCGTATTCTTATGAGTATTTTGAGTATACTTTGAGTATTGTTAGACGGTGCAAGTTCCCTTCAGCACTATATCCCGGTATTCCAGCTAGAAGTACTAATCTTTCGAGGTAAGGGATGTTATTTTCTTCTCAAATGATATTATTTCTTCAATATCATTATCTTTGAAATATTGGTTGAAACTTTTTATCAAATTTGGAACTTTTTCATGCCTGGGTTACTATTCACGATACTCATGACTATTCAATTCATAGAAAAATAAAATTTCTTCTTTTTGTCCAAAATATCTATTACGGATACTAGCTTTGGTTGTATCCATGTTTTGATCATTCTTGAATTTTACACCACTATGATTATTTTTGAGGTATTTTTGAACATGGATAAAACAAAGTACTAATCCTTAATCCTTAATCCTTAATCCTTGTCATTTTGTTTCACTTTGGATTCGCTTTTTAAAATATTTTTCATCATCCTCGGGTCTTAAATGATGATATTATTGAATATCTTTGGCTGTAGTGCAAAGATGAATGATTTCTGAAGAATATCTTTGGTAGTAGTGTAAAAGATGAACAGTGTTTAGATGAACATGACTAATCGATGAATATCTTTGGCTGTAGTGCAAAGATGAATATTTGATTCGGATGTATATTGATTGATGTTACAGGATAAAAGATGAGCGATGAACTTTTAAATTCATACATATAAGATAGTAGTTTGCATTCTCTACTTAACTCTTCTAATGAATTATTATTTCAAGCTGCGAATATTGATTTAAAATTTGTTGTCTATTGTATTCTATTAGATTTTTCCCTGTTGAAGACTAACGGTAATTTGTTGTATATTATCTTAGTCATAATATTCTTTCTTGGGCTAGTTGAGCTCACCCTTTTCCTTTTGTTCCATTTTTCTTCTCGGGAGGCGAGAATATAGCGAAGTGCAGTCGGGGTATGGAATGAAGGTTTTAGAAAAGAATTGTTTAGTAGTCCTCACTATTTTTGTAAAATAATGTATCAATAAATGTGATGAGGATTTATTTGAGTGTAGATATTGTCTGAAGATAATATTTGTATTCAAACTCACAGCTTTACTGGTTGTAATAATAAAGTTGTAGTTGTTTACATACCGTATTGACAACTCGAATAGGTGATGTATACCTATTTTGGGGCGCCACTTAGTATCGAGCTTAGGGATATGATCTCTGGCGGAGATCGGGAATAGAACTAGGAGGGAGAGACGAGTAAATCCTTCGCTAGTGTGTCCTACCTAAGCTTATTTTTTTTTAGTTGGTCGAGATATAAGGATATTATGTGATATATTGATTTCCTTAATTAACCCTTGTTTTATGGCAATGATTTGAGAATGTCGATCGAGAATATTAATAATGGAAATGAGACCGTGAGACGCTCAGTACTCACCAACGAGGAGAACGTGCAACAGTCAGTGGCAATGTTCCTCTTTTGAACAACACCACCGAAAGCGGATGATGAACGAGGGATGTTTAGAAGCTTTTTACTAGTTCATGCAAAATCGAGACGAGGAGACTCGTGTTCAAAATACGAGGAGGAAATGATAGCAATTCACGGGTTGTCACAAACCAAGCGCTTCAAAGAGTTGGGACCACCGAAATTTAAGGGAAAGCCGGATCCGATCATGGTGGAAACATGGGTCAAGCAAATTACCAAGATATTCAATGTCTTGGGATGCACAGAAGAATGAAGGTTCCATTCGCCACCTTTATGTTCCGTGGCGAGGCGGACTCTTGGTGGGAGTCTGTGAAGCGTACCATCCAACCGCTTTCGGCATGTCTTGGGAGACATTTCAGAATTATTTAATGACAAATACTTTCTGAAAGTGTTAAAGTATATGAAGGAAGTGGAGTTCATCGATTAGAACAAAACAACATGACGGTGTCTCGAAGACGAGGCAAAGTTTGCAAAGTTATCCGTGTTTTGCACCTCATTTGGTGGAGAATGAGGAACGTATGACGCGGATGTTTTTGAGAGGTTTGAAACCCTTGATACGACAATATCTCATTTCTCATAAATTTTCTATCTATTCGGATGTTGTAAAACAGGGCTCAATTATTAAAGCGAGATAACGAAATGTACGGTCCAACCGAGGACCATAACCGAGATCGTACGAGATAGCGATCAATAGAATAATGATAACCAAATGGAGAAAGAAAGCAGACGGACAAAAATGGTAACCACTCGGGTGGTAATCATAGCCATGAAAATAGAAAAAGCGAGTCGAGGAGAGATTTTAAAAGAGGAGATTTAACAACGACCATGTGAAGACGATAAAGGCGTGAAGAATCGGTTCTAAGGGAGGAGAACGACCAACGGGTCGTATGCTACAAATGCGGAAAAAGAGGGACATATCAAGACAAACCGCCCACAACAGTTCAAGGTATGCTATAATTGTGGAAAAGAAGGACATATCGCTCGAGATTGTGCGAAGAATGAAACCTAGTTCAATGGGACGGTGACTCAAAAATCATCCCCGAGAAAAGTCAAAGTCAACGATTAAAGGAAGAGGCGTTTGTTGTGGATTTGGTCATAAAGCGAGGAACCCAAACGAGGTGATCACGGGTAAGCTTATTTATAAATTCTTGCGTTTATACCTTACTTGATACTGGGTCTACCCATTCATTTATCTCTCCGCATGTGCTCAACGTTTAAACTTGACTCGGAGAAATTAGACTTTGACCTATCTGTGGAAACTCCGTTAGGAGAAACTTTCATCACATCCACTTGTTTATAAATCTTGTTTGATTCAAGTTGGCACCATCACCTTACACCGTTGACCTTATCTCTTTAAAGATACTTGCTTTTGATGTGATTTTAGGATTGATTGGTTAACTACTCATCATGCCAAAATTAATTGTTTTCGTAAGGTTGTTAGTTTTCATATTCCTAACCAACTTTGTTAGATGCAATTCAAGCAACTAAACCATTAAAATCAATCATTTGTCATATCTAATCATAAAGCTATTCGTTTATTGAAAAATGGATGTCAAGCTTTCTTAGCCCATGTTATGGATTTGAATAAAGACACGTCAAATTTGAATAATATTCTGTTGTTATTGACTTTCCGACGTATTTCCGAAGAACTTCCCTGGTCTACCCCGAACGTGAAGTTGAATTCTTTATTGATCTTGAACCCGGTACAAAGCCCATTTCTAAAACCCCATATCGAATGGCTCTATTGAACTTGAGAGTTAAAGGTCCAACTACGAGAATTGTTGGACATCGGTTTCATTCGTCCTAGTACATCTCCTTGGGGTGCTCCTGCTTTATTTGTAAAGAAGAAAGACGGGAGTATTCGACTTTTGTATTGACTATCTGGAATTGAACCATGTCACCATCAAGAATAGGTATCCTCACCTCGTATTGATGACTTGTTTGACCAAATTCAAGGGGCACAATTCTTTTCAAAAATCGATCTTAGTTACGGATATCATCACCAAGATTAGAACCGAGGATATTCCACGGTGCCTTTAGAACTTCGAAGACGGGCATTATGAATTCTTAGTCATGTCTTTCGGATGACTAATGCTCCTACGACTTTCATGGATATGATGAACCTAGTATTCAAGGAATATTTGGATCGGTTTGTTGTTGTCTTTATTGATGACATCCTTATATATTCCAAAAGTCGTGAAGATCATGAGCACCATTTGAAGTTTGGTACTCCAAAGGCTTCGTGAAAACAAACTATATGCCAAATTAAAGAAATGCGAGTTCGGCTTGAGGAAGTAGCATTCCTTGGGCACGTGAAGTCGAAACATGGAGTATCTGTTGATCCGTGAAGATTGAAGCAATACAAAGTTAGGAACAACCGTCGTCGGTGATCAAGTACGTAGGTTTTTGGGCTTAGCTGGTTATTATCGGAGATTCGTGGAAGGGTTTTCTCGAATCGCTACTCCATTAACTCACTAACTCGGAAGGATACAAAATTCGTTTGGAGCGAAGAATGCAAGAAAAGTTTCCAAGAGCTTAAGAGGAGACTTATTTCAAGACTGTTTCTAACAATACCATCTGGTTCGGATGGATTTGTTATCTCAAATGATGCTTTAGGCAAAGGGTTAGGATGTGTTCTCATGCTGCAACGTGGGAAAGTCATAGCTTTATGCCTCATGACAACTTAAAGAGTATGAGAGGAATTATCCTACTCATGATCTAGAGTTAGCGAATGCGTTTCAGCTTAAAGATATGGAGGCACTATTTATATGGGGAGAAAGTGGAGATATATTCGGACCATAAAAGCCTTAAATATTTCTTCACTCAAAAAGAACTCAACACGCTATGACGGCGACGTTGGCTCGAGCTATTGAAAGACTACGACCACACTATTCAATACCATCCCGGAAAAGAAAGCGTGGTAGTAATAGCGTTGAGTAGAAGATCATATCACGAGAACGAGTGCGATGATGTCAAGTATATCGCGTAGAGCCAACTTTAATAGAAAAAGTTAAGGTTGCTCGCCAGCCAGGGCAGAAAATGGTGATCATTATGAAGAAGAAAGTACAAGAAGGAGCTATTCCGGAAGCGAGAATTGATGAAGAAGGAATACTTTGAGTCCACTCTAGACTTTGTGTTCCTAACGACTTTGATTTGAAGTACAAGATTATGATGGAGGCACACAATACACCATTTGCAATCCATCCTGGAAGTACTAAAATGTATCGTGATCTTCGACATACATTTTGGTGGAACAATATGAAGAGAGAGATTGCAAAGTTTATCTCAATGTGTTTAACTTGTCAACGTGTAAAGGCGGAGCATCTAGTACCTAAGGGTCCGTTGCAACCACTTGAGATTCCGAAATGGAAGTGGGAACACTTTACCATGGATTTCGTTACGGGTCTTCCTACGGTTTCTCAGGGCATCAATGCTATTTGGGTTATTGTTGATAGATTAACCAAGTCTGCTCATTTCTTGCCGATACGGGAGACTTATTCACTTGAACGTCTTGCTAGTATATCGTGAATGAGATTGTGAGGTTGCATGGCATGCTGTATCCATAGTTTCAATCGTGACCCAAGATTCACTTCAAGATTTTGGGTTAGCTTGCAAAAAGCTATGGGCACGGATTCTGATTGATTCGACATACCATCCTCAAACGGACGGATAATCGAAAAGGACTATTCAAACTCTTGAAGATTTATTAAGACTCGTGTTCTAGACTTCAAGGGCGGTTGGGATAAGTATTTACCATTGGTAGAATTCTCCTACAACAACAGTTATCGAGCAAGTATAGGTGTGGCTCCATTTGAAGCATTATATGGACGAAAAGTGTCGCTCTCCAAAGATGTTGGGACGAGGTGGGTGAAGCAACATTGTTAGGACCCGAAAGTTAGTACGTATGACTACTTTTAAAAGATCCAAATGATTCGACAACGTATACAAACGGCACAAGATCGACAAAAGAGTTATGCGGATCTTCATCGAAAGGACGTGGAATTTAGTGTAGGGGATCATGTATTGTTGCGAGTTGCTCCATGGAAAGGAGTTACAAGATTTGGGAAGAGAGGAAAGCTCAATCCACGATTTATTGGTCCATTTCAAATTCTTGACCGAGTAGGAAATGTAGCCTATAGACTCGCGTTACCTCCGAGTATGTCTCGTGTTCATAATGTGTTTCACATATCTCATTTCTTAAATAAATATGTGAAAGACCCAAACCACGTTATTGAGTTAGAACCGGACGAGATAGCCGAAGACTTAACGTATGAGGAGGTACCTGTCAAGATTTTAGATAGGAAGGAGCATGTCCTACGAGCAAAGGTCATACCACAAGTTAAAGTTTTGTGGAGGAATCATGCTATAGAGAAAATGACCTGGAAATTGGAAACGGAAATGAAAGCGAGGTATCCTCACCTTTTCGAAACATCAGGTACGTACATCAATTTTGAGGACGAAATTTCATAAGGAGGGGAGGTTGTAAGACCCCAACTTATTATTAATGAAATTTAATTTTCTCTATTTATTATTTTGAAATAGTAAGGGTTGATTTGATTAATGTGGATAGTTAAGGGTAAAATACGCAAATAATTCAAAATAAGCAAGTGGTTATAAAATATTCATTGTTGTTTGGGGGAATATTAAATGCACGATAGTATGACCATGTGTGGGCCCCATAACTGAAAGCGATTGGATGAAGAAAACGACAAATATAAGTTGTTTAAAAATAACAGGTAAGTAGTTATTCTGCAGATTATCTTTGTAAAATACTAAATTGGTTAAAACACGGTGCACACCAGGTATTGCACCAATTATTGATTCTTACGTGAAGGCACTACTCAATAATGGTTCTGACGAAATTACTTTTCGATATTTTATTGATTTAATAATTGTTTGCGTTGATATTTTATATTATTGTTGTTTCATAATTGTCATTACATTATTTTTCATTATCGAAGCAATAATTCATATTATCCTGAATAATATTATTAGATAACATTATTGGCAATGTCTAGAAAGTTACATACTAAGGAGAGGTTTGGTCACCTAATTGCGCGCCAAGATGAGAGAAATTCTTATTGAAAGCCCCTCTTTCTGAAGGCTGCTGGGTTGTCGATATTGTGATTACGTAATATTATTTGTGAATAATTAATTATTGATTCATATGATGAGGAAAATATTGATTTTATGTGGATATAGATGGAGAAAATTTTAATGTGACAATTGTTGAAAATTGAAATTTTATCTTTTTCGATAAAATAATTCATTTAAATATATTATTATATTTTAATAATATAATAATGGTGATATTTTTACAACGAATGTGGGATATATGAGTATACGAGGAGGAAGAGTATTTTTGTTGCAATAAATGTTTAAAACATGTTAAACATATCGGTGGACCCCATTTATTGATTTGAAATTTGATTATAATGCAGAAAATCGCCTGGTTTGTGGATTTGGTCAATTTCTATTTGGAATTTGGAAAAACTTTCTTCTGCAAAGTTGTAGAGAATTGAATTTCCTATAAAAACTCAAGAAGATTCAATTTTCTGATGAAAGGGCTATTTATTATGAATTATTGAAGTTCGAAGTCTCAAAATAATTGATTTTGGAAGTTTAAAATATTTAAAATTAGAAAAACGTTTTTTTCTTACTTTTTCTAGAATGTGGCATGTGTTTGATGGCTGAAATCAGATTCTAGGCATGCGTGAGGAAATTTATATAATTATATTATTAATTTATTAAATTTTACGCTTTGGTGTTTCTAAGCAATTTCCTATAAATAGGGTCTTAGGTTAGAATTGAAAATCACACCCGAAACTGAAGTTTTCTCTCTCTATATTATCGGCGTATTCTTATGAGTATTTTGAGTATACTTTGAGTATTGTTAGATTCGATGCAAGTTCCCTTCACAGACTATATCCTGTTATTCCATTAAAGTACTAATCTTTGAGAGGTAAGGGATGTTATTTTCTTCTCAAATGATATTATTTCTTCAATATCATTATCTTTGAAATATTGGTTGAAACTTTTTATCAAATTTGGAACTTTTTCATGTATCTGGGGTTACTATTCACGATATCTAACTACTATTCAATAGAAAAATAAAATTTCTTCTTTTGTCCAAAATATCTATTCGGATACTAGCTTTGGTTGTATCCATGTTTTGATCATTCTTGAATTTTACACCACTATGATTATTTTTGAGGTATTTTGAAACATGGATAAAACAAAGTGCGAATCCTTAATCCTTAATCCTTGTCATTTTGTTTCACCGGATTCGTTTCTTTAAAAATATTTTTCATCATCCTCGGTCTTAAATGATGATATTATTGAATATCTTTGGCACGTGTAGTGCAAAGATGAATGATTTCTGAAGAATATCTTTGGCCGTAGTGCAAAGATGAGCAGTGTTTAGATGAACATGACCAATCGATGAATATCTTTGGCCCAGTAGTGCAAAGATGAATATTTGATTCCGGATGTATATTGATTGATGTTACAGAGGATAAAAGATGAGCGATGAACTTTTAAATTCATACATATAAGATAGTAGTTTGCATTCTCTACTTAACTCTTCTAATGAATTATTATTTCATTGCGAATATTGATTTAAAATTTGTTGTCTATTGTATTCTATTAGATTTTTCCCTGTTGAAGACTAACGGTAATTTGTTGTATATTATCTTAGTCATAATATTCTTTACTGGGCTAGTTGAGCTCACCCTTTTCCTTTTTGTTCCATTTTTCTTCTCAGGAGGCGAGAATATAGCGAGTACGAGTCGGGGTATGGAATGAAGGTTTTAGAAAGAATTGTTTAGTAGTCCTCACTATTTTTGTAAAATAATGTATCAATAAATGTGATGAGGATTTATTTGAGTATAGATATTGTCTAGAAGATAATATTTGTATTCAAACTCACAGTTTTACGGTTGTAATAATAAAGTTGTAGTTGTTTCTGTACCATGTATTGACAACTCAGAATGGGTGATGTATACCTATTTTGGGGGCGTCACAGTTGGTATCAGAGCTTAGGGATATGATCTCTGCGGAGATCGGGAATAGAACTAGGAGGGAGAGAGCGAAAAATCCTTCGCTAGTGTGTCCTACCTAAGCTTATTTTTTAGTTGGTCGATATATAAGGATATTATGTGATATATTGATTTCCTTAATTAACCCTTGTTTTATGACGATGTTTGAGAATGTCGGTTGAGAATATTAATAATGGAAATGAGACCGTGGAGACGCTTTACTCACTGAACGAGGAGAACGTACAACAGTGGCAATGTTCCTCTTTTGAACAACACCAATTGGCGAGATGATGAACGAGGGATGTTTAGAAGCTTTTGCGGTTCATGCAAAAATCGCATTTGAGGAGACTCGTGTTCAAAATACTGAGGAGAAATGATAGCAATTCACGGGTTGTCACACGACAAGCGATTCAAAGAGTTGGGACCACGAGAATTTAAGGGAAAGCCGGATCCGATCATGGTGGAAACATGGGTCAAGCAAATTACCAAGATATTCAATGTCTTGGGATGCATGTAAAAACGAGAGGTTCCATTCGCCACCTTTATGTTCCGTGGCGAAAGCGGACTCTTGGTGGGAGTCTCAGTGAAGCGTACCCATCCGGCCCTTTAAGCATCAAAGCATGTCTTGGGAGACATTTGAGAATTATTTAATGACAAATACTTTCACGAAAGTGTTAGGTCATATGAAGGAAGTGGAGTTCATCGATTAGAACAAAACAACATGACGGTGTCTCGATCTGAGGCAAAGTTTGCAAAGTTATCGAGTTTGCACCTCATTTGGTGGAGAATGAGGAACGTATGACGCGGATGTTTTGAGAGGTTTGAAACCCGGCGTATACGACAATATCTCATTTCTCATAAATTTTCTATCTATTCGGATGTTGTAAATGTGGCTCAATTATTAAAGCGAGATAACGAGTACTATTCAACCGAGGGACCATAACCAGGATCGTACGGAGATAGCGATCAATAGAATAATGATAACCAAATGGAGAAAGAAAGCAGACGACAAAAAATGGTAACCACTCTGGTGGTAATCATGGCCATGAAAATAGAAAGCGAGTCGGGAGGAGATTTTAAAAGAGGAGATTTAACAACGACCATGTGAAGAAGACAAACAGTCTTAAGTAAGAATCGGTTCTAAGGGAGGAGAACGACCACCGGTCATATGCTACAAATCACGGAAAAGAGGGACATATCAAGTCAAAAGCGCCACAATGATTCAAGGTATGCTATAATTGTGGAAAGAAGGACATATCGCTCGAGATTGTACGATGCGAAACCTAGTTCAGTGGGGACGGTGACTCAAAAGATCATCCCCAGAAAAAGTCAAAGTCAACGATTCCGGAAGAGCGTTTGTTGTGGTTGGTCATAAAGCGAGGAACCCAAACGAGGTGATCACGGGTAAGCTATTTATAAATTCTTCTGTTTATACCTTACTTGATCACCGGGGTGCTACCCATTCATTTATCTCTCCTGCATGTGCTCAACGTTTAAACTTGACTCGGAGAAATTAGACTTTGACCTATCTGTGGAAACTCCGTTAGGAGAAACTTTCATCACATCCACTTGCTTATAAATCTTGTTTGATTCAAGTTGGCACCATCACCTTACACATTGACCTTATCTCTTTAAAGATACTTGCTTTTGATGTGATTTTAGGGATTGATTGGTTAACTACTCATCATGCCAAAATTAATTGTTTTCGTAAGGTTGTTAGTTTTCATATTCCTAACCAACTGTTGATGCAATTCAAGCAACTAAACCATTAAAATCAATCATTTATCATATCTAATCATAAAGCTATTCGTTTATTGAAAAACGGATGTCAAGCTTTCTTAGCCCATGTTATGGATTTGAATAAAGACACGTCAAATTTGAATAATATTCCTGTTGTTATTGACTTTCTGGCGTATTTCCAAGAACTTCCGGTCTGCCCCGAGAACGTGAAGTTGAATTCTTTATTGATCTTGAACTGATACAAAGCCCATTTCTAAAACCCCATATCGAATGGCTCCTATTGAACTTCAGGAGTTAAAGTCCAACTACGAGAATTGTTGGACATCGGTTTCATTAAATCTAGTACATCTCCTTGGGGTGCTCTGTTTTATTTGTAAAGAAGAAAGGCGGGAGTATTCGACTTTGTATTGACTATCGGGAATTGAACCATGTCACCATCAAGAATAGGTATCCTCTACCTCGTATTGATGACTTGTTTGACCAGATTGCAAGGGCACAATTCTTTTCAAAAATCGATCTTAGATTACGGATATCATCAATGAAGATTAGAACTCGAGGATATTCCATGGATCGCCTTTAGAACTTCGATGCAGGCATTATGAATTCTTAGTCATGTCTTTTCGGATGACTAATGCTCCTAACGACTTTCATGGATATGATGAACCTAGTATTCAAGGAATATTTGGATCGGTTTGTTGTTGTCTTTATTGATGACATCCTTATATATTCCAAAAGTCGTGAAGATCATGAGCACCATTTGAAAATTTGGTACTCCAAAGGCTTCGTGAAAACAAACTATATGCCAAATTAAAGAAATGCGAGTTACGGCTTGAGGAAGTAGCATTCCTTGGGCGCGATGAAGTCGAAACATGGAGTATCTGTTGATCCGTGAAGATTGAAGCAATCTGAAGTTAGAACAACAAAAGTCGGTGGTTGAAATCGTGGGTTTTGGGCTTAGTGGTTATTATCGGAGATTAGTGGAAGGGTTTTCTCGAATCGCTACTCCATTAACTCACTAACTCGGAAGGATACAAAATTCGTTTGGAGCGAAGAATGCGAGAAAAGTTTCCAAGAGCTTAAGAGAGACTTATTTCGGCTTTTGTTCTAACAATACCATCTGGTTCGGATGGATTTGTTATCTCTGATGCTTTAGGCAAAGGGTTAGGATGTGTTCTCATACAGCGTGGGAAAGTCATAGCCTATGCCTCATGACAACTTAAAGAGTATGAGAGGAATTATCCTACTCATGATCTAGAGTTAGCGGCCCAGTGGTCGTTTTATTAAAAGATATGGAGGCACTATTTATATGGGGAGAAAGTGGAGATATATTCGGACCATAAAAGCCTTAAATATTTCTTCACTCGAAAAAGAACTCAACATGCGGCAATGACGTTGGCTCGAGCTATTGAAAGACTACGACCACACTATTCAATACCATCCCGGAAAAGCAAACGTGGTAGTGGCGGCGTTGAGTAGAAGATCATATCTGCGAGGAGCGAGTGCGATGATGTCAAGTATCTGCGTAGAGCCAACTTTAATAGAAAAAGTTAAGGTTGCTCGAAGCCACCGAATTCGTAGGTGATGCGTTATGAAGAAGAAAGTACAAGAAGGAGCTATTAGGGCGAGAATTGATGAAGAAGGAATACTTTGAGTCCACTCTGACTTTGTGTTCCTAACGACTTTGATTTCAAGTACAAGATTATGATGGAGGCACACAATACACCATTTGCAATCCATCACTGGAAGTACTAAAATGTATCGTGATCTTGACATACATTTTGGTGGAACAATATGAAGAGAGAGATTGCAAAGTTTATCTCAATGTGTTTAACTTGTCAACGTGTAAAGGCGGAGCATCTAGTACCTAAGGGTCCGTTGCAACCACTTGAGATTCTGAAATGGAAGTGGGAACACTATACCATGGATTTCGTTCTGGGTCTTCCTACGGTTTCTCGGGCATCAATGCTATTTGGGTTATTGTTGATAGATTAACCAAGTCTGCTCATTTCTTGCCGTCACGGGAGACTTATTCACTTGAACGTCTTGCTAGTATATACGTGAATGAGATTGTGAGGTTGCATGGCATGCCTGTATCCATAGTTTGAATCGTGACCCAAGATTCACTTCAAGATTTTGGGTTAGCTTGCAAAAAGCTATGGAGCGCAGGATTCTGATTGATTGACATACCATCCTCAAAGCAGACGGATAATCGAAAGGACTATTCAAACTCTTGAAGATTTATTAAGACTCTGTGTTCTAGACTTCAAGGGCGGTTGGGATAAGTATTTACCATTGGTAGAATTCTCCTACAACAACAGATTATCGAGCAAGTATAGGTGTGGCTCCATTTGAAGCATTATATGGACGAAAGTGTAAGCTCTCGGTATGTTGGGACGAGGTGGGTGAAGCAACATTGTTAGGACCCGAAAGTTAGTGCGTGTATGACTACGGAAAAGATCCAAATGATTCGACAACGCGTATACAAAGCGGCACAAGATCGACAAAAGAGTTATGGATCTTCATCGAAAGGGCGTGGAATTTAGTGTAGGGGATCATGTATTGTTGCGAGTTGCTCCATGGAAAGGAGTTACAAGATTTGGGAAGAGAGGAAAGCTCAATCCACGATTTATTGGTCCATTTCAAATTCTTGACCAGGTAGGAAATGTAGCCTATAGACTCGCGTTACCTCAAAGTATGTCTCGTGTTCATAATGTGTTTCACATATCATACTTAAATAAATATGTGAAAGACCCAAACCACGTTATTGAGTTAGAACCGGACGAGATAGCCAGAAGACTTAACGTATGAGGAGGTACTGTCAAGATTTTAGATAGGAAGGAGCATGTCCCTACGAAAGCAAAGGTCATACCACAAGTTAAAGTTTTGTGGAGGAATCATCTTTATAGAAAATGACACGAAATTGAAAGCGAAATGAAAGCGAGGTATCCTCACCTTTTGGAAACATCGTACGTGACATCAATTTTGAGGACGAAATTTCATAAGGAGGGAGGTTGTAAGACCCCAACTTATTATTAATGAAATTTAATTTTCTCTATTTATTATTTTGAAATAGTAAGGGTTGATTTGATTAATGTGGATAGTTAAGGGTAAAATACGCAAATAATTCAAAATAAGCAAGTGGTTATAAAATATTCATTGTTGTCGGGGAATATTAAATGCGTGGAATAAATGCAAAGTAACCATGTGTGGGCCCCCATAACCCCATGAAAGCGATTGGATGAAGAAAACGACAAATATAAGTTGTTTAAAATAACGGCGTAGTTATTACAGATTATCTTTGTTAAAATACTCGATTGGTTAAAACACGATGAAGCACACCAGTATTGCACTCAATTATTGATTCTTACGTGAAGGCACTACTCGATAATGGTTACGAATAATTCTTATTCGATATTTTATTGATTTAATAATTGTTTGCGTTGATATTTTATATTATTTGTTTCAATAATTGTCATTACACGATATTTTTCATTATCGAAGCAATAATTCATATTATCTGAATAATATTATTAGATAACATTATTGGCAATGTCTAGAAAGTTACATCTAAGGAGAGGTTTGGTCACCTAATTGCGGCGCCAAGAAGGAGAAATTCTTATTGGAAAGCCCCCTCTTTCTGTGAACCTGCACAGTTGTCGATATTGTGATTACGTAATATTATTTGTGAATAATTAATTATTGATTCATATGATGAGGAAAATATTGATTTTATGTGGATATAGATGGAGAAAATTTTTAATGTGACAATTGTTGAAAATTGAAATTTTATCTTTTTACGATAAAATAATTCATTTAAATATATTATTATATTTTAATAATATAATAATGGTGATATTTTTACAACGAATGTGGGATATATGAGTATACGAGGAGGAAGAGTATTTTGTTGCAATAAATGTTTAAAACATGTTAAACATATCGGTGGACCCCATTTATTATTTGAAATTTGATTATAGTCACACGTAAAATCGCCTGCTTGTGGATTTCGGTCAATTTCTATTTGGAATTTGGAAAAACTTTCTTCTGCGCAAAGTTGTAGAGAATTGAATTTCCTATAAAAACTCGCAAGATTCGAATTTTCTGATGAAAGGGCTATTTATTATGAATTATTGAAGTTCCGAAGCTCAGAAATAATTGATTTTTGGAAGTTTAAAATATTTAAAATTAGAAAAACGTTTTTTCTTACTTTTTCTAGAATGTGGCATGTGTTTGATGGTGAAATCAGATTCTAGGCATGCGTAGAAATTTATATAATTATATTATTAATTTATTAAATTTTCCTGCTTTGGTGTTCTAAGCAATTTCCTATAAATAGGGTGCTTAGGTTAGAATTGAAAATCACACCGAAAACTGAAGTTTTCTCTCTCTATATTATCGGCGTATTCTTATGAGTATTTTGAGTATACTTTGAGTATTGTTAGACGGTCTGAAGTTCCTTGAAAGACTATATCCAGGTTATTCCAACTAAAGTACTAATCTTTCGAGGTAAGGATGTTATTTTCTTCTCAAATGATATTATTTCTTCAATATCATTATCTTTGAAATATTGGTTGAAACTTTTATCAAATTTGGAACTTTTTCATGTCGGGGTTACTATTCACGATATCTGCACTATTCATTCAAAAAAATAAAATTTCTTCTTTTGTCCAAAATATCTATTCGGATACTACTTTTGGTTGTATCCATGTTTTGATCATTCTTGAATTTTACACCACTATGATTATTTTTGAGGTATTTTTGAACATGGATAAAACAAAGTACGAATCCTTAATCCTTAATCCTTGTCATTTTGTTTCACTTTGGATTCGTTTCTTTAAAAATATTTTCATCATCCTCGGTCTTAAATGATGATATTATTGAATATCTTTGGCTCATAGTGCAAAGATGAATGATTTCTGAAGAATATCTTTGGTAGTAGTGCAAAGATGAACAGTGTTTAGATGAACATGACCAATGATGAATATCTTTGGCTCAGTAGTGCAAAGATGAATATTTGATTCCGTATGTATATTGATTGATGTTACAGGGGGATAAAAGATGACGATGAACTTTTAAATTCATACATATAAGATAGTAGTTTGCATTCTCTACTTAACTCTTCTAATGAATTATTATTTCATTTGCGAATATTGATTTAAAATTTGTTGTCTATTGTATTCTATTAGATTTTTCCTGTTGAAGACTAACGGTAATTTGTTGTATATTATCTTAGTCATAATATTCTTTCTTGGGCTAGTTGAGCTCACCCTTTTCCTTTTTGTTCCATTTTTCTTCTCGGGGCGAGAATATAAGCGAGTACGAAGTCGGGGTATGGAATGAAGGTTTTAGAAAGAATTGTTTAGTAGTCCTCACTATTTTTTGTAAATAATGTATCAATAAATGTGATGAGGATTTATTTGAGTGTAGATATTGTCTAGAAGATAATATTTGTATTCAAACTCACGCTTTCTGGTTGTAATAATAAAGTTGTAGTTGTTTACATACCATGTATTGACAACTTCGTAATGGGTGATGTATACCTATTTTGGGGGCGTCACAATTGGTATCGAGCTTAGGATATGATCTCTGGCGGAGATCGGGAATAGAACTAGGAGGAGAGACGAGTAAATCCTTCGCTAGTGTGTCCTACCTAAGCTTATTTTTTAGTTGGTCGATATATAAGGATATTATGTGATATATTGATTTCCTTAATTAACCCTTGTTTTATGACGATGTTGAGAATGTCGAATTGAGAATATTAATAATGGAAATGAGACCGTGGAGACGCTTTGTACTCACCAACGAGGAGAGAACGTAACAGTCGGTGGCAATGTTCCTCTTTTGAACAACACCAATCGAAAGCGAGATGATGAACGAGGGATGTTTAGAAGCTTTTTGCGCTTCATGCAAAATCGACGAGGAGACTCGTGTTCAAAATACGAGGAGGAAATGATAGCAATTCACGGGTTGTCACAAACCAAGCGATTCAAAGAGTTGGGACCACGAATTTAAGGGAAAGCGGATCCGATCATGGTGGAAACATGGGTCAAGCAAATTACCAAGATATTCAATGTCTTGGGATGCACAGAAGAAACGAAGGTTCCATTCGCCACCTTTATGTTCCGTGGCGAAGCGGACTCACCTTGGTGAGTCTCAGTGAAGCGTACCCATCCAACAAGACTCGGCATGTCTTGGGAGACATTTCAGAATTATTTAATGACAAATACTTTCACGAAAGTGTTCGTCGTATGAAGGAAGTGGAGTTCATCGATTAGAACAAAACAACATGACGGTGTGTCTCGATGACGAGGCAAAGTTTGCAAAGTTATCGGTTTTGCACCTCATTTGGTGGAGAATGAGGAACGTATGACGCGGATGTTTTGAGAGGTTTGAAACCCGGCAGATACGACAATATCTCATTTCTCATAAATTTTCTATCTATTCGGATGTTGTAAATGTGGCTCAATTATTAAAGCGAGATAACGAGTACGGTCAACCTGAGGGACCATAACCGAGGATCGTACCGTAGATAGCGATCGATAGAATAATGATAACCAATGGAGAAAGAAAAGCAGACGGACAAAATGGGTAACCACTGTGGTAATCATGGCCATGAAAATAGAAAAAGCGAGTCGGGAGGAGATTTTAAAAAGAGGAGATTTAACAACGACCATGTGAAGACGAGCGGTCTTAAAGAAGAATCGGTTCTAAGGGAGGAGAACGACCACCCCGTTATATGCTACAAATCACGGAAAGAGGGACATATCAAGACAAACCGCCTACAACAGCCAAGGTATGCTATAATTGTGGAAAAGAAGGACATATCGCTCGAGAGATTATGCGATGGCGAAACCTAGTTCAATGAGGGACGGTGACTCAAAAAGATCATCCCGAAAAAGTCAAAGTCAACGATTCTCAGGAAGAGCGTTTGTTGTGGATCGGTCATAAAGCGAGGAACCCAAACGAGGTGATCACGGGTAAGCTATTTATAAATTCTTGCAAAGTTTATACCTTACTTGATACTGGGTGCTACCCATTCATTTATCTCTCTGCATGTGCTCAACGTTTAAACTTGACTCAGGAGAAATTAGACTTTGACCTATCTCGTGGAAACTCCGTTAGGAGAAACTTTCATCACATCCACTGTTTATAAATCTTGTTTGATTCAAGTTGGCACCATCACCTTACACATTGACCTTATCTCTTTAAAGATACTTGCTTTTGATGTGATTTTAGGGATTGATTGGTTAACTACTCATCATGCCAAAATTAATTGTTTTCGTAAGGTTGTTAGTTTTCATATTCCTAACCAACTGACTGTTATGCAATTCAAGCAACTAAACCATTAAAATCAATCACTGTCATATCTAATCATAAAGCTATTCGTTTATTGAAAAACGGATGTCAAGCTTTCTTAGCCCATGTTATGGATTTGAATAAAGACACGTCAAATTTGAATAATATTCCTGTTGTTATTGACTTTCCTGACGTATTTCATGAAGAACTTCCCGGTCTACCCCCGAACGTGAAGTTGAATTCTTTATTGATCTTGAACCTGGTACAAAGCCCATTTCTAAAACCCCATATCGAATGGCTCCTATTGAACTTAAGGAGTTAAAGGTCCAACTACAGGAATTGTTGGACATCGGTTTCATTAAATCTAGTACATCTCCTTGGGGTGCTCTGTTTTATTTGTAAAGAAGAAAGACGGGAGTATTCGACTTTGTATTGACTATCTGGGAATTGAACCATGTCACCATCAAGAATAGGTATCCTCTACCTCGTATTGATGACTTGTTTGACCGATTGCAAGGGGCACAATTCTTTTCAAAATCGATCTTAGCTTACGGATATCATCACCAAGATTAGAAATCGAGGATATTCCACATGACGCCTTTAGAACTTCGATACGGGCATTATGAATTCTTAGTCATGTCTTTCGGATGACTAATGCTCCTAACGGCTTTCATGGATATGATGAACCTAGTATTCAAGGAATATTTGGATCAGTTTGTTGTTGTCTTTATTGATGACATCCTTATATATTCCAAAAGTCGTGAAGATCATGAGCACCATTTGAAGCTGGTACTCCAAAGGCTTCGTGAAAACAAACTATATGCCAAATTAAAGAAATGCGAGTTACGGCTTGAGGAAGTAGCATTCCTTGGGCACGTGAAGTCGAAACATGGAGTATCTGTTGATCCCGTGAAGATTGAAGCAATACAAAGTTGAGCAACCAAGTCGGTGGATCAAGTACGTGAGGTTTTTGGGCTTAGCTGGTTATTATCGGAGATTCGTGGAAGGGTTTTCTCGAATCGCTACTCCATTAACTTCGGCTAACTCGGAAGGATACAAAATTCGTTTGGAGCGAAGAATGCAAGAAAAGTTTCCAAGAGCTTAAGAGGAGACTTATTTCAAGACTGTTCTAACAATACCATCTGGTTCGGATGGATTTGTTATCTCTGAATGATGCTTTAGGCAAAGGGTTAGGATGTGTTCTCATGCAACGTGGGAAAGTCATAGCCTATGCCTCGCGACAACTTAAAGAGTATGAGAGGAATTATCCTACTCATGATCTAGAGTTGGCAGCAGTCGTTTTCGCGCTAAAGATATGGAGGCACTATTTATATGGGGAGAAAGTGGAGATATATTCAGACCATAAAAGCCTTAAATATTTCTTCACTCAAAAAGAACTCAACATGCGGCAGCGACGTTGGCTCGAGCTATTGAAAGACTACGACCACACTATTCAATACCATCCCGGAAAGCAAAAGCAAGCGTGGTGGTACGCGTTGCGTTGAGTAGAAGATCATATCTGAGGACGCGAGGTGCGATGATGTCAAGTATACGCATAGAGCCAACTTTAATAGAAAAAGTTAAGGTTGCTCGCAGCCATGCCGGCCAGTAGCGATGCGTATGAAGAAGAAAGTACAAGAAGGAGCTATTCCGGAAGCGAGAATTGATGAAGAAGGAATACTTTGAGTCCACTCTAGACTTTGTGTTCCTAACGACTTTGATTTCAAGTACAAGATTATGATGGAGGCACACAATACACCATTTGCAATCCATCCTGGAAGTACTAAAATGTATCGTGATCTTCGACATACATTTTGGTGGAACAATATGAAGAGAGAGATTGCAAAGTTTATCTCAATGTGTTTAACTTGTCAACGTGTAAAGGCGGAGCATCTAGTACCTAAGGGTCCGTTGCAACCACTTGAGATTCTGAAATGGAAGTGGGAACACTATACCATGGATTTCGTTACGGGTCTTCCTACGGTTTCTCAGGGCATCAATGCTATTTGGGTTATTGTTGATAGATTAACCAAGTCTGCTCATTTCTTGCCGATACGGGAGACTTATTCACTTGAACGTCTTGCTAGTATATACGTGAATGAGATTGTGAGGTTGCATGGCATGCCTGTATCCATAGTTTCGAATCGTGACCCAAGATTCACTTCAAGATTTTGGGTTAGCTTGCAAAAAGCTATGGGCACGGATTCTGATTGGCTTCGAGATACCATCCTCAAACAGACGGATAATCGAAAGGACTATTCAAACTCTTGAAGATTTATTAAGACTCATGTTCTAGACTTCAAGGCGGTTTGGGATAAGTATTTACCATTGGTAGAATTCTCCTACAACAACAGCTTATCGTGCAAGTATAGGTGTGGCTCCATTTGAAGCATTATATGGACGAAAGTGTCGCTCTCCGGTATGTATGTTGGGACGAGGTGGGTGAAGCAACATTGTTAGGACCCGAAAGTTAATACGTATGACTACGGAAAAGATCCAAATGATTCGACAACGTATACAAACGGCACAAGATCGACAAAAGAGTTATGCGGATCTTCATCGAAAGGACGTGGAATTTAGTGTAGGGGATCATGTATTGTTGCGAGTTGCTCCATGGAAAGGAGTTACAAGATTTGGGAAGAGAGGAAAGCTCAATCCACGATTTATTGGTCCATTTCAAATTCTTGACCGAGTAGGAAATGTAGCCTATAGACTTGCGTTACCTCCGAGTATGTCTCGTGTTCATAATGTGTTTCACATATCTGTACTTCGTAAATATGTGAAAGACCCAAACCACGTTATTGAGTTAGAACCGGACGAGATAGCCGAAGACTTAACGTATGAGGAGGTACCTGTCAAGATTTTAGATAGGAAGGAGCATGTCCTACGAGCAAAGGTCATACCACAAGTTAAAGTTTTGTGGAGGAATCATGCTTAGAGAAAATGACCGGAAATTGGAAACGGAAATGAAAGCGAGGTATCCTCACCTTTTCAAACATCGTGTGCGTACATCAATTTTGAGGACGAAATTTCATAAGGAGGGAGGTTGTAAGACCCCAACTTATTATTAATGAAATTTAATTTTCTATTTATTATTTTGAAATAGTAAGGGTTGATTTGATTAATGTGGATAGTTAAGGGTAAAATACGCAAATAATTCAAAATAAGCAAGTGGTTATAAAATATTCATTGTTGTCGGGGAATATTAAATGCGACTGGCGCAAAATATGTGTGGGCCCATAACTGAAAAGCGATTGGATGAAGAAAACGACAAATATAAGTTGTTTAAAAATAACAACAGGTAGTTGTTATTGCAATTAATCTTGTTAAAATACTCGGTGGTTTAAAACACAAGAAGCACACCGGTATTGCACCAATTATTGATTCTTACGTGAAAGGCACTACTCAATAATGGTTACGATAATTACTTGCTCAAATATTTTATTGATTTAATAATTGCTTTGCGTTGATATTTTATATTCTTTGTTGTTTCAATAATTGTCATTACACGTATTTTTTCATTATCGAAGCAATAATTCATATTATCCTAATAATATTATTAGATAACATTATTGGCAATGTCTAGAAAGTTACATCTAAGGAGAGGTTTGGTCACCTAATCATGGCGCACAAGATGGAGAAATTCTTATTGAAAGCCCCTCTTTCTGTGAACCGCTGGTTGTCAATATTGTGATTACGTAATATTATTTGTGAATAATTAATTATTGATTCATATGATGAGGAAAATATTGATTTTATGTGGATATAGATGGAGAAAATTTTTAATGTGACAATTGTTGAAAATTGAAATTTTATCTTTTTCTGATAAAATAATTCATTTAAATATATTATTATATTTTAATAATATAATAATGGTGATATTTTTACAACGAATGTGGGATATATGAGTATACGAGGAGGAAGAGTATTTTTGTTGCAATAAATGTTTAAAACATGTTAAACATATCGGTGGACCCCATTTATTGACTGAAATTTGATTATAGTCTGTAAAATCGCCCGTTTGTGGATTTCGGTCAATTTCTATTTGGAATTTGGAAAAACTTTCTTCTGCAAAGTTGTAGAGAATTGAATTTCCTATAAAAACTCGCAAGATTCGAATTTTCTGATGAAAGGGCTATTTATTATGAATTATTGAAGTTCCGAAGCTCCGAAATAATTGATTTTTGGAAGTTTAAAATATTTAAAATTAGAAAAACGTTTTTTCTTACTTTTTCTAGAATGTGGCATGTGTTTGATGGCTGAAATCAGATTCTAGGCATGCGTAGGAAATTTATATAATTATATTATTAATTTATTAAATTTTCTGCTTTGGTGTTCTAAGCAATTTCCTATAAATAAGGTGCTTAGGTTAGAATTGAAAATCACACCGTAAACTCAAGTTTTCTCTCTATATTATCGAAATGTATTCTTATGAGTATTTTGAGTATACTTTGAGTATTGTTAGATTAAGGTAAGTTCCTTCAAAGACTATCATCCTATTCCACTAGAAGTACTAATCTTTCGAGGTAAGGATGTTATTTTCTTCTCAAATGATATTATTTCTTCAATATCATTATCTTTGAAATATTGGTTGAAACTTTTATCAAATTTGGAACTTTTTCATGTCGGGGTTACTATTCACGATATACTAAGACTATTCAATCAGAAAAATAAAATTTCTTCTTTTTGTCCAAAATATCTATTCGGATACTAGCTTTGGTTGTATCCATGTTTTTGATCATTCTTGAATTTTACACCACTATGATTATTTTGAGGTATTTTTGAACATGGATAAAACAAAGTACGAATCCTTAATCCTTAATCCTTGTCATTTTGTTTCACCGATTCGTTTTAAAAATATTTTTCATCATCCTCGGTCTTAAATGATGATATTATTGAATATCTTTGGCACAGAGTGCAAAGATGAATGATTTCTCAAGAATATCTTTGGTCAGTAGTGCAAAGATGAGCAGTGTTTAGATGAACATGACCAATCGATGAATATCTTTGGCTTCAGAGTGCAAAGATGAATATTTGATTCCGATGTATATTGATTGATGTTACGGGGATAAAAGATAGACGATGAACTTTTAAATTCATACATATAAGATAGTAGTTTGCATTCTCTACTTAACTCTTCTAATGAATTATTATTTCATTGCGAATATTGATTTAAAATTTGTTGTCTATTGTATTCTATTAGATTTTTCCTGTTGAAGACTAACGATAATTTGTTGTATATTATCTTAGTCATAATATTCTTTCTTGGGCTAGTTGAGCTCACCCTTTTCCTTTTTGTTCCATTTTTCTTCTCGGGAGGCGAGAATATAAGCGAGTACTTAGCCTGGGGTATGGAATGAAGGTTTTAGAAAGAATTGTTTAGTAGTCCTCACTATTTTTGTAAAATAATGTATCAATAAATGTGATGAGGATTTATTTGAGTGTAGATATTGTCTAGAAGATAATATTTGTATTCAAACTCACAGTTTTACGGTTGTAATAATAAAGTTGTAGTTGTTTCTGTACCATGTATTGACAACTCAGAATAGGTGATGTATACCTATTTTGGGGGCGTCACAAGGGCAGATTCATCTTTCGGAGATAACTCTAGAAGACAGCTCACATCCATTCCGGATAATACCGAAAGTTCAGTCTCAACCCCGAAACACACACCATGTGTATTAATTCCAACCTCAGAGATAACCTCGAGTTTCATCCTTGGAGATAACCCAGGGAATGTCGTTGCAGTTCCAGCGATGACCCCGAAAATGGTTGTTTCAAATGCATGCATTCAGCTTCAAACACTAGTAAGTAGTAAAGAGATTAACTAAGGAGGTGGAAATAGTAAACTTAAAGGTTAAGTAAACTTAAGTGTTAAGTAAACTTAAGTGTTATGTAAACTTAAGAGTTAAGCAAACTTAAAGGCTAAGTAGACTTAAGTGTTAAGTAAACTTAAGGAGAAAGTTAACTTAGTCCTTAAGGCATGAATAGTAAGGAGGTTAGGGGGGTGAAATGACTAAAATACACTTAGCTTGGAAATTCTATAAATAGGAAGCTTATTTCATTTGTTTGGAATTTTGAAAATTGTCCAAAATTTGAGAGAGAGAGAGAGAGATTTCGGATGAGGGAGAAGAGGAAAAGGAGGAGGAAAAGTTTCTCATGAGCAAACTTTGTCCGACGAAAATAGATCAAAGGAGAAATGTAATCCGAAACCTAGTTTCTTAGAAATTTTCTTTAAGTTTCTATGTTCAAAAACATAGATTAATAAGAATAAGGAGTAAAAGATATTAAGAATGATTTCATATGGTTGAAATCATAAGAAAAGAAGAAATAAGAAATTAGAAGTTTAGTTTGTAAATTTCTTAAGGAAGTGTTCGATTCGTAATGAATTAGAATGATCCAAGTGGATTCTATCAATAAGTAGGTGTAATAAGTAAGGAATGATGATCTATAACATCAAATTCCAATCAAAAGTGAAATCGTAATCCAAAATATCGATTAAAATGAAGAACGAACGAAGAACACGAAGAACACGCGAAGAAAACGAAGAACGTTTTTGATGGACAAATTTAAAACCATCGTAAGATAATTGTTTTTGATGGACAAGTTTAAAACAATCGTGTATATGTTAGATGCTTGTTGCTTGGTTAGGAACGGTAGAAATGTTCATGAAGAATGTATTAAAACATAGCTATAACGAAGTTATGGCAAAAATTTCGTAAAAGACAAACGAGAATTAGAAAGTCAGTAAATGAACCCGAACATGTAGGGTTTCATAAGAATATAAGAGAACATATAAAACGTGAGTCGTGGACTCAAGAACGAAAGAATTTCGAGTTCGGATGATCAAATTACGGACGAACAAACGAAGAGCGTTAAAAACATAAAATGAATAAAGGATGATGATCAAGCCAATCAAATGGTACGTTAATGGATTCAAAATGAAGTTCTGTCTGAGGGGGATTAAAGTACGTAAGATAAGGAAGAGAATGGCTTTAGAACGACCTCGTTCCGAGTTATAATGAAGGAGTTATGAGATCGGGACGTAGCGTATCAAAATGAAGTTAACACTTGGAAGAAATTTTCAAGAATTAGGGCTTGGTGCCGCGGCACCAATCATGCCTTGTAAGGTGGCGCTGCAGCGCCAGACCAGGGAGCCAGGTATTGCAAACTCGCGCCGTGGTGCTAGAGATAGAGAAGAGAGTGGCGCCAGAAAGCGCCAAAGGTAGGGAAAAAAAAAGCCGGAGAAGAGCTTTTAACCGCTTTCAACTTCTTGGGGAAATGTAAGGAAAGAAAAAGAACATATTGTTCAACTAATGTAACACTTAGTCAGGTGTTTTAAACCCTTAATGAAGGTTAAACAAAAAGATTAAATGAGATTAAAAGACAAAGAATGTAGATGCGGGTTACGAAACCGATATCCGGGGACCGTAGTCACGATAAACGAACGTGGGGGATTGCTATGAGTCTGATTCCCTAAATGTTGGGGAATGAGGGTAATGAATAACATTTCGATGTTATGGCATGGTAGTGAGAGATAAGTGTAAAGCGTATAGAGGCTATAAACGCAACGCTATTGCGATGAACAAACGGTCGTAGCATACAACGAAAAGTATGGCTTTGTCATTAAGAAGAATAATGAACATGGGGTTCATGGGATGGATAACGATCGAAAGTGATTAAAACCTTGAGTAAAGGTTGAATGAGAGATTAAAAGACGAGCAACATTGAATACGTAAATGATCCTTGTGAATCGTATTTGCATCGGATGAATGGTCTAAGTATACCTTGGTTGTATGACCTAGACGTTGACAAAGGTAGTAAGTAAAATATGAATTATCGAGAAAGCCGTAATGAATGGTAATAAGAGTAATGAAAGCCGAAGGTGAGTCGTATAAGAATGAATCTTGAGGTATTGCATTTAGTTGCCAGAAAGCCGTAAGGAATAAGAAATTGATTTAACAAACATTAAGTTTAATGGTTCGGATAAGTTACAATAAGTTTAGGTTGTGGTACAATCGTAACCTTTGATGGTTGACATATGGGAGCTGGACTAAATAATTCCTTTAGAGAGCGAAGGTATATACAAAACTGGCAACCGATCTAACTCATTGTGTGGGCAGTGTAGATGAGACGTGATCTTGTTTATTGGTTGTTTGTGGGAAACCACTCAGAGTACCATATGGACTACTAGTAGAGAAGCGATGTGTACTGAGTCCTATAAGAGTTATAAGAAGAAGATAAGAATGTAAAACATCAAAGATGATGAACGTATAAGTAAGACATCTCTGTATGTCATTAAGCCGTAGAACGATAATGAAAGTGGTATCATAAACTTAGGTTGCAAGAACACGATTCCTAAGAAGTAGAGTTAAGTAAACTAACGCATAATTCAAATATATATGACAAATTGGTGTATGTGGTGTTTTATTATGTGTTATATAGGAATTGAAATGAACAGTTCGACGTAAGATGTAGCTGGGCATAAAGCAAGTTTCCTAAATCCATTCATATTTCAAATGAATGCTAGTTTCTTAAACTTCTCAAATATTGAACTTGAGAAGTTCCGTCTATGTGCTAATGTGCGATATTTGTACAAGGTGGTAGAACGTATGAGCCCTTTAGCCACAATGTGAACACTTCGGTGTTTCTATAAGATGAACTGTTTTGTGATTTAACTGTTCAATAAGAGAATGCTCTGTTTATACATGATCCGTTATTGTTAGGTCTGTGATAATGATTCTAGCCAGATAAAATGTGTATGAAAAAGGTAAAAGAATGAAAGTATTTTAAAATTAAAGTGAATATTGTTTTAAAATGATAGGAATCGAGATTAATCCTATTATTCAAGCAGCTTCATAACCTTTGTTCGGTTATTGAAGTCTTAAAAGAATGTTTGAATTCTTGAAGATGTTTGTTCAACTGCTATGACTTGCTGAGCAATTGAATGCTCACACATGCTTTAAATGAAAAATATTTTCAGCGAACGATGTTAGAAGAACTTAAGGATCTCATAAAGATCATGCTGACGGTATCCAGATGAAGTGCCATTCAGAATGTGAATGAGCGAGAAGATCAAGTGAAGACTTGTAATATAGAAATATGAAATTAAACTATAGACTAGTTTAAGAAACTGTTATGTATCCTTGGTGGCGGATAAAAGTCACTCTTGTAAGATAAAATGAATAAGGTATTTATCATTATTTGTAATGAGAAAGGTTATAAGGTTTTTAGAACCTGGGATTTGAGAGTGTATGTTGTTATATTTTAGTATATAATGATTTACGTTGGATGAATGATGTACTCGTGACGTACGAAATCCAGGTGTGTAGATAGACCGGATTTCGGGGCGTTGCAAGTTGGTATCAGAGCTGATAGGTTATAAATCTTAGGTAAGAGTATCTAAGACTATAATCGTAGAAAGAGGGATAAGAAGATCACCACGTGATCATAGTGAATCGTAGTAATAGATGAGCTATTAAACGATGAATGATGTATAAGTACTACGAAGTAGTACAAGAAGAAGAACTCAGATTGAGTTGTGAAGGATAGTATATGAATTAAAGAAAATTTGTACTTAGTAAAGAGAGATTTAGAAGTTGTAAAAATTTCAATTGAGGACTCATGTGATAGGTGAGTTATATGATCCTTTGTTATAGGCAGAGGTTTATGCTTTGTGTAATAACTGCATAGCTTATTACAATGATAATCATTGGAATTGGTCGCGCTGTCAAGATGTATATGTCGAGAAGGTGAATCTTTTCTCATGTATATACTTGATAGGTAGAGAACGATAAGGTATGTGCGAATTCTTGAAACTAATAATTATGGTACGTTCGTGACTCATAATGATATGGTAGGTTTTTGAACTTCTCAGCGAATGGACGGTTATGGTCTGTCTGAGATAGTTCTTAAACTCATATTATTGTGGAAAGTTCCTAAACTCATAATGTGTGGTAAGTTGATGGATTGTACTAAGGTAGAGGGATGTTTAGACTGAAAATAAGTTATTTCCAGTAGGCTTAGTATTAAATGTGCTAGAGAAGATTAAGTATTGTCTTAGTAAGACAATGAAGGAAGATGGAGAATAGGATATTCCAAGTCATCTTGCTATGCTAGATTTCAAAGTTTATTGAAATCGTGCTTATGTGTTCGTATTTTGAAAATGAAAGAATTGGTTCAACTTTTGGAACCAATAGATTTTTAAAAGAACTATTCTTGGTATGTCTATGCTAATTGCTTCGGCTAGACAAAAATTGATTTGAAATATCAAAATGAATTTTATATCATCAGTGCATTTGATGCAATGATGGAGTTATTAATGCAATTGAACCTAGTGTTGGATGTGATCTTAGGATCAACAACCCACTATGGTATGATGTATCATGACGAAGTCACAAACTGACGAAGTCCTCAAAGTACTATGAAAAGTACGGTATCATGACGTCATAAAACGTTTTGATGTATTGTGAAAAGAATTTAAAGAAGTAGTCGATGTCAATTGAGTTGACTAGACAAATGTTTCAAGTTGATATCCAATTTATTGGTATGGTCTAAGCTATTTGATTTGGCTAGACAAATAGTATGTCATGTTATAAGAAAATCGAGCTTTCTTTGAGAACTTGTGCCAAACCAAATTGTTTTGGTGCAGAATCTGATGAATAAGTCTGAGGTGAACATACCCTGAAATGGGGTTATATGATGTGTTGATCACCTATGTATGGAAGAGGTTGTTTACCTTCTTGGTGATTGTAAACTGACCGTGAAAGAAGGGTTTACGGTGAATTGCTGTTAAACCTAGTAAGAGTTCATGGTCAATTTGACCCCTCAGCGAAAGTGTGAAATGTTTTAAAGGAATTCTTATATTCCTCGTTGTTCATTCTACTTCATAATTCTTGATAAGTTGTGAAGGTGAGAGAATGTTTGAAAGATAGGAACTTCTTTGAAGAGAAGTTGAGAAGAAGGGTAGGCTAAAATTTTGAGGACAAAATTCTTTGAAGAAGGGGTGAATGTGATGACCCGGGTAAGGGTGTGGTTTTAAGAAATTTCGAGGACGGAATTTTTATAAGAGGGGAATAGTGTAACGACCCGGAAATCCAGATTGTCCAGAAATTTAGATTTAAAGAATTAGTTATTAATAAAAAGGAATTTTTATTAATAATATTATGTGCTATGTATTTATTAATCGTTCTAGAACCTAGGATGATTATAAACCGGGAGGATTGTGGCTACGAGCTAGATTGAACGAGTAAGAATTTTCAAGACGAAAATAAAAATTTTCCGAGATCAAAATATTTTCGGGGAAAAAGATGAAATATGCACTATTCACCCGACGAAACCTAAGGGTTAGGGTTTGAATAACCTAAGTCGCTTCGAGAGTTCTAAGATGTCAAAATGACATTCCGTCGAAGATTTGCCGATAATATGTCGTGAAAAGTTAAGTAAGTTTATAAAAAGTTTTTCTCGAAAAATGTGCAGAAATTGGATGAAATAAAAATGACGAAAAGTACTGTTATGTACTTTTCATTCGTTTATCTGCGTTAGGGGAAAACGTGAAGGAAAACGCTTAAAACCAAAAACTATTTTTTAGTCTTTTTCGGAAATCCGAACAATACGTAAAAGTTAATCGGTAAAGGAAAGATGAAATATCCAAATATAACTGGATTGCAAGAATCAAAGTTTTTAAAACTGTCGGACAAAACCCGAAAGACGAAACAACGAAACTTACAGGCTAAGTTTCGTGAATAGTAAAGAGGTAAACTAAGGAGGTGGAAATAGTAAACTTAAAGGTTAAGTAAACTTAAGTGTTAAGTAGAGTTAAGTGTTAAGTAAACTTAAGAGTTAAGCAAACTTAAAGGCTAAGTAGACTTAAGTGTTAAGTAAACTTAAGGAGTAAGTTAACTTAGTCCTTAAGGCATGAATAATAAGGAGGTTAGGGGGGTGAAATGACTAAAATACCCTTAGCTTGGAAATTCTATAAATAGGAAGCTTATTTCATTTGTTTGAAAATTTGATAATTGTCCAACATTTGAGAGAGAGAGAGATTTCAGATGAGGTGGAAGAGGAAAAGGAGGAGGAGAAGTTGCTCATGAACAAACTTTGTCCGACAGAAATAGATCAAAGGAGAAAGGTAATCCGAAACCTTGTTTCTTAGAAATTTTCTTTAAGTTTCTATGTTCAAAAACATAGATTAATGAGAATAAGGAGTAAGAGATATTAAGAATGATTTTATATGGTTGAAATCATAAGAAAAGAAGAAATAAGAAATTAGAAGTTTAGTTTGTAAATTTCTTAAGGAAGTGTTCGATTCGTAATGAATTAGAATGATACGAGTGGATTATATAAATAAGTAGGTGTAATCAGTAAGGAATGATGAGCTATAACATCAAATTCCAATAAAAAGTGAAATCGTAATCCAAAATATCGATTAAAATGAAGAACACAAAGAACATGCGAAGAACACAAAGAACGTTGTTGATGGACAAATTTAAAACCATCGTAGGATAATTGTTGTTGATGGACAAGTTTAAAACCATCGCGTATAAGTTAGATGTTTGTTGTTTGTTAGAATGGTAGAAACGTTCATGAAGAATGGATTAAAACTTAGCTATAACGGTTAGTTATGAAAAATTTTTCAAAAGACAAACGAGAATTAGAAAGTTAGTAAATGAACTCGAACGTGTAGGGTTTCATCAGAATGTAAAAGAACATAGAAAACGTGAGTCATAGACTCATGAACAAATGAATTCTGAGTTCGGATAACCGAATTACGGACGAACAAACGAAGAGCGTTAAAAACGTAAAATGAATAAAGGGTGAAGATCAAGCCAATCAAATGATACGTTAACAGATTCAAAAAGAAGTTCTATCTGAGGGGGATTGAAGTACGTAAGATAAGGAAGAGAATGGCTTTAGAATGGCCTCGTTCTAAGTTATAACGAATGAGTTATGAGATCGGGATGTAGCGTCTCAAAATGAAGTTAACACTTAGAAGAAATTTTCAAGAATTAGGGCTTGGCACCGCGGCATCAATCATGCCTTGTAAGGTGGTGCTTCAAATACTGCACTGTGGAGCCGGCATCGCAAACTCAAACTCATGCAAGGAGAGAGATAATGAAGAGAGTGGCGCCGCAGCGCCAGTGTAAGGAAAAAGCCAAAGAAGAGCTTTTAACTGCTCAGCTCTTGGGGGAAATGTAAGGAAAGATAAAGAACATAATGTTCAACTAATGTAACATTTAGTCAAGTGTTTTAAACCCTTAATAAAGGTTGAACAAAAAGATTAAACGAGATTAAAAGACAAAGAGTGTAGATGTGAGTTACGAAACTGATATCCGGGGTCTGTAGTCGCGATAAACGAACGTGGGGGATTGCTATGATTGTGATTCCTTAAATGTTGGGGAACGAGGGTAATGAATAACATTTTGGTTTGATGGCATGGTAGTGAGAGATAATTGTAAAGCGTATAGACGTTGCAAACGCAACGCTGTTGCGATGAACAATTGGTCATAGCATACAACGAAAAGTATGGCTTTGACATTAAGAAAGAATAATGAACATGGGGTTCATGGGATGGATAACGATCGAAAGCGATTAAAACCTTGAGTAAAGGTTGAATGATAGATTAAAAGACAAGTAATGGGTACGTTGAATACGTTAACGATCCTCATGAATCATATTCGCATCGGACGAATGTTCTAAGTATACCCTAGTTGTATGACCTAGACGTTGACAAAGGTAGTAAGTAAGATATGAATTATCGAGAAAGCCGTAATGAACGGTAATAAGAGTAATGAAAGCCAAAGGTGAGTCGTATAAGAATTAATCCTGAGGTATGGCATTTAGTTGCCAGAAAGCCTTAAGAATAAGAAATTGATTTAACAAATATTAAGTTTAATGGTTCAGATAAGTTACGATAAGTTTAGGTTGTGGTATAATCGTAACCTTTGATGATTGACATATAGGAGCTGGGCTAAACAATTCCTTTAGAGAACGAAGTTATATACAAAACTGGTAACCGATCTAACTCACTGTGTGGGCAGTGTAGATGAGATGGGAACTTATTTGTTGGTTGTTTATGGGAAACCACTCAGAGTACCATATGGACTACCAGCAGAGACGCGATGTGTACTGAGTCCTAGAAGAGTTATAAGTAGAAGATAAGAATGTAAAACATCAAAGATGATGAACGTATAAGTAAGACATCTCTGTATGTCATGAAGCCGTACAACGATAATGAAAGTGGTCGCGTAAACTTAAGTTGCAAGAACGCAAACCCTAAGAAGTAAAGTTAAGTAAACTAACGCATAATTCAAATATATAAGACTAATTAGTGTATGTGGTGTTTTATTATGTGTTATATAGGAATTGAAATGAGCAGTTCGGCGTAAGCTGTAGCTGGGCATAAGGCAAGTTTCCTAACTTCATTCATATTTCAAATGAATGCTAGTTTCTTAAACTTCTCAGACGTTAAACTTGAGAAGTTCTGTCTATGTGCTAATGTGCGATATTTGTACAAGGTGGTAGAACGTATGAGGCCTTGAGCCACAATGTGAACACTTCGGTGTTTCTATGAGATGAACTATTTTGTGATTTAACTGTTCAATAAAAGGATGCTCTGTTTATACATGATTCGTTATTGTTAAGTCTGTGCTATTGATTCAAGCCAGACGGAATGTGTATTAAAAAGGTAGAAGAATGAAAGTATTTTAAAATTAAAGTGAATATTATTTTTAAAAGATAGGAATCGAGATTATTCCTATTATTCAAGTTGCTTCATAACCTTTGTTCAGTTATTGAAATCTTAAAAGAATGTTTGAATTCTTAACGATGTTTGTTCAACTACTATGACTTGCTGAATAATTGAATGCTCACACTTGCTTTAAATGAAAAACATTTTTAGCAAACGATGTTAGAGGAACTTAATGATCTCATAAAGATCAAGCTGACGGTATCTAGATGAATTGCCATTTAGATTCTGAATGAGCGAGAAGATCAAGTGAAGACTTGTAATATAGAAATATGAAATTAAACTATAGACTAGTTTAAGAAACTGTTATGTATCCTTGGTGGCGGATAAAAGTCACTCTTGTAAGATGAAATGAATAATGTATTTATCATTATTTCTAATGAGAAAGGTTATAAGATTTTTAGAACATGGGATTTGAGAGTGTATGTTGTTATATTTCAGTATATAATGATGTACGTTGGATGAATGATGTACTCGTGACGTACGGAATCCGGGTGTGAAGATAGACCGGATTTCGGGGAGTTACAACGTCATCTCAACATTTCATACAAACATTTCTACACAGCAATGTCCCACAAGAGCCAAGGAGTTCCAATCCTGAGTTATTATTACGAATGGCAGCACACCGGATAGAATTTGAAGATTGAAGACCATGGGCATGGTCCCCTTTCCTGACTTCGTACAACCTCTAATCCCATGTCATTTCGTAACTCTCAACAGAAGAGGTCTGAAGAAGGACATCACAGTGCACGAGTGCATGTACTTCAAGACAAGAGACTCGCTGGGTTCCGGGCACCATAAAAATGCATCTTCGCTCACCGCAGACAGTACACACCACCACCACCACTCTATAAATATAGAGATTGGGGTGGCCATTTGTAAGGAGAAAACAGGCGAGGAAGCCTTATCCAATTTGCTCCGTACACACCCCATATTGAGTGCTTTCTCATTTTAAACATCTATTAGCTCACATATAGTTATATTTTACCGGCAGTAGCTAAGTGTTTATTTAACTAGAGTCACAGAAGCCTGCTTTGGCAGCCCACTGTAAGCCTTCACACACACTATAAAGCCTTTCTCTTCATCTTTGCACACACTATTCTTCACATTAAGAGTCATGTTATGTGTGTATGCCCAGACTTCGGTCCGTGGTTTTCATTTTTGTCTGTATATATATACTTACATATGTATATATTTATATATATGGACTAACATTATCGAGTTATGCCTCGATTCAGCCTAGACTTATGTCTGGAGCATTTACTTGCTTTTATATATATATGAACTATTGTCGGATTATATCCGATGAGCCTAGATTTTACATCCAGAGAGTTTACTGCTTTTATATATATATATATATACTTATATATATGAACTGTTGTCAGACTCTGTCCGATGATCCTGGATTTTATATCTGGTGCGTTTACTGCTTTTATATATATATAGCGACAAATCGTTGAAATGATAAACCGAGCCAGGATTGAGAAACATCCTGTGCGTTTACCACTTATATATATATATATATATATATATATATATATATTATATTTCTGTCAGGCCTTTAGTTTACTTCGTGCCATTTTACTGCTTTATTTATATTTCATCCCGCCTGGAGTTTACTTCATGGCGGTTGATCGTTTTTACTGCTTTATATAACTGCTTACTATTTTTCATATAAACTGCGGCATCACGTGAGCCTAAGAATCATGTGATTATAGATTCAGTCTACTGAATCTAGATTCAGTTCCCGTGATGGACATTTTTAGCTGTAAGTAACTTGTACATTATTCACGATGTTTGAATTTCCTTAGATGGTTGTCATGCCCAAGAGGAGTTCGGCACTGCTATATATTATTTTCTCGAAGATGCTTCGCATCTTAAAAATAAAAGCAAACAAGCCGAACATTTAATAATAAAATAGAAGTATCAAAGGCCTCCATTACTATTGAACACAGGGTTTGAAAAACCTCTTTTACAAAATCTCATTGCTATATCTTGTTTAAAATTGAATTTTTATATAAATTCAAACCTGTGTATATAGGTGCGAACGAGGCATAGCACTACTTCCAAACAAACAATACATTGATCTACACATGCACACACACATTCATATAACAGTTTCTTGAAAAGTGGCGGTCACCGTGGTAACAAGGATATCGAAGGGTGCCTAACACCTTCCCTCCGCATAATCAAGCCCTCAAACCCAAATGAATCTCAGTTTCACAGACCTATTTAGCAGTGTCACATCACTGGGTCAATGTGCAAACCTTTTCTCGGTTGCGTTGGTGCAACCAATTAAAAACACCAACTGGCGACTCTTACAGTCAAATTGTCGACATGATACATGTCGGACCTTTTTTACTTATTTTTTCAAACAAACCTCACATAACATGAGAACACCAAAGAACAAGAACAGAAAAGGGACAAATAAAAATCCCGATGTCGACACCCCGTACGCAAATCTATTTTAGAAAAATACTTTGACCCTTTTAACTGATCTAAAAGATCATCGATCCTGGGCAATGGGTATTTAACACTCAATAGTCGATACAAAGTTGTAACAACCCATCTTTCTTCTTTACAAACAATACCGGTGCTCCCCACAGTGACACACTTAGTTAAATGTACTTCCTATCTAATAGTTCTTGTAATTGAACTATTAACTCCTTCATCTCAACTGGCGTCATCCTATACGGTGCCCTAGAAACTGGTGTCGTACCCGGTAACAAATTAATCACAAACTCAACCTCTGTAACGCCCCAGAAAAAAATCGGATTTTTGAGAATTAAATTTTTAATATTTTTTATTTGATTATGTGGATTAAATGAATTTAATTAATTAGTTATGGGAGTAAGCTATTTGAAGGTCGTTCTATGACCTAGACATATCGGAACGTCATAGTATTTTTGCACGTTTTTTGAGAAAAACTTTTATCAGCTTACCTAACTTTTCATGATATTTTATCATCAAATCTTTCAATGTAATGTCATTTCAACATACCGAACTCTCAGAATGGCTTAGGTTATTCAAACCCTAACCCTTAGATTTTGTCGGATGAATAGTGCCTATTTCGTCTTTTTCCCCTAAAATATTTTTGTTCCCGAAAAATTTTCATTTTTGTCTTGAAAATTATTACCTGTTCAGTGTAGCTCGTAACCAGAATCCTCCCGACTTATAATCATCCTAGGTTTTAGAACGATTAATAAACATATAGCACATAATATTATTAAGAAAAATTTATTTTATTAATAACTAATTATTTAAACTTAAATTCTAGACGATCCGAATTTCGGATCGTTACACTCTTCCCCTCTTATAAAAATTCCGTCCTTGAAATTTCTTAAAACCACACCCTTACCCGGGTCATTACATTCACCCCTTCTTCACAGAATTTCGTCCTCAAAATTTTAGCCTACCCCTTTTCTCAACTTCTCTTCAAAGAAATAGAATGAACAACGAGGAATATAAGAATTCCTTTAAAATATTTCATACTTTTGCTAAGGGGTCAAATCGACCATGAACTCTTACTAGGTTTAACAGCATGACACCGTAACCTTTCTTCCATAGTCAGTTTATAATCACAAAGAAAGCAAACTACCTTTACCTATCGTATACCCCATTTCGGGATATGTTCACCTCAGACTTAATCATTAGATTCTGCACCAAAACAATTTGGTTTGGCACAACTTCTTCAAAGAAAGCTCGTTTTTCTTTTAAACATGACATACCATTTGTCTAGCCGAATCAAGTAGCTTAGACCATACCAATAAATTGGATATCAACGTGAAACATTCATCTAGTTAACTCAATTGACATTGACTAGTTCTTTAAATTCTTTTTCAAAACATCAAAATGTTTTATGACGTGATGATACCGTACTCTTCACAGTACATTGAGGACTTCGTCAGTTTGTGACTTCGTCATTATACATTATACCATAGCTGGTTGTTGATCCTAAAATCACATCCAACACCAGGTTCAATTGCATTAATAACTCCATCCTTTTACCATCCTTGCATCAAATGCACTGATGATATAAAAATCATTTTGATATTTCAAATCAATTTCTGTCTAGCCGAAACAATTAGCATAGACATACCAAGAATAGTTCTTTTAAAAATCTATTGGTTCCAAAAGTTGAACCAATTCTTTCCTTTTTCAAAATGTATATATTAGCACGAGTTCAATAAACTTCCAAATCTAGCATAGCTAGATGACTTGGAATATACTACTCTCCATCTTTCTTCGTTGTCTTACTTAGACAATACTTAATCTTCTCTAGAACCTTCAATACTAAACCTACTGAAAATAACTTGTTGTCAGTCTAAACATCATTATACCTTAGTACAGTCCATTAACTTACCACACAATATGAGTTCAGGAATGTAAGAACCCGAAATTTTTAGCAAATATTAAAATAAGAATTTAGTAAATAAAATTCTTAAGCCATGTGAAGGGTTCAAATAAGAATATATATAATGTGTTATGAGGAATGTGGTATTGTGTTGCATAGGGTAATATATACTATGCAATATGTGATTTATGTGTTTAATGAATATGTTATTATTATATATTTGTTATTTATCGAGGAGGCGAGTTATTTGAAGTAAAGAAGATGGATAGAAATTTACCTATCGATATTAAATAATTTATGTGAAATTATTTTATCATAGTAAGTTGGTGACATTAAATATCTTTGATAACCACCAATTTCTTGAGTATTTGTATGAGTAAGTATCAAGTCTAAGGTAGTGCAACAATACCCTTTAATAGTGGATGTGTAGGAGCTGGGCCAAACAATTCCTTTAGAGAGCGGAGGTATATACGAATTAGTAACCGATCTAACTCACTGTGAAAATAGTGTAGACGAGACGGAAACTAATTTGTTGGTTGTTTGTGGGAAACCACTCAGTGTACTATATTGAATACTATTAAAGACTCTGTGTGCGCTAGGTTTAGACTTATATAAAGGAATGTTGTTGTCGAGAGAATAAAATCGATATATCTTTAGATAAATATTGGTTATAGATTTATTGATTAATATTGAGATATGGTTAAATGTATAGATTAAAGAAATTGTGTTAAGACAATTTATAGAAAGAAAAGAGAAATAATTATAGTATATTTCTAATAAAGGATGTTAAAATAATTCTAGCATTTGATTATTTTAATAAAAGGAAAATATTATTTTGATATTGCCTTTATATAGCTTAAGTACAAGGCAATATATGTGATTAAGTAATATGGTAAATATATTAAAACATATTTGCTATATAAGTTGATGGAAACAATTTATCATAATAGAAATAAACTTATTTTCTATATATAGTGTGTAATGCGTGTGTCGTGTATGTAAATATTCTAATAATACATAGATATATATATATTATATTATGAATAATATCTTGAGAAAATGAGTAAATCGTTTTATTATGATTAGTTCCCATATTTAGAGAAAACATGATAAAAACATCTTATGTTATGTTATGGCGAAATACATAATTTTGATTATAGTAATGTGGTGGGAAATGAATAAGTAATAAGAATAAGTAATAAGCTTAATGTAAGCTTGTGTGATATGCCTAATGTGGCAAAGTGATGGAATAAATATTCATTAAATAATTTAATGAATGAATAATTGAAGGAATTAATTTGTATGTATAATGATTTTATATTATATAGTAGCTACATCTATAAGATATGAAATGAAGTGGGACACTTCAATGGTAACTATATAATATAGGAAGTATTTGAATATATATATGTATAAAAGTTTGTATGTTAGTATTGTGTACAAGTGAGATAATAAAATGTAACATGGTGCAATAGACAACTTCCATGACCATATTATATGATATGGGTATATATGATCCCTAATTTTCCACATTATAGTATCAATTGTACATTAAAATTTTATTTTTGGGAAATTAAAGTAACTAAACTAACCTAGTGGCTGAGATATTAACTTGTCCCATTTTGTGAGTCGCATCTCATTCATCACGTGTATAGGCCAATGGCCTAACTCTACCATTGTTGAGAAATAAAATGGTAATTTACAGTTGATGATGGCTAGAAGGATGGAAGAAGATGGGGTTGGTCACCAACTCTTTAACATCCATTGAAGTCTTCTTCTTCTTCTTCGTTTCAATTGTTGGACACAACCATTGTATTAAGAACACTTCCTCTATAAATAGAGTCTCCTTCATCTCTTTCCCGTTTGATAAATTATCTGAGAAAATTGGCTATGAGAGGTTAATAGAATTGAGAGCAATCAGAGGTTTGGAGAGCTATAGATAGCAAATTGGAGCAACGAAGAGGTAATGATTCTAACCTTAACGCTCTTGAGTTCTAAGTTTTGTAAATTCTTAGTAATGACAAGAAAAAGTCACTTTTGAGTCACAAATTTGATGGCTAAGTGTTGATGTAATTCACGAATTGTTGTTAGATGTTGTTAATATAGTTCAATACGTAAACAACGAAAGTTAAACGAACCAAATTGGTTGAGAAACGAATTCGTAGTGAATGAATTCGCTAAACTTTTCAAACAAGAACAATTAGTATGAAAATGAGTTGTAAATCCATATTTGGGTTAGTTAATGTTATGATAGTTGATGGGTTTTTGGTATGTTGTAGTTTTATGAATTACGAATCCATAGAATCGAAAACGGACTAATTTGGACATGTATAACTCAAATTATGAAGGTTAGAAGGGAAGTTTGGCATTATGGTTCTTAACAGGGAACAAAAATTCGGTTGGTAGCAGCTAGGCCTGCCCCTTTGAGGGCCATTTTATAAAAACCCCCGCCCCTTCGGGGAGGTGTGTTCAGAATGACTGATTTTATATGTTTTACTAAAACTCTCATAACGTTTTCATACGAACTCCGATTGAGGTGATTAAAGATGATCCAGAACGAGAACGAATAGACCTACAACTTTTGTTCTTTAAGTCTTTTAGTTTGAAGTCTTTAGGAAGGGTCAAAATAGTCAAATTTATGACTATTACGTATTTGGAGGCGATCGGAGGGCGTCGAGCGAGCACATACGCAAGTATAGTGCTCCCGACGACGGAATATGTTATTCTAAGTGATGTAACATGAAAAATATATGATATTATAAATGTCATATGGCTAGGATTACTTTACTCATAATGGAATGCTTTAGCATGACTTAGTATGTGTTTTAAAAAGAAACTTGAAGATTTTGAAAACAAACCTTGACGAACTTTAAGTCATTTGAGTTCTGACTTTGTAGTGAGCCTATGGTGGAGTCATGTGAGCATAAAATGTGATCTTAAGTTACCTCTTATAAGATTACTTGTATAGCTTGGTTTAAAGTATTTTAAAAGAAAAAATTAAAGTTTTGAAAATGAAACTTAATGAACTTTGTGTCTTTTAAGTTTCGACCTTGGAAAAATGTGAATGTGGCCTATTTATGTACGCGGATGGATAAGGAATGTAATTTTAAGATATATTGCACAAAAAGGTTGTCCAGTTTGGTTTAGTATGTGTTTTGAAGGGAAATTTAAAAGTATTAGAAACTAACTATGATGAGCATTTTATTACTTGCATTATGACCTTATAAGCAAGCATAATAGAGTTGTCTATGCCTTTGAACATGGATGATATATGCACTCAACAAGTCAAGCATGACATAATTATTTTAGCATGATTTAAAAGTATGAACTATGCTATGTCTAAAGCTATAATACTTGACATAAATGATGTTTTAAGCATGTGAGCATGTAATGGTTATATAAAACCCAAATTTGCTAATTTTATTAAAGTTTGCAAAATGTAAGAACGATGTGGATCGCGTATCGATGAACTTTAAATATGTGTCGAACACATAGCGAGCCAAGTGTGTAATAATGATTTTTGGATGTTGATGTCAAGTACGAGTGGTTAAGGTATACCTAGACATACCTAGTTATTCTAAGAGTATGATGAGAAAGTGAAATGTAGGTTTTACGAACCTAGGTATTAAATAATGTAACATTATTATTACATTAAGAATGTATGAAATATGTGACTAATGGATATGAATCCATGATTATATAACTGTGTAGGAATACACGAAGTGCGGATAACTATAAGCAGTTAAGTCATAGTTGATAAACTACGAATCAGGCAAGTCTTTCAGTTCCTACTTGTTATATAAATTCAATAACTGTTAGTTAAGCTATAATATGCTATAAGAATGTTGATGTATATATATGAAATGGATATGAGATATATATGAAATGTGAAAGTTGATCTTTGATGATATGCTTGTGATGAAAATCTCTATGCCTGTTTTGTGTGAAGTAACATGCGTAGTAAATATTAATTGATTATGAAAGCATGAACTAAGTATGTTATTATATGCTATGTACTGCATGAAAACTGTTAGAATTGCTGGGCTGTCGAGCTCACCCTTGCAAATAACAACTTTTGCTGGTTAAGGACTCACGATAAAGATTACGTGCTACTTTATAGATAAAGTTCAATAGCATCGAAGGAGATTTATTTATTTATTTAAATATATACCCTTGAACCATGTTTAGGTTCTAGGAGATGTATATGATAGTAGTTTACGATGTGTAATACATGTTAAGTTGTACTATTGATACTTATAAGAATTTGAATTGAGATGTAAAAATTTATACAATAATTGAATAGAGTGAATCATAGAATAATTTGATTCAGGGATTTGTAATTGATTTGAGTTAAGATATCAATAAAAGATTTATTTTTTTTAAAGGAGATTAAAAAAGTTTAAATTATTTGGCATATTTTTATAACATCGAATATGATGTAAAACAGGAATGGTAAATGACCAATATTTGAAACTTATAATAGTTGGGGTCATTATACATAGATCCTGGAAATGGAAGGAATATATATTCTAAATTGTAATAAGTGATGTTATATTCTTTATGTTGTGAATAAAAGATATAATAGTTTGACGATAGTAGTATCGTGGCGGACCGAATTTGAGGTTCGAAGGGACCTGGATTTTGGGGCGTCACAGGTTGGTATCAAAGATGTAGGTTAAAAACTTTAGGTAAGTGTACCTTAGGCTATAACCTGAGAGAGAGAGAGAAAGATAAAGATTAAAATATATATAAGTGAAGATTCAAATAAGAATCTTAAAGTATTTAAGAGAATGAGAGTTTAGGAGTTTCCTAACTCCGGTAATTAAATGATAAGACGATGCCTATAAGATAAAGGAGGCAAAGATAGTAAGAATGAACTCGAGTGGAGTTTAGTTGATAATGGGAAAGAACCCTAAGGTAAATTAATGATCACGACGTGATCGAATTGAGCTATGAAGTGATAAATAGTCTGTAACGACTAAGTGTGTATAGCTTGATGCTATAAGAGAATGTACTGTGAAATTGTACGATATAAACTCATTAGGAGTTGTATATGATGAGATACAAAGAATTTGTATCGAGCAAAGAGCAAGTTAAGAGTGAGATAGAGTTAAGTGGGATTTCAATTGAGGACCCATGACAGCAGCTGAGTTGTATGATTCCTTGTTATGGGCGGGGAATTAAACTTGGTGTAAAAACCACTTAGTTCTGGCACTGATAATCATTGAAATGTTTGTGTCGCGCTATTTGCTATATACCTGTTGAGAAGGTGATTCTTTTCTCATGTGTATAACAGATAGATAGATTATAGTTAGGGAATATAAGGTTAAGTTGCGAGTTCTTAAAACTCATACTTATGGTAAGTTCTTGACTCATGATCATATGGTGTGAAACCCTCAGCGAATTGACGCCTATGATCTGACTAGGGTAAGTTCTTAAAACTCATATGATTATGGCAAGTTCTTGGATTTCCAAAGTATGGTAAGTTTGACAAAATATATTGGGTATATATATGTTATGAAGTTAGAAATTATGGTATAGTAAGCATTGATGGTGTTAGAGATTGATAGAATGAGGCAATGGAGTAAAGTTGATGGAGAAACATGGATTTTCTAAATCTTCTTGCTCTGGTAGATTTTCAAAATTTATTGACTTCGTGCAGATGTTTACATTTCTGTTTTCTTGAAAAACATTAGATCATGTGATTGAACCAAGGATGTTTAAAAATAATACTGTTATTCTTATGTCTAAGCTAATTGTTTCGGCTAAGACAAAATGATTTGAAAATTTTCAAAATGTATTTCTGTCCATTTACATCATTTGGTATGGTGTAGAAATGGTAAACGATGGAGTCATCCATGCAGTTGAACCTAGTGTTGGTTGTGATCGAAAGATCATCAGCCAATTTTGGTACGGTGTAGTATGACAAAGTCATATAATGGCAGAATTCTCAACGTACTACTAATCTAGTACGGTATCATGACGTCATACAAGAATTTTTGGTTTTCTTTTAAATTTTGAAGAAGGTCAATTAAATTGGCCAAATTATTTCGATTGATGTCCGAATTGTTGATAAAAGTCTAAGCTATTTGATTCGGCTAGACGACTGTTGGAAAATATTTGTGGAATTCAAGCGTTCTTGAGTATTTATGCCAAACCAGATTGCTCTGGTGTGGATTCAGATGTTGAAAAGCTGAGGTGAACAACCCTATAAGGGGACATATTTTCGGGGACAATGGTTCCGAACGTAATGCATATAGTCGTTACAAAACACTACGTTGCCGCCCAACGTAGTGGTACAATAGGCTGACAACCTAGTGTACGTGTGGAGGGTGTTTTCAGTCTTTGTGATTGATAAATACTCTGGTTTGCAGTGTGAAGGATTGTGTTGAAGCATTTTTAAACTTTGATAGAGTTCACGGTCTTGTGACCCCTCAGCATAAATTGGAATCTGAGTTATTCATACTACTTCCCGATTATTGAAAAATCGTGGAAGACTCTTATTCTTCTATGTGATGAATGTAGTGAGTATAATAATCCTTAGAAAGGAAAACATGGTAGAATACAAGTGAGCATGTTATAATAAACTTTCGAAAAGAGAATGGAAAAAACTATTCAAAAAGAATATGTAATATTCAGAATAGCACCGAGTAGAGGAGGTTTTGGTGATTCCGAGGACGGAATCATTATAAGGGGGAGAGTATGTAATAACACGAAATTTTTAGCAAATATTAAAATAAGAATTTAGTAAATAAAATTCTTAAGGCATGTGAAGGGTTCAAATAAGAATATATATAATGTGTTACGAGAAATGTGGTATTGTGTTGCATGGGGTAATATATACTATGCAATATGTGATTTCTGTGTTTAATGAATATGTTATTATTATATATTTGTTATTTATTGAGGCGGCGAGTTATTTGAAGTAAAAAAGATGGATAGAAATTTATCTATCGATATTAAATAATTTATGTAAAATTATTTTATCATAGTAAGTTGGTGATATTAAATATCTTTGATAACCACCAATTTCTTGAGTATTTGTATGAGTAAGTATCAAGTCTAAGGTAGTGCAAAAGTACCCTTTAATAGTGGATGTGTAGGAGCTGGGCTAAACAATTCCTTCAAAGAGCGAAGGTATATACGAATTAGTAACCGATCTAACTCATTGTGAAAATAGTGTAGACGATACGGAAACTAATTTGTTGGTTGTTTGTGGGAAACCACTCAGTGTACTGTATTGAATACTATTAAAGACTTTGTGTGCGCTAGGTTTAGATTTGTATAAAGGAATATTGTTGACGAGAGAATAAAATCGATATATCTTTAGATAATATTGGTTATAGATTTATTGATTAATATTGAGATATGGTTAAATGTATAGATTAAATAAATTGTGTTGAGACAATTTATAGAAAGGAAAGAGAAATAATTAAAGTATATTTCTAATAAAGGATATTAAAATAAATTCTAGCATTTGATTATTTTAATAAAAGGGGTAATATTATTTTATATTACCTTATATAGCTTAAGACGAGGTAATGTGTGTGATTAAGTAATATGGTAAATATTTTAAAACATATTTGCTATATAAGTTGATGGAAACAATTTATCATAATAGAAATAAACTTATTTTCTATATATAGTGTATACGTGTGTCGTAAGTATGTAAATATTTTAATAATACATATATATTATATTAAGAATAATATCTTGAGAAAATGAGTAAATTGTTTTATTATTATTAGTTCCTATATTTAGAGAAAACATGATAAAAACATCTTATGTTATGTTATGGCTAAATACATAATTTTGATTATAGTAATGTGGTGGGAAATGAATAAGTAATGAGAATAAGTAATAACCTTAATGTAAGCTTGTGTGATATGCCTAATGTGGCAAAGTGATGAAATAAATATTCATTAAATAATTTAATGAATGAATAATTGAAGGAATTAATTTGTATGTACAATGATTTTATATTATATAGTAGCTACATCTATATGATATGAAATGAAGTGGGAAACTTCAATGGTAACTATATAATATAGGAAGTATTTGAATATATATGTATAAAAGTTTGTATGTTAGTATTATGTACAAGTGAGATAATAAAATGTAACATGGTGCAATGGACCACTTCCATGACCATATTATATGATATGGGTATATATGATCCCTAATTTTCCACATTATAGTATCAATTGTACATTAAAATTTCATTTTTGGGAAATTAAAGTAACTAAACTAAGCTAGTGGCTGAGATATTAACTTGTCCCATTTTGTTAGTCGCATCTCATTCATCACGTGTATAGGCCAATGGCCTAACTCTACCATTGTTGAGAAATAAAATGGCTAGTTAGAGTTGATGATGGCTAGAAGGATGGAATAAGATGGGGTTGGTCACCAACTCTTTAACATCCATTGAAGTCTTCTTCTTCCTCTTGGTTTCAATTGTTGGACACAACCATTGTATGGACAACACTTACTCTATAAATAGAGTCTCCTTCATCTCTTTCTCGTTTGATAAATTATCTAAGAAAATTGGCTATGAGAGGTTGATAGAATTGAGATCAATAGAGGTTTGGAGAGCTATAGATAGCAAATTAGAGCAACCAAGAGGTAATGATTCTAACCTTAACGCTCTTGAGTTCTAAGTTTTGTAAATTCTTAGTAATGACAAGAAAAAGTCACTTTTGAGTCACAAATTTGATGGCTAAGTGTTGATGTAATTCACGAATTGTCGTTAGATGTTGTTAATATAGTTCAATACAAAAACAACGAAAGTTAAACGAACCAAATTGGTTGAGAAACGAATTCGTAGTGAATGAATTCGCTAAACTTTTCAAACATGAACAATTAGTATGAACATGAGTTGTAAATCCATATTTGGGTTAGTTAATGTTATGATAGTTGATGGGTTTTTGGTATGTTGTAGTTTTATGAATTACAAATCCATAGAATCGAAAACGGACTAATTTGGACATGTATAACTCAAATTATGAAGGTTAGAAGGGAAGTTTGGCATTATGGTTCTTAACAGGGAACAAAAATTCGGTTGGTAGTAGCTAGGCCCGCCCCGGTGGGACATTTTTAAGGCAAAACCCCTTCCTCGGTGCGAGGGGGGGGGGTGGTGTGTTCTGCAATGACTGATTTTATATGTTTTACTAAAATATTCATAACATTTTCATACGAACTCCGATTGAGGTGATTCAAGATGATCCAGAACGAGAACGAATAGACCTACAATTTTTGTTCTTTAAGTCTTTCAATTTGAAGTCTTTAGGAAGGGTCAAAAGTCATCTTTATGACTGTTACGTATTTGGAGGCGATCGGAGGGCGTTGAGCGAGCACATACGCAAGTATAGTGCTCCCGACGACGGAATATGTTATTCTAAGTGATGTAACATGAAAATGCATGATATTATACATGTCATATGGCTAGGATTACTTTACTCATAATGGAATGCTTTAGCATGACTTAGTATGTGTTTTAAAAAGAAACTTGAAGATTTTGAAAACAAACCTTGACGAACTTTAAGTCATTTGAGTTCTGACTTTGTAGTGAGCCTATGGTGGAGTCATGTGAGCATAAAATGTGATCTTAAGTTACCTCTTATAAGATTACTTGTATAGCTTGGTTTAAAGTATTTTAAAAGAAAAAATTAAAGTTTTGAAAATGAAACTTAATGAACTTTGTGCCTTTTAAGTTTCGACCTTGGAAATATGTGAATGTGGCCTAGTTATGTGCGCGGGTGGATAAGGAATGTAATTTTAAGATATATTGCACATAAAAGGTTGTCCAGCTCGGTTTAGTATGTGTTTTGAAGGGAAATTTAAAAGTATTAGAAACTAACTTTGATGAGCATTTTATTACTTGCATTATGACCTTATAAGCAAGTATAATAGAGTTGTCTATGCCTTTGAACATGAATGATATATGCACTCAACTAGTCAAGCATGACAAAAGTTATTTTAGCATGATTTAAAAGTATGAACTATGCTATGTCTAAAGCTATAATACTTGACATAAATGATGTTTTAAGCATGTGAGCATGTTATGGTTATATAAAACCAAAATTTGCTAATTTTATTAAAGTTTACAAAATGTAAGAACGATATGGATCGCGTATCTATAAACTTTAAATATGTGTCGAACACATAGCGAGTCAAGTGTGTAATAATGATTTTTGGATGTTGATGTCAAGTATGAGTGGTTAAGGTATACCTAGACATACCTAGCTATTCTAAGAGTAGGATGAGAAAGTGAAATGTAGGTTTTACGAACCTAGGTAGGAAACAATGTAACATTATTATTACATTAAGAATGTATGAAATATGTGACTAATGGATAGGAATCCATGATTATATAACTATGTAGGAATACACGAACTGCGGATAACTATAAGCAGTTAAGTCGTAGTTGATAAACTACGAATCAAGCAAGTCTTTCAGTTCCTACTTGTTATATGAATTCGATAACTGTTAGTTGAGCTATAATATTCCATGAGAATGTTGATGTATATATATGAAATGGATACGAGATATGTATGAAATGTGAAAGTTGATCTTTGATGATATGCTTATGATGAAAATCTCTATGCCTGTTATGTGTGAAGTAACATGCGTAGTAAATATTAATTGATTATGAATGCATGAACTGAGTATGTTATTATATGTTATGTGTTGCATGAAAACTGTTTGAATTGCTGGGCTGTCGAGATCACCATTGCAAATAACAACTTTTGTAGGTTAAGGACTCACGATAAAGATTACGTGCTACTTTATAGATAATGTTCATTAGCATTGAAGGAGATTTATTTATTTATTTAAATATATACCCTTGAACCATGTTTAGGTTATAGGAGATGTATATGATAGTAGTTTACGATGTGTAATACATGTTAAGTTGTACTATTGATACTTATAAGAATTTGAATTGAGATGTAAAAATTTATACAATAATTGAATAGAGTGAATCATAGAATAATTTGATTCAGGGATTTGTAATTGATTTGAGTTAAGATATCAATAAAAGATTTATTTTTTTTAAAGGAGATTAAAAAAGTTTAAATTATTCCGCATATTTTTATAACATCGAATATGATGTAAAACAGGAATGGTAAATGACCAATATTTGAAACTTATAATAGTTGGGGTCATTATACATAGATCCTGGAAATGGAAGGAATATATATTCTAAATTATAATAAGTGATGTTATATTCTTTATGTTGTGAATAAAAGATATAATAGTTTGACGATAGTAGTATCGTGGCGGACCGAATCCGAGGTTCTAAGGGACCTAGATTTGGGGGCGTCACAATGAACTATCCACAATAATATGAGTTTAAGAACTATCCCAGACAGACCATAAGCGTCCATTCAGTGAGAAGTTCAAAAACCTACCATATCATTATGAGTCATGAACGTACCATAAGTATGAGTTTCAAGAACTCGTACCTACCTTATCGTTTTCTACCTATCAAGTATATACATGTGAAAAGATTCACCTTCTCGTCATATACATCTTGATAGCGCGACCAATTCCAATGATTATCACTGTAATAAGCTAAGCAGTTATTACACCAAGTACAAACCTCAGCCCATAACAATGGTTCATACAACTCACCTATCACATGAGTCCTCAATTGAAATTTTTACAACTTCTAAACCTCTCTTTACTTAATATGAATTTTCTTTAATTCGTATGTTATCCTTTACAACTCAATCTGAGTTCTTCTTCCCGTACTACTTCGTAGTACTTATAAATCATTCATCGTTTAACAGCTCATATGTTACTACGATTCACTTTGATGATGTGGTGAACTTCTTATCCCTCTCTCTACGATTATAGTCTTAGATACTCTTACCTAAGATTTAAAACCTATCAGCTCTGATACCAATCTATAATGCCCCAAAATCCAGACTATCTTCAGAACCAGATTTCGTACGTCACGATCCCATTTTCTTCCAAATATACATCATTATATAGCTAAATATAACAACATATACTCTCAAATCCAAGGTTTTAAAAACCTTATAACTTTTTTAATTATAAATAATGATAAATACATTATTCATTTCATCTTACAAGAGTGACTTTTATCTGGCACCAAGGATACATAACAGTTTCTTAAACTAGTCTATAGTTCAATTTCATATTTCAATATTACAAGTCTTCACTTGATCTTCTCGTTCATTCACATTCTGAATGGAACTTCATCTGGATACCATCAACTTGATCTTTACAAGATCCTTAAGTTCTTCTAACATCGTTCGCTGAAAATGTTTTTCATTTAAAGCAAGTGTGAGCATTCAATTGCCCAGCAAGTCATAGCATTTGAACAAACAACTTTAAGATTCAAACATTTCTTTAGAACTTTGATAACCGAACAAAAGTTATGAAGTAGCTTGAACAATAGGAATAATCTCGATTCCTATCATTTTAAAACATCAGTCAATTTCACTATGAAATACTTTCATTCTTCTACCTTTTTCATACACATCCTGTCTGGTTAGAATCATTAGCACAGACTTAACAATAACGGTTCATGTATAAATAGATCATACTTGTATTGAACAACTCAATTACAGAATAGTTCATATCATAGAAACAACAAAGTGTTCACATTGTGGCACAAGGCCTCATACGTTCTAACACCTTGCACAAATATTGCACATTCGCACATAGATAGAACTTCTCAAGTTCAACATCTGAGAAGTTTAAGAAACTAGCATTCATTTGAAATATGAATGAAGTTAGGAAACTTGCCTTACGCACAACTACAGCATACATTGAACTTCTCATTCTAGTTCCTATGTAACACATAAAGAGAAAACATAAACACCAATTAGTCATACATCTTTGACTTATGCATTAGTTTACATAACTTTTCTTCTTAGGGTCCGTGTTCTTGGAATATAAGTATACGCGACTAACTTTCATAATCGTTCTACGGCTTCGTGACATACGAAGATGTCTTACTCAAAACTTTTATCATCTTTAATGATTTGCATTCTTATCTTATTCATATAACTTCTCTAGGACTCAGCACACATTGCTTCTCTACTAGTAGTCCATATGGTACTCTGAGTGGTTTCCCATAAACAACCAACAAACAAGTTCCCGTCTCGTCTACACTACCCATAATAGTGAGTTAGATCGGTTGCAAGTTTTGTATATACCTTCACTCTCTGAAGGAATTGTTTAGCCCAGCTCCCATATGTCAACCATCAAAGGTTACGATTGTACCCCAACCTAAAATTATCGTAACTTATCTTAACCATTAACTATAACGTTCGTTAAGTTAATTTCTTATTCCTTATGGATTCTTGGCAACTAAATGCCACCCCTCAGGATTCATTCTTATACGACTCACTTTAGGCTTTCATTACTCGTATTATCATTCATTATGGCTTTCTTAATACAATTCATATCTTACTTATTACTTTCGTTATCCATTACCTGAACCCCATGATCATTAGTTATTCTTAATGTCCAAGCCATACCATTCGTTATATGTTAAGACCGCCAGCTCGTTTATAAATATGACATTGCGTTTATGCAAAAGGTCTATCGCTTTACACTTATCTCTCACTACCATGTCATAACATCGAAATGTTATTCATTACCCTCGTTCCCCAACGTCTAGGGAATCACAATCATAACAATACCCCACGTTTGTTTATCGCGACTACGGTCCCCGGATATCGGTTATGTAACTTGTGTTCACATTCTTTATATTGTAATCTCGATTAATCTTTTTGTTCAACCTTCATTAAAGGTTTAATTCACTTGTTTAAGTGTTATATTAGTTGAACATTATGTTTTGAGTAGTTAAATGCTCTTCTCTGGCTTTTTCCCTACACTGGGGCTGCGGTGCCACTATCTTCTTTATCTCTCATACTGCGGTGCAAGTTTGCAGATTTTTCCTCTCCACTGATCCGGCACTCACAGGTACCACCTTACAAGGCGGGGTTGAGCCGCAACAAAGCCCTAATTCTTGAAAATTTCTTCGAAGTGTTAACTTCATTTTGAGACGCTACTTCCCGATTTCATAACTCCTTCGTTATAACTTGGAACGAGGTTATTCCAAAGCCATTCTCTTCCTTATCTTACGTACTTTAATACCCCCCAGACAGAACTTCGTTCTGAATATGTTAACATGCCATTCGATTGGCTTGATCTTCACCCATCATTCATTTTACGTTTTTAACGCTCTTCGTTCGTTCGTCCGTAATTCGGTAATCTAAACTCGGAATTCGTTCATTCTTACATCCACGACTCACGTTTTCTATGTTCTCATAAATTCTTATGAAACCCTACAGGTTCTGGTTCATTTACTAACATTCTAATTCTTGTTTGTCTTTTACGAAATTTTTGCCATAACTTTGTTATAACTAAGTTTTAATTCGTTCTTCATGAACGTTCTTCATGGTTTTAAACTTGTCCATCAACAACAATTATCTTACAATGGTTTTAAATTTGTCCATCAATAACGTTCTTCGTGTTCTTCGTATTCTTCATATTCTTCGTTCGATCTTCATTTTAATAAATATTTTGGATTACAATTTCACTTTTTATTGTAATTTGATGTTATAGAACATCATTCCTTACTTATTTCACATACTTATTCATATAATCCACTCGGATCGTTCTAATTCATTACGAATCTTATACTTCCTTAAGAAATTTATTTACTAAACTTCAAATTCTTATTTCTTCATTTTCTTACGATTTCAACCATAAGAAATCATCCCTAACATCACCTACTTCTTATTCTCATTAAGTTAAGTTTTTAAACATAAAAACTTAAAGAAAATTTATAAAAGACTAGGTTTCGGATTACCATTTTCATTTAATCTCTTTGTGTCAGACAAAGGTTGCTCATGAGCAAACTTTTTTGCTTCCTTCCCTTCTCATCCTCCCATCCGAACTCTTTCTCTGTGTGTTCAATGTGTAGGATTTTCAAAATCCCAAATAAATGAATTAAGCTTCCTATTTATAGAATTTCCAAGCTAAGGGCATTTTAGTCATTTCACCCCCTAACCTCCTTACTATTCACACCTCCTAACTATTCATGACTTAAGTGTTAAGTTAACTTAGCCCTTAAGTCTACTTAGCCTTTAAGTTTCGTGGTTCCGTCTTTCGGGTTTTCGTCCGATAGTTTTAAAAATTGCGATTCTTGGAATCCAAATATTTTTGGATTTTTCGTTTTTCCTTTACCGATTAAGTTTTACGTATTCTTTGGATTTCTAAAAAACTAAAAAACACTTTTTGGCGTTAAGGGTTTTCCTTCACGTTTTACCCTAACGTAGTTAAACGAGTGAAAAGTACACAGCAGTATTTTTCGTCGTTTTTATTTTGTCCGATTTCTGTACGTTTTTCGAGAAAAACTTTTATCGGCTTACTTAACTTTTCATGATATTTTATCATCAAATCTTTTGACGGAATGTCATTTCGACATACCGAACTCTCAAAATGGCTTAGGTTATTCAAACCCTAACCCTTAGGTTTCGTCAGATGAATAGTGCCTATTTCGTCTTTTTCCCCGAAAATATTTATTTCCCGGAAAGTTTTCATTTTTGTCTTGAAAAATATTACTCGTTCAGTGTAGCTCGTAGCCAGTATCCTCCCGACTTATAATCATCCTAGGTTCTAGAACGATTAATAAAGACACATCACATAATATTATTAATAATAATTCATTTTATTAATAAATAATTCTTTAAACTTAAATTCTAGACGATCCGAATTTTCGGGTCGTTACAGTTTCAATAGAATGAATTTAGATTTATGAGTACCATGTAGCACCATCTGTCGGGTTGGAAGATACCAGGATTTGGGGGCGTCACAGGTTGGTATCAAAGCATTAGGTTATAAAACTTAAGGGGGAAAGAACCTTAGGCTAATAACCTCATTAATGAAGGAAAAGTCAGAAGGAAGTAAGCTCAAGATTTACTTAAGTTGAATAAGTTAATAAGGTATTGAGGAAATTCAGTACCGACAGATTTAAAAGATGGAAAGTAATCCTAAATAAATTAAATGTGATTTGTGCTTATACTATTGTGTGTTATGTACTAATCAGCATGTTATGTATTATTGTAGGATGTCGATCGATAGCTTGATGTATAGAGACATACTCGCGGTGAGTGAAGAAAATGTGAGCAGAGTAGAGCCTATACCTATGCCAGCGGCGGAGGTACCAATAGTTATTCTAGAGGAGTCGGAGACAGAGGAGTACTTTTCTGAGGTGAACTACTCTGAGGGAGATATGGATATAACATCATATCTTAGTATGATGAGAAATGAGGAGGAAGTACTTGAGATAACATCGGTTGGTACGGTGGTACGGTGGTACAGTGGTACCTACCTCGAAGTTAAGCGCCCCGCATCTGCAAATGAGGCATTGTATCCGGCAAAGGTTGATATAGAATGTGCAACCGAAAGTACAGTTGTGCAGAATCAGAATGAAGAGATTAGTGCTCTTTATGTAGCGAAGGAGTCTACAGAAGTAGATTTTGAGTCAGAGCACGATGAGAAAGTGCTTATGATAAATAAGGCATGGGATTACATGAATGAGGTAGTAAAGCTTCGTAATAAACTGGAGGAGAAGGACCGAAAGATAGCTAGGATGTCTTACATCCATGAGAGTGCTTATAAGAATTTCAAGATGAAAGTTGTTGGTTATTCCATTGAGCCGGGATAGACTCAACATACTATTAGTCGGGATACTGTAGTGATATTTACGAATGAGAAACACAAGGACGCTGTTATGCATTATTAGAAGTTTAGAGTGGTAATTATGTGTGTAGTGATGTAAAACCCTCTTTTGTATAAAAAGGGTAGTCTTTTTGTAAATCCTAACTTTTGAGAAGTTTAATTGTGGGATAAAAATGTAATAGCCTTTGGCTATGGAAGCAAATTGTAAATAGTTTTGACTATGAAGAAGTATATGAATATAATAATGAAGTTTTCATTTAATATGCTTTGTTATGGTATGAGTTGTTATGTGATGAATAATAATGAAGTAAGTAAATAGATAATAATGAAATTTTAGCTATTTAAATAAGAAAATGTTGCCAAGGAGAAGATAACGAAATCAGGAAGTGGAAACACTTAATGATAACCAAGAGGGGTCAAAACAACCCTATGCAAGAGTTCTTTAATTTATTAACGGCTGCATTTAACTATACTGGGGGTAGACTACCCGCGGTGCCTAGGGTAGTCCGAATGACTACCTTTAAAAAGTTTAAAAGCATAGGTCCATCGGAGTTCAAAGGAACGACGGACCCAATAGAGGCACAGACATGGGTAAAAGAAATAGAGAAGGCATTTATTATTACAATCATAGTTGAGGTGTAAAAGACTTCTTTTGCGACCTATACGAAGAAGGGAAAAGCCAACGTTTGGTGGGAGGCTCACCAGGGTAGGGCTAGAACTGGTGTGGTAACGTGGGAACAGTTCAAGAAGGTTTTCTTTGAGAACTCTTTCCATACAAGCATGCAAGGGAGGATGGAGATTAAGTTCTTGGAACTTAATAAAGGGGACATGACAGTTCCCCAGTATGCGACCAAATCCAATGAATTGGCAAGGTTTGTTCCACACTAAGTGGACACTGAGGAAAGGAAGGCTCGTAGGTTTGAGCAGGGCTAGAAACCCTGGCTCTATAGTAGGATTTCTGTGTTCCAGAGTGCTTCCTTTGGGAGCATTCTAGAAAAGGCAATCAGAGCAGAAGGTGGTAGTGAGGCGTTAACCCAATACCAAAAAGAAGGAAAGATTAAGAGCAAGGGAGAGGGAGGAACTAAGGCAGAGAGTGCCAGTGGTAGTGGCAGTATGCCAAAAAGAAAGAATTTGAACTCCGGGAATACTGGAGTGGGGCAAAGGGACTCTAAGCATAGGATCGAAGCATGTAAGACATGTGGAAAGACTCATCTAGGAGTCTGTCTGAAGGGGAAATTGGTTTGTTATAACTGTGGACAGGAGGGTCATATATCACCCAATTGTCCTAATCTGAAGAAAAACCATGGTTGTTTTGTATGTTGGTCGTTAGACCACATGGTAAGAAATTGCCCAAAGAAGGGGTCGGATGAAAGTAAAGGAGTTAGTAGTGGTAAATTAGTTATTACTGAACGACTATCATCGGGTAGAACTATGACCCATATTTTTAATATGACGATCCAAGATGCGGTTGCATAAGCAGATGTAGTAATAGGTATTAGTACAGTCCATACAATGGATGATTATGTGATGTCTGATTGGAGTGCTACTTGTTCTGTTATAGCATATGAATATGCTAAGTGATTAAGTTCCTTCCCATAAGGATTATAAATACATTTAAACGTTAAGGTAGAGAATGAGGAAGTAACTCTCATTGAATATATACATGGGAATTATTTCATGGAAAATGAAGGTATTAAAGTATCGGTAGATAAGTATCGATAAGGTTAAGAGAATTTGAAGTAATTCTCGGTATGAATGAGTTGATTAACTATAGAACATTAATTAATTATTAGAATAAAAGTATGAATCTTTAGTTTTCTAAAGTAACCCAAGGTTGTATTTTACGATAATAAAACACCGAGATGCTCTTGTTGTCTAACTATGACGCAAGTTAGGAGGATGTTAAGGAATAGGATGAGTTGTTATGTTTGCGTATCGACTATCGTAAGGGGAGTAAGTTAGCGATTGAGAGTAAATACCCAGTGCCTATGATCGATGATCTATTTGATCAGTTGAAAGTGGTAAAGTATTTTTCTAAGATAGATTTATGTGCGGGGTATTATCGATAAAACGTAAGGAAGGACAAGGTACCTAAGATGACGTTCAGAACTCGTTATAGTTATGGTGAGTTTCTGGTTATGTCATTTGGGTTAACTAATGTGCATAAGTTAGACTTTTCGTAAGGGGTGCCGAACAAGTCGGCGACAAATTGATAGGTCCTCTTGTGAGGTGCTATGGTTTAAAGTACCATTAGAGTCAAAGTGTGTTCAAATATTATTTGGACAAGGGTGTCGTAATAATCATTGGTGATATTCTAGTCTAATTTAAGACGTCAGAAGATCATATTGAACATTTGATGATAGTTTGAGAAACACTACGGAGGGAGAAGTTGGATACGGAATTCGCTACGTGTGAATTGTAGCTTAAAGAGATAGACATATTTGTTATTGAGAAGTATGATGGGAATGAGAATTGAGAAAATTGTTTTGAGGAACTAAAAAGAAGGTTAAGTAAGGCACCTGTATTGTCTGTATCAGATGATACGGGGAATTTTGTAGTGTATCTCGATGTTTCACATATATGACGGGGTTGCATGCTCATGTAGCATGACAAGGTCATTATGGATGCATCACGCCGGTTAAGGATTATGAGAAGGTTTATCCTACTTATGATCTAGAATTGGCAGCTGTAGTTTTTGAATTAAAAATCAGAAGATAGTATCTAAACGGGGAGAAGTGTGAGATATACACGGACTCTAAGAGTCTGAATTATATCTCCACACAGAAGGAGTTGAATATGAAGTAGAGAAGGTGATTAGAATGAATAAGAGATTACGACTGTGATATGTTATATCATTCAGGGAAGGTAAACGTAGCAGCCAACGCGTTAAGTAGGAAGGATAGGGGAAGCTATCGATGTTAGCAACTCAGGATGAGTTAATAACGGAAATGACAAAAATGGAGCTAGAAGTTAAATTACGGAATGAAGAGGTAGAAATGTTATTCACAACGTAGATTCAATCCACAATAACAAAATGAGTTAATTAAGTACAACTGGATAATGAGGAGTGGAAGCGAATGAAGAAGAGGATACAAGATAAAGAGAAGATTAAGTATAATATTATTTTGAAGGAGGAATTTGAGTTTCAAATAATTTTAAAGTTAAAATAAAGAAAAATATTTCTCATTTGTGTATGTGTTGTAGCGAGATTCTGGGGATAGAGTCCTTATAAGGGAGGAAGAGTGTAACGCCCTAGAAAAATATTAGATTTTTGAGAATTAAATTTTTATTTTTTTTATTTGATTATGTGGATTAAGTGAATTTAATTAATTAGTTATGGGAGTAAGCTATTTGAAGGTCGTTCTATGACCTAGACATATCAGAATGTTGTAGTATTTTGGCTATGTGGTAGAATTAAAGTGTTTGAATTTCCAAGACGAAAATAAAAGCTTTTCGAGAAATTTTCTGAAAAATACTATTCACACATTTCTGCTCGGGAATTATTTTCGAACTTTCGAGAAATATGTAATGATAGAATATCAAGGCGAGATGGAATATCTAATAATATTTCAGTTATGGAAAATGAAGTTTTTCTCCCGCGGACTTAAAAACCTAACGGTTAGGGAAAGTTATTTCCAAGAAGGAATTTAAATGAGTATAATGAATTAAATCAATGATCGTATAATACGTAGGTATTGTACGAAGTAATGAATACGAGTATGATACGAAGTATTATACGAGTATACATGAATGATGGAATGACATATATGAATAAGTATACGAAGTGGAATACGAGATTAATACGTAAATTATACGTTATAAGGCATTATGCCAAATGTAATGGACTTGTAGGATTATCTAGGAGATTGTAGAGTCCAATGGGAATTGGTAAGGCCCAAATGAAGGAATGGATAAGTCTAATTGGAATTAAAGTTTAAGGTCCAAATATGAATTAAGGAACAAGCCCAATGTTTGTTTAATGTAAAGCCCAAAGTAAGAATCCAATGAATTAGGAGGATCCATGGGGCAACCCATTATCACATGGGTGATCTTGGTGGCCAAGAAATAAGTGTGATAAGCAAGTAGACTTAAGGGTTAAGCAAAGGATAAGTTAAGTAACTTAAAGGCTAAGTAAAGTGCTTATGTGTGATGAGCAAGCAAAGTGCTTATATGTGATGGCCAAGTAATTAATTTGATGAACAACTAAAGGATAAGCTATGTGCTAAGCAAGTATACTTAAGAGCTAAGTAAGTGTGGTGGCCAAGTTAACTTAATACTTAGGTATTGAATAGTAAGGAGGTGGGTTGGATTAATGACCCTTATGCCATAACTTTAGAAATCCTATAAATAACAAGCTTAGATTTCAAATGTTGGTTGTTTATTTCATCCAACACTTTACAACTTATAAGTTGCTTATTGGTTAGATAAAAAAAGCTACAAAAGCTAGAACAAGTTAGCCTTTGATAATTCAAGAAGCAAGAAGAAGGTTAAAGCTTAATCAAGTAATTATCAAGGTTAAGAACTTAAGCTATAAATCTCTTTCTCTTCAATTATTAGAGAAGTGGGAAGTGGTAGAACATGTATGCTAAGGAATGATAAGAATGATTAATTAATGGACTTAAGACGTATAAGTCATGAATAAGTAATTCAAACTTAATTAAGTTATGAACTTATGAAGAGCTTATATGAATTACTCATATGTTTACCTTAAGAAGATGGTATGATAAGGAGATGTGAGAATGATGGTTAGAAAACAATTATCATTATAAGTCATGAGAAATGAAAGTGTAAGTAGTTTATACTTTTATAAATTACAAACTCATAAAGAACAAGCAATAACTTATTATGTTTTTGACAACCGAAAAAATCGGATTGTCTAGATTTTTAGATTTAAAGAATTAGTTATTAATAAAATGATTTTTTATTAATACTATTTTGTGCTATGTGTTTATTAATCGTTCTAGAACTTAAAATGATTATTAATCGGGAGGATTATGGCTACGAGCTAGACTGAACGAGTAAGAATTTTCAAGATGAAAATAAAAATTTTCCGAGAATAAAATATTTCTAGGGAAAAAGACGAAATAGGCACTATTCACCCGACGAAACCCTAAGGGTTAGGGTTTGAATAACCTAGGTCTTTTCAAGAGTTCGGTATGTCGAAATAACATTCCGTCAAAAGATTTGACGATAATATATCGTGAAAAGTTAATTAAGCCGATAAAAGTTTTTCTCAGACAAAATAAAAACAACGAAAAGTATTGTTATGTACTTTTCATTTATTTAGCTACATTAGGGGAAAACGTGAAGGAAAATGCTTGACACCGAAAAGTGTTTTTCAGTTTTTTGGAAATCAGAAGAATACGTAAAAGTTAATCAGTAATGAAAGACGAAATATCCAAAAATATTTGGATTCTAAGAATCGCAGTTTTTAAAACTGTCGGACAAAACCCGAAAGACAGAATCATGAAACTTAAAGGCTAAGTAGACTTGCTGGCTAAGTAAACTTAGTGCTTAAGTAATGAATAGTAAGGAGGTTGGGGCAAAATGACTAAAATACCCATAGCCTTGGTTTTCTATAAATAGGAAGTTAACTTCATTGTTTTAGGATTTTGAAAATCCTACAACTTTTGATAGAGAGAGAGAGAGATTTCAGATGGGGAAGAAGAGGAAAAGGAAGAGGAAAAGCTTGCCCGAGTACACGCTTTGTCCAAAGAGGAGGATTAAAGAAGAAAGGTAATCCAAAAACCTAACTTCTAGATAATTTTCTTTAAGTTTATATGTTAAAAACATAACATAATGAGAATAACAAGTAAAAGATGTTAGAAATGATTTCATATGGTTGAAATCATGACAAAAGAAGAAAGTAGAAGGTAGAAATTTCGTTTATAAAATTCTTAAGAAAGTGTACGATTCATAATGAATTAGAACGATCCGAGTGGATTATATGAATGATTAGGTGGAATAAATAAGGAATGGTGTTCTACAACATCAAATTCCAAGAAAAAGTAAAATCATAATCAAAATATCGATTAAAATGAAGAACGAACGAAGAACGCAAAGAACGTTGTTGATGGACAAATTTAAAACCATCGTAGTATAATTGTTGTTGATGGAAAAGTTTAAAACAATCGTGTATAAGTTAGTTGTTAATTTCTTGGTTAGGAATGTTAGAAACATTCATGAAGAACGGATTAAAACTGAGTTATAACAAAGTTATATCGAAAATTCATAAAAGATGAATGAGAAATAGAAAGTATGTAAATGAACCTGTACGTGTAGGGTTTCATAAGAATGTAAGAGAACGTATAAAACGTGAGTCGTGGACTCAAGAATGAACGAGTTTCGAGTTCGGATGACCGAATTACGGATGAAAGAACGAAGAATGTTAAAAACATAAAACGAATGAAGAGCGAAGATTAAGCCAATTAAAGGGCATGTTAACTGATTCCGAACAAAGTTATGTCCATGAGTAATCGAATTACGTAAGATAAGGAAGAGAATGACTTTAGAATGACCTTGTTCCGAGTTATAATGAATAAGTTATGGAATCAGGAAGTAAGCGTCTTAAGTAATTTCTAAGACATAGAAAAATTTTCTTGGTTTTGTGCTCGGCGCAGACCAATCAATCAAGCCTTGGGGGCTGACACTACAAGTATGAGGCCCGAAACCATCGACTCTTCTTTGAGTGGCATTCTTGTGCGAGAGATAGAGAAGATAGTGGCGCCGCAGCCTGACCCTCTGCAGTTTGACACTGTAGAGTGGCACTGCAGCGCGAGGTAAAGGAAGGGGCACAACACCGCAGCAGCGGTGCAAGACAGTGCCCGGTGATTAGCTTTTAACTGCTCAATTATTGAGGGATGTGCAAGAAAGAAATATGAACATGTAGTTCAACTAATTTAACACTTAATCAAGTGTATTAAACCATTAATGAAGGTTGGATGAAAATATTAAACGATAGTAAAAGACAAAGAATTTGAACGCAGGTTACAAAACCGATATCCGGGGACCGTAGTCATGATAAACAAACGCGAGGGATTGCTTTGATTGTGATTCCTTAGACGTTGAGTGATGATAGTAATGTATAACATTTCGATGTTATGACGGGGTAATGAGAGATGAATGTAAAGCTTATAGACGCTGTGAATGCAACGTTGTTACGATGAACGATCGGTCTTAGTATAGAACGAACTGTATGGTTTTGACATTAAGAAAGAATATTGAACATGGGGTTCAGGTGATAGTAATGAATGAAAGCGATTAAAACCTTAGTTAAAGGTTGAATGAAAGATTAAACTATATATATTTTTCTTTGGTTAACCTTATTCGGAACCCAAATTCTTCCTTGAAATCTTAATAATCCCTCATTATCAAGACTAAACTGTATGTCTTTTTCTTTGGTTAACCTCTTCTTCATCTGGTCACACTCATCAGTTTTGAGCTGCACCTCCTTGACTATCTTTACGGTAGTAGATTGCATCTCTTTCATAAATAGTATTTTCCCCGACATACTTGGCAACTTCACTTCTAATTCCATCGTAGCCATCTCTGTAATTAACTCAGTTTGAGCTGTTAACATATGTAACACCCGATAAAATCGGATTTTTATGACAATTAAATTTTTTTTGATTATGTTAATTAAATGAATTTAATTGATTTATTATGTGAGTAAGTTATGTGAATGTCGTTCTATGACCTAGAATGTGCTAATGTGGTTAGTAATCTGGCTATGTGCATAAATTAATTAGAATTTCCAAGACAAAAATAAATATTTTCTAAGAAATTTTCGTAAAAACACTATTCATCCGTTTTTGTTAGGGTAATTATGTTGAAATTCCGAGAAACGTGTAATGATAGAATATCGAGATAAGATGAAATATCTGATAATATTTCATTTATGGCAAACAGAGTTTTCGCATGCGGACTCAAAATCTAAGGGTTGAGTATATTGATTTGCGAGAAGGAAACGAAATGTGTAGAAGAATTTCATTATTGTTAGAGCTTGTGTTATACAAGTATGATGCTATTTACTATCTATGTATAATACGATGAGTAAATACGAAGAACCATACGATTATCATACGAGTATTATACAGAGAGAATACGTGAATTGTAAGTATGGGATACAATTCGTAGTATAGAATTAAGTTAAGACTTAATGTTAATTCATTTGGGTTGGATTATAATTAGTCCAATTAATTGAATGAGCAAGCCCATGGGATTAGATGGTTAAGCCCAATGCAAGAAAATTGAACAAGTGGGTCACCGAATGGGTAAAACCCATGGGGTAACCCATGGGGATTACCCATTGACAAGGGTGGGCCGGCCTTTGGTGTGCAAGGCAAGCTTAATGCTTGGTCACCAAGCATTTTACTTGATGACCAAGTGTGAATAGTAAGGAGGTGGGTTGTTTATTGTCTAGATTGCCCTCCATATCATTTTTTATAAATAGAAAGCCAAGGTTGGTCATTTAGGAGTTTTCAATTGCCCAACCTAGATTATTTGAGAGAGAGAGAGAGCTAGACTCATCAAATCATACACTTTGGAAGCTTTGACTTAGAGTTTTCTAAGAGATTTCATAAGAGTTCTTGAGGTAATACTCTTTGTTCTCATTTTCATCTCTTTTGATTTTCTTTTATCATAAACAATCATAAATAGGTGGTATATGTCTTGTATAGTAGATTAAAGATGACTTAGTATAGATTCAATCTGTATAGGTCATGAGATCATAAGAATCTTGATGTTCGATATAGTTTTAAAGCATGGAAATATTGATTGTGGAGATCGATTGTTAATATATGCATCTTGGTTGGTTAGGATGTAGATATAAAATCCATGGAGTATTCCATGTGATTTGGCTTAGAGAACATTAGTAACGAAGTTATGGAGAATTCCACAGAAATAGACGTGGAACGTCGAAAACGTTAAAATTCTGGATTGATAGTCGAAAGTTTATGTGAGACTTGAAAATGTTGTTTTTCAATGTCAACAGGTGAGATAGAGTATTTAAGAGTTGTGGGTTTGAGAATCGTTGGATTCTGACTTAAAACAAAGAAAACGAGCATTGAACGCTCATTAACGTTTACGAACGCTTAGAAATTGAACTCAATAGTGAATTTTGAGTTATCGGATTCAAAAGTGTCGAATTCATATATGAACGCATAGAGTATGTCATTTATGACTTGTAGGCTTTTGAATAGACCAAATTGGGCTTATAACGAAGGAGTTATGGCCCTGATAATTTCATAATAATTTTTAACTATTGAAGTTTTCTAAGATTAAGGTTCTGCAGCCGCACACAGCTGAACATAGTCGTTAAATGCTTAGCGTCATGGCCTACCAACATAGTGTAATTACTCTCTCGCTAAATGGCACCACAGCAGTCACCATTTGTTAGAGTAAAGTCTCGCTACACGTAACAGAGACCAGTAACCTGAGACATCGCTAACTAAGCAGCAAAGCTTGCCTTGATCTAGTACTAAGAAGACCACTACTGCGAGAAGCGAAAAGGTGGCTTTTGATAGAGAACTTATGTTTTGAACTTCAATTGTTCATAGATCTATAAGGGTAATGTTTATACACTTCATAATTGTATTGAAATTATTCCTATACTACCTATACTAAGGTATATGGTACTGAAATTTGGAATTTGATGTATGTTAATAAGTTTTGAATGATGAACAAAGTCGGAACTTTATCAACGATGTTCGAGTTCGATTAATAACGTCAGTTGGTTAATAAGCCGGGTTGAAGGGTAGTAAGTCGAGTTGACTTTATTATTAATATTAAGTTAACAAAGACATAGAAGAGAAAGAAGTTAGTAGAAACAATGTGAACATTTGTTTAATAGCTAATTATAGTGTGCTATGTGAATATATCATGTTGATTATGTAAAGGCTATGGTCAGTCGATTAAGTTATTTGAAGATGCTGAAAGGCAAGTTTTCTTAATGCTTGTCTAGCTATCAAGTTAGCCAAGTTTTATGTGATTCGTTTAACTGAATTGCACGACTGGTTCAAAAGAAAGGGTCGATGCCAGATTTAATTCAGCTAGACTACTCGTAGTATATAGATTGATTGATATTTATATCTTTCTATATTGAAATATTAACGCTATCATATGCCAAGTAATTGGTACTTATGTGAAGGTAAGGTTTGTCTATGAACAAACAAATGTATTTTTCATCAATTATTCGATGGGCACGCGAGTTTGCCAAATGTTAAACGTAAATATGTTTAATGAATGAGTATTGATCAACATAGAGTACTATAGGCTGATCACCTAGAAGTGCTCGTAAGTAATGCGGATGTTCAGCCTTAGTGCTGTGATATCATTTTCAAGTATGAAAGCAAGTAAGCTCGCTCATGGTCTATCGTAGGTTTCGTAATTCTTAATCCACTCTATACTTTGGGAATTTATGATATGAGATGTTAAAGTATTATTGTTTTGTAATACTTCATAACTATTTGTTCAGTTATGTAGGAATTGTCATATAATTCACGAATGTGGTATTACTATTATCCTTTGTTAAAACTTGTTCAGCTTGTTATGTTCACTTCATGCGTGAATTATATGACTGCAGTTAAGGATGAACGTACTGAGAATGCTAAGAGAGATAAGGGCAAAGCTAGATGGATGCTTAACCATCGTGTAATAGATTAGTATGTTTGTATATATTATACATTATAAACAACGAATGATGTTATCGGTTTATGAACCTGGGGAGGATTATACTTTGATTGTAATAAGAAGATAGTAATTACCTTCATTTTGATGTATTTCAATGGAATGATTGTATAGATATTAGTATAGTGGAGCACCATATGTCGGGTTGGAAGATACCCGAATTCGGGGGCGCCACAGGTTGGTATCAAAGCTTTAGGTTATAAAACATAAGGGGGGGGAGAAGAACCTTAGGCTAATAACCTCGTAAGGAAGGTAATGTCTGAAGAAATAAATTCACGTTGAATGAATTAATAAAGTATTGAGAAAACTCAGTACTGAAAGATTTAAAAGATGAAAAGTAACCTTAAAAAAAATAAATGTGATTTGTTCTTATACTATTATGTATTATGTACTAATCAACTTCTTATGTGCTATTATAGATGTCGATCAATAGCATGATGTATAGAAACATTTATGTTGTGAGTGAAGAGTCAGTGAACCAAGTTGAAATTGTACCAATGCCAGTGGCGTAGGTACCGTTAGTTGTACTAGAAGACTAAGACATTGAGGAGACGATGGGTTTAACATCATATCTTAATGAGATGTTTGATGTGGAGGAGGAAATGGAGGTAACATCGATTAATACGGTGGCACCTACTCAGGAGCCAACACCTCCAAATGCAAAGAGATCATTGTATCTGGCTGTGTTGGATAGGAATGTGCATCTGCGCACTGTAGTGCAGACACAAAACGAGGAAATAACCTCCCTATATGAGGCGAAGGAATCTGTAGATGCGGATTTTGAGTCAGAGCACGACGAGAAAGTGCTTCTGACAGATAAGGCACATGACTATAAGGAAGAGGTCGTAGAGCATCGAAAGAAACTAGTTGAGAAAGACCAGAAAATAGCTAGGATGTCATACATCCATGAATGTGCCCATGAGGATTTCAAGCTAAAAATTGCTTGTTATTCTATTGAGTCAGGGCAGACTCGACAAAACATTAGTCGAGATATTGTGTCGATATTGGCAAATTAGAAATATGAGAATGTCGTTCGACAGTGTTAGTAGATCGTTAGATCCTTTGTGTATATAGTAGTGACGTAAAACCCTCTTTTGTATAATTAAAGGGTAGTCTTTTTGTAAATCCCAATTTTTTTTGAAGGCAATCACGGGATAGTATGGAATAGCTTTTTGGCTAAAGAAACATGATGTAAATAGTTTTTACTATGAAAGCATATTAATATAATGAAGTATTTATTTAATGTGCTTGTTGTGGTATAAGTGGTTGTTGTTGTTTGAGAATGATAACCAAGTAGTTAAATAGATAATAACGAAACTTTATTTATTTAATCAGAATTATGCCGCCAAAAAGGAGACAACGTAACTAAGAGGCCGAGTCTCATAATGAGAATCAGGGGGTCCTAATAACCCTATGCAAGAGTTCGTTAATTTATTAACGGCTGCATTTAACCAAGTGGGGGGAGGGATTCCTGTAGCTCTTAGGGTAGCAAGAACAACTACCTTCAAGAAATTTAAGAGTGTGGGTCCTCCTGAGTGTCGAGGAACGACAGACCCACTAGAAGCCTAGACATGGGTAAAAGAGATCGAAAAGACGTTTGTGATAACAAACGTAGGTGAGGCGCAGAAGACTTCTTTTGCGACTTACATGATGAAGGGGGAAGCCAACTACTGGTGGGAGGCTCACCAGGGTGGGGCTAGGACCGAAGCTGTTATGCGGGAATAGTTTCAGAAGGTCTTCTTCAAGAACTACTTCCCTACTAGCATGCAAGGTATGATGGAGATTAAGTTCTTAGAACTTAAGCAGGGGGATATGACAGTTCCTCAATATGCTGCCAAGTTCAATGAATTGGCGAGGTTTGCTCCACACCAGGTGGATACAGAGGAGAGGAAGGCATAGAGGTTTGAGCAGGGCTTGAAACCCTGGCTCTATAGTAGAATATCGTTTTTTCAGAGTGTTTCCTACGGGACCATTCTGGAAAAGGCGATAATAGCGGATGGTGGTAGTGAGGCATTGTCTCAGTATGACAAAGAGCGAAAGAATAAGAGTAAGTTAGTAAGGCTGAAGTTGCCAGCTGAAGCAGCAATTTGCCTAAAAGGAAGAGTTTTAACCCTGGGAATACTGGGGTAAAGCAGGGAGAGCCCAAACGAAGGACGGAAGCATGTAAGACATGCGGAAAGACTCAATGGGAGTCTGCTTAAAGGGGAAATTAGTGTGCTATAACTGTGGGCAGGAGGGGCATTTATCACCCAACTGTCCTAACCCTAAAAGAACCAGGGGTGTTTTATCTGTGGGTCATTAGACCACATGGCAAGAAATTGCCCGAAGAAGGGTTTAGAGGGAAAGAGGGGTTCTAGTAGTGGTAAGTTAGCCATTACTGGACCAACACCATCAGTGGGTAGACCCTCAGCTCGTACATTTAATATAACTATCCAAGATGTGGTTGCATCAACGGATGTGGTAGCAGGTATCATTCCGGTCAATAAGATAAATGCTTATGTGCTATTTGACTCGGGTGCTACTTGTTCTTTTATAGCATGTGTATTTGTTAAGCGATTAGGTATAATTCCTGAAAAGTTACCAATACCTTTAGACGTTAAGGTAGCTAACGAAGAGATAATTCCCATTGAACATATTCATAAGGATTATTGTGTAGATATTAGAGGGAATAAGTTATCGGTAGATTTGGTACCGATAAGGTTAAAAGAATTCGATGTAATTCTTGGTATGGATTGGTTGGTTTACCATAAGCCGATAATAGATTGCCATAGGAAAAGTGTAATCCTTCAGCTTTCTAAGAAAACCAAGGTGGTGGTCTTCGGTAGTAAATCACCGAGACACTCTTGTTGTCTGTGGATGACACAAGTTAGGAAGATGTTGAGAAAAGGGTGTGTAGATTATCTGTGCCATGCTGTGGATACCCAAAGAGTGGGAACATCATTGGACCAAATACCTATAGTGCAAGAGTTTGTGGATGTATTTCCGGAGGAGTTTCCAGGTATTCCACTGGACAGGGAGGTTGAGTTTGTAAATGATCTGTTATCAGGAGTGGCACCAGTTTCAAGGGCACCATATCGGATGGCGCAAGTTGAGATGAAGGAGTTAATGGTTCAGCTGCAAGAACTATTAGATAGAAAGTACATTCAACCGAGTGTGTCTCCTTGGGGAGCACAGGTGTTGTTTGTCAAGAAGAAGGATGTGTCGTTAAGACTTTGTATCGACTATCGAGAGTTGAACAAGTTAACGATTAAGAATAAATATCCGTTGCCCAAGATCAATGATCTATTTGATCAGTTGAAAGGGGCAAAGTATTTTTCTAAAATAGATTAGCGTACACGGGGTATCATCAGTTAAAGGTGAGGAAGGAGGATATACCTAAGACGGCATTCAGAACTTGTTATGGTCATTATGAGTTTCTGGTAATGTCGTTTGGGTTGACTAATGCATCAACAGCATTTATGGATATGATGAACAGAGTGTTCAAATAGTATTTGGATAAGCTTGTTTTAGTGTTCGTTGATGATATTCTAGTCTATTCTAAGACGTCAGAAGATCATGATGAACATATAAGAATAGTGTTGGAAACACTAAGAAAGGAAAGGTTGTATGCGAAATTCACGAAGTGTGAATTTTGGCTTGAACGAGTGCAGTTTCTAGGGCATGTTATTGATAAGGATGGCATTTCCATAGATCCAGCAAAAGTAGAAGTAGTTAATGAGTTAGAGCAACCAAAAATGCCTACTGAGGTTCAAAGTTTTCTGGGGTTAGCGGGATACTATAGAAGGTTCATTCCGTACTTTTCTAAAATAGCTACTCCGTTGACAAATCTGACAAGAAAGTCGGTGAAGTATGTGTGGACTGAAAAATGTGCGAACAGTTTTCAGGAGTTGAAGAAGAGGTTAAGTGAGGCACCTGTATTGTCTTTACCAGATGATACAGGGAACTTTGTAGTATATAGTGATGCTTCGCATAAAAGACTGGGTTGCGTGCTCATGCAGCATGGCAAAGTCATTGCGTATGTGTCACGTCAATTGAAGGATTATGAGAAGGTCTATCCTACTCGCGATCTGGAATTGGCAGCTATAGTTTTTTCCTTAAAGATATGGAGGCATTATCTTTATGGTGAGAAGTGTGAGATATACACGGACCACAAAAGTCTGAAATATATTTTCACAGAGAAGGTGTTGAACATGAGACATAGAAGATTATAAATGTGATATTTTATATCATTCAAGGAAAAACAAATGTAGTAGCAGATGCGCTAAGTAGGAAAGGTAGAGAGAAACTATCAATGTTAACAACTCAGAATGAGTTAGTAACCACGATGGAAATAATGGAGCTAGAAGTTAAGTTATCGGAGGAAGCGATGGAAATGTTATTTTCCATAGAAACACAGCCGACCATAGCGGAACGGGTTAAGGGAGCACAATTGAGTAATGAGGAATGTGAGCAGATAAAGAATAGGATAGAAGATGAAGAAAAGACTAGGTATAACCTCGATAAGGAGGGATTACTTCATTTTGAAGGAAGAATTTGGGTTCCGAATGATCCCGAATTAAAGGAGGAAATAATGATGGAGGCTCATAGTTCGAGGTACTCGATACATCCCAGCAGTACAAAGATGTATCAAGACCTTCGTCAAAACTTTTGGTGGCCGAACATGAAGAGGGAGATAGCAGAATATATTAGTATGTGCTTAACTTGTCAAAAAGTTAAGGTTGAACACCAACGACCTAGCGGGTTATTGCAATCGTTAGAAATTTCAGAGTGGAAATGGGAGCATATCACAATGGACTTTGTGGTGGGACTTCTAACAACAAGAAAATGATACGATGCTATTTGGGTGATAGTGGATCGATTGACGAAATCGGCTCATTTTCTATCAATAGGAGTTAGGTATAACCTAGACCAGTTAGCTAAGTTGTATGTCAAGGAAATTATTTCCAGACATGGAGTACCTGTATCGATTGTGTCAGATAATGATCCACAATTCACATCGAACTTTTGGAGGAGTTTGCAAGAGCAAATGGGAACACAGTTAAGATTGAGTACAGCGTATCATCCTCAGACGGATGGTCAGATTGAAAGGACAATTCAAACGCTTGAAGATATTTTAAGATCTTGCGTTATGGATTTCAAAGGGAGTTGGGACGAATATCTACCGTTGGTGGAATTTTCGTATAACAATAGTTTTCACGCTAGTATAGGTATGTCGCCTTACAAAGCATTGTATAGAAGAAAGTGCCAAACTCCATTATGTTGGGATGAGGTGGGTGAACGTCGGATGTTGGGACCTGAGATGGTAAAACAAACGGGGGACATGGTGAAGATAATACGTGCGCGATTGGTAGCTGCCCAAGATAGGCAGAAGAAGTATGTAGATCCTCGCAAAGAGAAGAGAGAATTCGATGTAGGATATTTTGTTTTTCTGAAAGTATCGCCTTGGAAGGGGAAGATACGTTTTGGAAAGAAAGGGAAGTTAAGTCCAAGGTTTGTAGGACCTTTTAAGATTTTAAGAACGGTAGGAGAGGTGGCCTATGAAGTAACCTTACCTCCAGAAATGGAACGCATTCATAATGTGTTTCATGTGTCTGTGTTGCGTCTTTATAAACTGGACTATAAATACGTAATAGAGTATGAATCTATCCAGATAGAGAAAGATTTATCCTATGAGGAACTTCAAATTAAAATTATTGATAGGAAGGAACAAGTTTTAAGAAATAAGGTCATACCTTCAGTGAAGGTGTTATGGAGAAACCACAATACTGACAAAGCAACGTGGGAGCTCGAGAGTAAAATGAAGGAAGATTTTCCTCATTTGTTCATGTAATTATAAGCTAAGATTCTGGCGACAGAATCCTTATAAGGGGGAGCGAATGTAACGCCCGAGAAAATCAATTTTTTATGACAATTAATTTTTTTTTGATTATGTGAATTAAATAAATTTAATTGATTTAGTATGTGAGTAAGTTATGTGAATGTCGTTATAAGACCTAGAATGTGCTAATGTGATTAGTAATCTGGCTATGTGTTAGAATTAATTGTTTAGAATTTCCGAGACGAAAATAAATGTTTTTCGAGAAATTTTCGTAAAAACACTATTCATCCATTTCTGTTCGAGGAATTATGTTAAAATTCAGAGAAATGTGTAATGGTAGAATATCAAGATAAGATGAAATATCTGACAATATTTCATTTATGGTAAATAGAGTTTTTGCACGCGGACTCAAAACCTAAGGGTTGAGTATATTGATTTTCGAGAAGGAAACGAAATGCGTAGAAGAATTTCGTTATTGTTAGAGCTTGTGTTATACAAGTATGATGCTATTTAATATCTATTTATAATACGATGAGTAAATATGAAGTACCATACGATTATCGTACGAGTATTATACGGAGAGAATACGTGAATTGTACGTATATGATACGATTTATAGTATAGAATTAAGTTAAGACGTAATGTTAATTCATTTGGGTTGGATTATAATTAGTTCAATTAATTGAATGAGCAAGCCCAAGGGATTAGATGGTTAAACCCAATGCAAGAAAATCGAACTAGTGGGTCGCCAAATGGGTAAAACCCATGGGGCAGCCCATGGGGATGACCCATGGGCAAGGGTGGGTCGGCCATTGGTGTGCAAGGCAAGTTTAATGCTTGGTCACCAAGCATTTTACTTGATGACCAAGTGTGAATAGTAAGGAGGTGGGTTGTTTATTGTCTAGATTGCCCTCCATTTCATTTTCTATAAATAGAAAGCCATGGTTGGTTATTTGGGAGTTTTGAATTGCCCAACCTAGATTATTTGAGAGAGAAAGAGAGCTAGACTCATCAAATCATACACTTTGGAAGCTTTGACTTAGAGTTTTCTAAGAGATTTCATAAGAGTTCTTGAGGTAATATTCCTTGTTCTAATTTTCATCTCTTTTGATTTTCTTTTATCATGGAGAATCATAAATAGGTGGTATGTGTCTGGTATAGTAGATTAAAGATGACTTAGTATAGATTCAATCTCTATAAGTCATGAGATCATAAGAATCATGATGTTCGATATAGTTTTAAATTATGAAAATATTGATTGTTGAGATCTATTGTTGATAAACGATTGAACTCCATCAATACGTTAATTTATGCATCTTGCTTGGTTAGGATGTAGATATGAAATGCATGGAGTATTTCATGTGATTTGGCTTAGAGAACATTAGTAACGAAGTTATGGCGAATTTCACGAAAATAGACGTGGAACGTCGAAAACGTTAAAATTCTGGATTGATAGTCGAAAGTTGCCGTGATACTTGAAAATGTTTTTTTTCAATGTCAACACGTGAGATAGGGTATTTAAGAGTTGTGGGTTCAAGAATCGTCAGATTCAGACTTAAAACTAAGAAAACGAGTATTGAACGCTCATTAACGTTTACGAACGCTTATAAATTGAACTCAATAGTGAATTTTGAGTTATCGAATTTGAAAGTGTCTAATTCATATATGAACGTGTAGAGTATGTCATTTATGACATGTAGGCTTTTGAACTGACCAAATCGGGCTTATAACGAAGGAGTTATGGCCCCGAGAATTTCATAAAATTTTTCAACTGTTGAATTTTTAAATTGTTGAAGTTTTCTATAAATGTCATGTAAATACCGGGCACAGTGTAATTACTCTCGCTAAATGGCTACCAAGCAAAGACCGCTTATTAGAGTAAAGTCTCGTGCTTGCAAATCACGAGACCGAACTGATACAGTGCTAACCGAAGTGCCGCAATACCTTGATCTAGTACTTAAGAAGACCACTACGCGTGAGGCAAGTGCAGGGCTTTTGATAGAGAACTTAGGTTTTTAACTTCAATTGTTCATTGATCTATAAGGGTAATGTTTGTACACTTCATAAGTGTAATGAAACTACTCCTATACTACCTATACTAAGGTATATGGTATTGAACTTATGAATTTGATGTATGTTAATAAGTTTTGAATGATGAACAAAGTCGGTACTTTATCAACGATGTTCGAGTTCGATTAATAACGTAAGCTGGTTAATAAGCCGAGATGAAGGGTAGTAAGTTGAGTTGACTTTATTATTAATATTAAGTTAACTAAGATATAAAAGAGGAAGAAGTTGGTAGAAACAATGTGAACATTTGTTTAACAGCTAATTATAGTGTGCTATGTGAATATATCATGTAGATTTTGTAAAGGCTGTGGTCAGTCGATTAAGTTATTTGAAGACGCTGAAAGGCAAGTTTTCTTAACGCTTGTCTAACTTTCAAGTTAGCCAAGTTTTATGTGATTCGTTGAACTGAATTGCACGACTGGTTTCAAAGAAAGGGTCGATGTTAGATTTAATTTGGGTAGACTACTCGTAGTATATAGATTGATTGATATTCATATCTTTCTATATAGAAATATTAACGTTATCCTATGCCAAGTAATTGGTACGGATGTGAAGGTAAGGTTTGTCTATGAACAAACAAAAGTATTTTTCATCGATTATTCGATGGGCACGCGAGTTTGCCAAATGTTAAACGTAAATACATTTAACGAATGAGTGTTGATCAACATAGAGTACTATAGGCTGATCACCTAGAGGTGCTTGTAAGTAATGCAGATGTATAGCCTTAGTGCTGTGATATCCTTTTCAAGTATGAAAACAGAAAGCTATTGTTCATGGTCTATCGACCAGTTCAGAATTCCTAATCCATTCTATACATTGGGAATTGATGATATGAGATGTAAAAGTATTATTGTTTTATAATACTTCATAACTATTTGTTCAGTTATTTAGGAATTGTCACATAATTCACGAATGTGGTATTACTGTTATCCTTTGTTAAAACTTGTTGAGCTTGTTATGCTTACTTCTTGCGTGAATTATATGACTGCAGTTAAGGATGAACGTACTGAGAATGCTAAGAGAGATAAGGGCAAAGTTAAGATGGATGCTTAACCATCATGTAATTAGATTAGTATGTTTGTATGTATTATACATTATGAACAACGAATGATGTAATCAGTTTATGAACATGGGGAGGAATATACTTTGATTACAATAAGAAGATAGTAATTACCTTCATTTTATTGTATTTCAATGGAATGATTGTATGTATATTAGTATAGTGGAGCACCACATGTCGGGTTGGAAGATACCCAAATTTGGGGGCGTCACAGCATAGACAACTTCTCCCGACCCTTCCTACTTAAGGCGTCGACAACTACATTGGCTTTTCCAGGGTGGTACAAGATTTCACAGTCGTAATCCTTTATCAACTCCAGCCATTTCCTCTTTCTCATATTCAACTACTTTTGTGTACATATATATTTTAGACTCTTATAGTCCGTGTATATCTTACATTTCTCTCTGTAAAGATAATGTCTCCATATCTGTAAGGCAAAAACTACTGCGGCCAGTTACAGATCATGAGTAGGGTAAACTTTCTCATAATCCTTCAACTACCTTGATGCATACGCAATGACCTTGTCATGCTGCATTAGCACGCAACCAAGTCCTTTATGCGAAGCATCACTATAAACTACAAAATTTCCTGTGTCATTGGGTAATGATAAAATAGGTGCTTCACTCAACCTCTTCTTTAGTTCTTGAAAACTGTCTTCGCATTTCCCAGTCCACGCATATTTCCCCTTCTTCCTTGTCAAGTTAGTCAACGGAGTAGCTATCTTCGAAAAATCCTAAATAAATCTCTGATACTATCCCGCTAACCCTAGGAAACTCTGCACCTCAGTCAGCGTTTTTGGTTGTTCCCAATTCATCACGTCTTCCACCTTTGCTGGATCTACTAAAATCCCCTCATGGTCAATGACATGACCCAAAAACTGTATCTTTTCCAACAAAAATTCACACTTAGTGAACTTCGCATACAACTTCTCCTTCCATAGTGTCTCCAACACTAATCTTTGGTGTTCAGCATGATCTTCTGGCATCTTATAATAGACTAGAATATCATCGTTAAACACTACGGTGAACTTGTCCAAATATTGTTTCAACACTCTATTCATCATATCCATTAATGCAGCTGGTGCATTAGTCAACCCAAATGACATCACTAGAAACTCGTAATGACCATAATGAGTCCTAAATGTTGTCTTTGGTACATCCTCCTTCCTAACATTCAATCTGTGATACCCCGTCCTTAAATCTATTTTAGAAAAATACTTAGCCCCTTTCAACTAATCAAAAAGATCATCGATCCTGGGCAATGGGTATTTATTCTTTATCGTTAACTTGTTCAAATCTCTATAGTTGATATAAAGTCTTAACAATCCATCCTTCTTCTTGACAAACAATATCGGTGCTCCCCACGGTGAAACACTCAGTTATATGTACTTCCTATCCAACAGTTCTTGTAACTGTACCATTATCTTCTTCATCTCTATTGGCGTCATATGGTACGGTGCCCTGGAAACTGGTGCCGCTCCTGGCACAATGTCTATTACAAACTCAGTCTCCCTATCCGGTGGAAGACCCGGCAGTTCATTCAGAAATACATCCATGAATTCTCTAACTATAGGTATTTCTTCTATGGTTGCTACTACTTTCTGGGTATCAACAACATGACACAGATAACCTACACATCCCTTCCTCAATAATTTCCTAGTTTGTGTCATAGTTCGACAACACGAACGTCCCGACGATCTATTCCCGTAAAATACTACCTGAGGTTGTTTTAACGTTCTAATATTTACACATTTCTTCTGACAATCTATAATTGCCCCATGGTTTATAAATATAACATTATCAGTAGCAAATCTACCGATAATTTACAACCCCGTATATCCACGCAACAACTTCTATGAATATTTTCAACAGGAATTATCTCATCGTTTGCTACCTTAATATTTAAAGGTATAGGGAACCTTTCGGGAAGTAATCATAATCGTCTAGTTAAATTAGATGCTATAAATGAACAAGTAGCACCCGAATCAAACAACACGTAAGCATTTATGTCGTTGATCGGAATAATACATGCGACGACGTCCCCTAATGCAACTACATCTTGGACTGTCATATTAAAGGTACGGCCCATCGGCCTACCTTGCTGCGCTGGACCACTAATAGCTAACTTACCGCTCTTAGTGCCCCAGTTCCCATCCGTCCCCTTCTTCGGGAATTTCTTTGCCATGTGGCCAGTTAACCCACACACAAAGCATCCGTGATTTTTCTTTGGACTTGGACAGTTAGACGAAATTTGCCCCTCCTATCCACAGTTATAGCATATGGCCTTTCCCTTGAGACAGACTCCTAAGTTCGTCTTCCCATAGGTCTTGTAGGCCTCCATCCTCCTCTTCGGGTCTCTTTGCTTCACTCCGGTATTCCCAGAGTTAACCATCATCCGTTTATACCCTTCGCCACTCCCGCAGGCTCCCTCGACCTTCACTCCCCCATCCACTTTCCCTTTATTCTTCTTGTCTTTGTGGTACTAGCTCAACGTCTTGCTACCACCTTCAGCGATTATCGCCTTCTCTAAAATGGTCCCAAAAGTAGTACTCTAGAACACAGTTATACAGTTACGGTAGAGCCAGGGTTTAAAGCCCTGCTCGAACCATCGCGCCTTTCTAACCTCGGTCTCCACTTGGTGTGGATCAAACCTCGCCAGTTCATTAAACTTGCCAGTGTATTGGGGAACCATCATGTCCCCTTGTTTCAAATCTAAAAACCGCATCTCCATTCTCCCCTGCATACTTGTGGGAAAGTAGTACTTGAAGAATATCTCCTTTAACCTCACCCATATCAAATTCTCGATCCCGGCCCTAGCCTGATTGGCCTCCCACAAAAAGTTGGCCTCTCCCTTCATCATGTAGGTTGCAAAGGCAACCTTCTCGGCCTCGTCTACATTTGCTATGACAAATGCCTTCTCAATTTCTTTTACCCACGTTTGGGCATTGATAGGGTCCGTAGTTCCTTCGAACTCCGACGGACCCACACGTTTGGGCTTGTATTAATTTACTTTGGGCTTTTGATTAACAAACACTTGGGCTTTCACATCCAATTCTTATTAGACTTGTACATCCTACATAATTCACAAGTTCATTTACTAATGACTTAAAGCCTTATTACAAATTCTCTACCTATAATTCTCGTATTCTAACTCGTATACTAAATCATAATATACGAAATACCATCATTCCCATATACTCGTATCATACTTCGTATCATACTCGTATACACTACCTCGTACAATACATATGTATCATACAATCATTACACTAGATTCTTAATACTTGATTTTCTTAACATTCTCGAACTAAGTCCGCATCCAAAATATTACGTTTTCCATACGTGAATTATTATTACATAATCCATCTCACCTTGATATTATAACGTTACGTATTTCTCAGAAATTCAAAAATAATTCTCGAGCAAAAATCGATGAATAGTATTTTTTAGAAAATTTCTTGGAAAACATTTATTTTCATCTTGAAATTCAAACACTTTAATTCCTTCACGTAGTTAAAATACTACAACATTCCAATGTTTCTAGGTTATAGAATGACATTCTTCTTACTAACACATAATAATAACAAATAATATAATTTTATTCATTATATTATTAAATAAAATTATTTTACAAAGGATTAGAATTTCTCGGTCGTTACAGTAATGACCCCAAACTTTTATAAGTTTCAAATCTTGGTCATTTACCATTCCTGTCTTACATCATATTCGATGTTATAAAAATATGCAGAATAATTTAAACTTTTTCAATCTCCTGTGAAAAAAAAAATCTTTTATTGATTTCTTAACTTAAATCGATTACATATTGAATCAAATTATTCTATGATTCGCTATATTCAATTATTATATATATTTTTACATCTCAATTCTAATTCCTCTATACATCACCTAGTACAACTTTACAACTCAACATATGTAACACATCGTAAACTACTATCATGTACATCTCCTAGAACCTAAACATGGTTCAAGAGCATATATTTAAATAAATCAATCTCCTTCGATACTATTGAACTTTATCAATCAAGTAGCATGTAAACTTTACCGTGTATCCTTAACCTGCAAAAGAGGTTATCAGCAATTCTAATAGTTTTCATGCAGCACGTAGCATATAATAGCATACTCAGCTCATGCATTCATAATCCATTAATATTTACTAAGCATGTTTCTTCTCATATAACAGGCATATAGGTTTATTTCACAAGCATATCATCAAAGATCAACTTCATATTTCATACATATTTTCTATGCATATCATATATATACATCAACATTCTCATGGCATAATATAGCTCAACTAATAGTTATTAAATTCATATAACAAATAGGAACTGAAAGACTTGCCTGATTCGTAGTTTATCAACTATGACTTAACTTCTTATAGTTATCTGCACTTCGTGAATTCCTACACTATTATATAATCATGGATTTATTTCCATTAGTCATATATTCATACATTCTTAATATAATAATAATGTTACATTGTTCTCTATCTTGGTTTTTAAAACCTTCCATTTTCTTTCTTAGTAAACTCTTTGAATAGCTATGTATATATAGTACACCTTAGCCAACCGTACTTGACATCAACATTCTTATACATCTATTACACACTTAATTTGTATATATCTACACATAGTTACAAGGTCAAAATGTAGGCGACACCATGCTCACGATTATTAGTTTTCAAAACATGAATTTCTCTTTGCAGACACATATTATCCAAGCTATACAAGTTATCATATGCGAGGTAACTTAAGATCACATTTTATATTCGCATGACTCCACCATACACTCATACTACAAAGTCAGAACTCAAATGACTTAAAGTTCGTCAAGGTTTGTTTTTGAAATCTTCAAGTTTCCTTTCGAAACATATTCTAACATAAACCAATGCAACATATACATGCAAGTAAACTTTATACCACATGTTAAACCTGTTTTCATGCATGACTAAAATCCACCAACATGTTAAAGCTTAACATATTGTAGCAGAAAACTCCAACAGGCACTAGTGCACGGTAAATGCACCGCAAGCTAATCAGGGGTGGTGTAGTCATACCGTCCCAAACTAGACACGAGATAGCATACTACTACAACCAAGGCCTTGAATGAATCGCAGAATGGGCGCAATTGTGCCCTTCCTAGACACACTACTACAAAAACAGTAAATAAACAATGCGAAAAAAAACGTTGTGGTTTCAGTCAGAAAAATATCGTGGTTAAGGGTGTTATCTATTTTAATTTTTCACATAGACGCGGTTTTTAGCTCCGTGTTTTTTTAGATAGACAACGTTTTTTTTTAAAAAAAGTTATCTAATTAAAACCAAAAAAATGCCCTTTTATATAGATAACTTTTTTGCATATATATATACAACTTTTTTTAAAAAAATGTTGTGAAAAAAATACCACAACGTTTTTTGTTTAAGTGTTGTCTATTTACTACTTTGTACTGGTGACAGCTCCAGAAAAGTCTCTGTTTTTGTAGAACTCAAAACCCATACCAAATTTCTTCATGCAACATGCTTAACCTACACTACCTTACTTATATACAAGAATATAACATTTAACTAACATGATAGAAATCTTCTATTCACATAAACAACAAACTTGATTACTCTAATTAAAGATTTTTGCTATTTTTCTATAATTTCACATGTTTAGCGAATTTCATCACTACGGATTCATTTCTCAGCCAATTTGGTCCATTTAACTTCCGTTGTTTTCGTATTTGACTATATTAACAACATCTAACGGAAAATTATAGATTGCAATGAGTTTTAGCCATCAATTTTTGGACCTAAAAGCACTGTTTCTTTATACTTTTCTAGTAACTGAAGAACTTTGAATTCAAGAACATGAATGATAGAAATGTTATCTTCTTAATGCTTGAAATTGTTAACTATCACTCTCTAATCCTCCAATTGCTCCTCAATTCAACTTACTCTCTTTATCAAATGCTCAAACATTCAACAAACGAAAAAAGAAAAGAAGAAGCTCTATTTATAGAGGAAGGATTATACAGTTCATGGTGTTGCACCATGGTTTAATTTAGTGGAGAATGGAAGGAAACAATGGTTATAAAAAAGTTGGCCAACCACCACTTCATAGCCATTATCACAACACCTATGCATAGCTATTATTCATTGTCTGGTGGTCACGTAAAGGAACTTGGACACTGTTTGTGCAACTGAGTCTGTAACACTGGTTCTAATGCTTAGCAATTTAGTTAATAATGCTTAGTTTAGTTTCTTTAATTCCTAAAATGTAATTTTTATGTGTACAATGGTTACTATAATATGAAAATTAGGGATCTAATATATTCACATTTCATATAATACATGTACATTTGGGCTAGTGCAAATAATATTTTAATTGGGCTAAGTATAATTCAGTTGGGTATTCCCTACCCATTATTTCCTATCACCCTTAAATACAGAATGATTAATATTAATTATTTATTACCTTTCCATTAACTCTCTTTTAATAATTCTAGTTAAACCTTCAGTCTAGTTTAATTATAATACTCATGCCACACAAGGCTCATTTATCTCATTTGCTGGAGTTATATAACTCAAGCTCATTATCTGTACCATAAAATATTATGGGTCTAGGCCAAATTTGGCTTTTCCTCAATCCCACATTATTTTAATATTTATTTAATGTAAAGTTTGTGTGACTCACTTTACCTTAATGCTAAATTATTTAGCTTATCTTACACTTGTAATATGTATAACCTTTACACTTAAAATAATTAATATTTGCTCTATTAATTATTTAAATTATACAATATACGTATAATTATTAGATTGTCCCAAGACAACTTCTTCCATCTTAATATTCAACCACATCTTAAGTGCTAATCTAACCCTTCCATCTCTAACCAATAATCATTTATAATTATATTGGTCTTTTTTCTTTTATTAATCACTTAACCCTTTTATATATTACAATACTATGCAATATATCAAAAATATCAAAATATTAATTAACATATTTCTTTATCCTCTTATGCTAAACACATATATATTAATTCACCGTCTTCTGTAAGTTAATAATCCTTTCTATTCAATTTAATATTATGCCACTACCCCGCGAAGCTTCATAATATAATATTCTATAATATCGCTTAATTAACCATATTTATTTTGGGTTAATTAATTAACACTTATTCAAATCCATTCATGGACAACTTAATCACCATTTAAGATTTTATTATCCCTATGAGTCCTTAGTACCCATTTCTTAAATTTTAAATTACACAAACTTTCTCAGAACATCCTGCAGACTGGCACAACTGCGCTGGTTATAGGCTTGGAAATAGCGCAGCTGCGCCATACCAAGTTTTTGTTTTAGCATGAATATAATCTACGCTCCTAAATACTTCACATATACCTCATGAATGGTAACTCATCTAAAATCAACATCGTCGATTCCACATCATGGATTACTATTTTCTTTAATAATTTAATTATCAAACTTTGAGTTTTAAAACTCTATTTGTAACAACCGAGATAATCAGATTATTTGTAAAATAATTTTATATTAATAAATAATGAATAAAATTATAATATATGTTATTTATAACAAGTAAGCAAGACGAATGTTGTTCTATAACCTAAAAGTGGCGTAATGTTGTAGTATTATGGCTACTTAATAGAATTAAGGTGTTTGAATTTCCAACATGAAAATAAAATCTTTCCGAGAAATTCTCCGTAAAACACTATTCATCCATTTCTGCTCGGGAATTATTTTTGAACTTCCGAAAAATACGTAATGATAGAATGATAAGGATGGATTATGTAATAATAATTCAGGTATGACAAACGCAGTTTTTCGCTTGTGTACTAAGTTCGAGAATGTTAAGGAAAGTAAAGATGTGAATAAATGGCGATCGTATAATAAGAAAGTAATATACGAGGCAATGAATACGAGTATTATATGAAGTATGGTACAAGTATATGGGAAAGATAGCCTAACGTATATGATGAATGATTATACGAATTAGTGTATGAGTAGAATACGAAGATTATACGTTAAAAAGCTTAAGCCAATTGTAATGGACTAATAGAATTTGTGTAGGACTTGGGCAAGCCCAAGTGCAATTTTGTTAAGGTCCAAAGATAAGAAATGAAAACCCAATATTAGGCCCAAAGTTAATTAAACATAATCCCAAACGAAGAACCGGAATCGTGAATCGAACCGACGGGTCACCGAGTGAGAAAAACACATTGGGCAACCCGTGTGGGCCCCCATGATGAGTCATGGCTAGCCATCTTGATGGCCAAACAAAATATAAGAGTTATGGTGGGCAAGTAATGAATAGTAAAGAGGTGGAAAATTATGGAGGTGGGATGGCTTATTGACCATTATGCCTTCACTTGAAAATTTTATAAATAGATGGCTTGAATTTTAATTTTTTGCCTTGTTTAAATTCCACCAACATCTTAGCAAAACTATATTGAGAGAAAAGTGAGAAGTGTCTTGCTAATCCAAGAAGAAAAGAAGAAGAATCAAAGTTAAGAACACAAAGGTAAGGAATCTTAGAACATTATTCTTCATCTCTTCCATTATAGTTTGATAGAGAAGTGAATATTGGTGGACCATGTATCATAAGGAGGAACAAGGATGACTATTAGTGGACTTAAACCTTAATAAACCATGTTACAAGTGGAATCATAATCATAGAGTTATGAACTATTGAGGAACATATGAAGAATTATCATTTTGTTGTTGATGGACAAGTTTAAAACCATCGTGTAACACCTAGATTTTATGAAATAAAGTATCCAATTTTTCTTATAATTATTATTCAGTAAATGGTTAAATTGATAAAAAGTCAAAGTTAAGGGTGATATATGTAAAATTTACAAAATACGCAAGTGGTTATAAAATACTCATTGTTGTTGGGGAATATTCGTTTGGTTGTGGAATATTCTTATTGTCAGAAAATATTCGTACAACGTCGCAGCCCATTATGGGCCCCATAACAGAATAACTGTCAGATGAAGAAATTGATAAGTCTGTGTTTTTATAAATATCATCGTAGTTGTTACCATTAACACTGTTGGAATACCTGTTGGTTAAAATACAGTAATACGTGTGGTTGCACAGTAGCACACGGTATTGCACAGTATTTTTGAATTATTGATTCTTACGTATGAAGGTACTACTCAATAATTGTAATAGTAATTATTGTTCAATATTTTATTTTATTGGTTCAATAATTGTTGTGTTGATATTTTATATTATTGTTATTTCAATAATTGTCACTTCAAAGTATTTCCCACTATCAGATCAATAATTCATATTATTTGAATAATATTATTAGATATCATTATTGGCAATTATGATATTTTATCAGTATTTTGTCGGATTGGGTGTTCTTAAAGCTCTATTGCGTGAGTTATAATTTTAATCCGACCGTTGGATCGTTGTGATTTTTGGATATGTTATACATATATAAGTTGAGTATATATCCACAAATTGTGAATCGTTAAAAATGAACGAATGATTTATTATGAATTTTAATAGGTGACTGGTTCAAAAATTGTTGAAGTTTCTGAATTTATCATTTTGGAGGAAAATTCTAGAATTGGTGGGCCCCACTTTTGGTTGGTGAGAAATGTGCTCAAATTTTATTTCAAATGTGGTGGATTGCAATAGTAACAGGTAAAGCCATCAAGTAGCAGGTCAAGTCTGCTTTGGCGTTCTAACATTTTCCTAAAAATAGATTGTTGAGTTAGAATTGAAAAACACACCAGAATCATAAGTTTCTCTGCCTATATTATCGAGCGTATTTTTGAGAGTATTTTGATACTTTGAGAGTTGCTAATCAGTGCAAGTTTGCTTCAGCGTCATATCCGATATTCCAGTCAGAAGTACTGCTCTTTTGAGGTACGGGATTATAAGGGATGGTAAGGAATGTTATTTTCTTCGTAAATGATATTACTTTCTTCCATATCATTATGCCAAAAAATTGATATGAATTTTCTTATGGAAATTCTACCTTTTTGTGTTGGGGTTACTATTCACGTATACGGTACTATTCACGTACACGGCACTATTCATGTATATTGCACTATTTATGTATATGATATTATTTATGTATACGGTACTATGTACGAATACGGGTTACTATTCATGAGTTACTATTCATGAGTTACTATTCACGAGTTACTATTCACGGGTACTATTCACGACAAAATTGGTTTCTTTTTCTAACCAAATTATCTTTGATTTATGAATCTTACTCTTGAAATTAAATCCATATTTTGATCATATTATTTTTATTATCATATATAACATTTTTATAATCCTGGTGAAGAAATTTCTCTTTGACTTGAGTGTAAAGATGGGTAGATTATTGGTATGATCGTGTCTATGGGTTCTCTTTGGCCAGTAGTGCAAAGTTGAATCGTTGACTGGTATGGTCATGACCATTGAATTTATAATTTAATATTTCTATCTTAAGTGTAAAGGTTAATTGATCAACATAATTATAATTATGGTTTATATAAATTCTAAAATGATTATGTATTTATTTGAGATATTAATATCTTTGGCCCGTAGTGCAAAGATGACCTATTTTTGAATATCTTTGGCCCTTTGTGCAAAGATGACTTGTTGATAAATATCTTTGGCCCGTAGTGCAAAGATGAATTTATTAGTACGATTATGAACAGTAACTGTGATTTGGTATAACCATGATCTTTGATGTTTCAAGTAAAGAGAAGTGATGAAAATTATCTTTGTCCTGGATGAGAAGAGGAATTTAGAACCACAATTATGATTATGAGTTATTCACGTGAATGTGGATAGGAACTGTTGATTGATGTTACAGGGATAAAACATTATTGGTGGACTTTTAACATGGAGAAGATAATAGAATTTATTATCTATTTGACTCTTCTAATGGTTTGTTCGTTCCGCTACAACTATGGTTGAAAAGTTTTATCAACTACCATATGTTCTAAATCTCTGATTTATTACTGATGAAGGCTATTGATAATTTAATTATCTTTAGTCATGATATTCTTTATTGAGCTAGTTGTGCTCACCCTTTTGCTTCACAATTCCTTTCAGGTAATAAGAGTGTTGCTAGGTCGAGCGGGAATAATAGGGGAATAGAACGGTGGTCTATAGTTGTTGAGGTTCTCCCTAAATAGTATGGAAATAGTTTTATTGAGAACTTTAGATAAGTGAGTCGTATTGTATATGTCATTTGTTATTTAATTTTGGTGAACAACAATAGGGTGAGGTGAACCCAACTTTGGAACGGTGTTTTGCCACTATCAAACAAGATGCCTAATGATATACAACATCGTGTTATTATAAGACAGGGTTGTGCACATCCACTTGTTGAGTATATCTACGAGCACTACCTATATGATCTTGGAGTTTGGTTGAAATATAATTTTCAATTGCAGACAGTGGATATAGTTATATGCCAAGAGAAGACTCACCATTGGAAAGAACATTATAATAATCTTCTCGTTTTTTTTTGGGGTCTATTGGGTCAACCAAGGATAATTCTGTGGGCATATGATATCTATCATAACCTAGACGCATGGCCTCCCATGTACGAAGGTTTCCATGAGCACTTCCCAAAGATTTTAATTTCTAAAACAGTTTTTAACTGTACCTTTATGTAATGTGCCAGTGTGACGTGCTATCCAAGTTGGTGTCAAGAGTCACAGTTGGTATATATATTTATATCAAAACTCACAACATATGTGTTGTCGTATTTTACACGACAATTGTAGTAATAAAAGTATAGTTGTTTTCTATACCATGTATTTGACGACTCAAAATAGATTGTATGGATTGGACCTATTTTGGGGGTGTAACAGTTGGTATCGGAGCTATAAGTAAAGAGTCGTGAACCTCTCGCTGGTGACTTCCTTGTGTGTGATGCACCGAAACCAGACTCTCTATAGGGGATGCTGTTCTGCGGTGGAAAATTGATAGGTACCACTGTGACGTGCTGTCCACGGTTGGGACATAAGTCACAGTTGGTATCAGAGCTTAGGGATATGGTCTCTAGCGGAGATCGGGGAATAGAACTAGGAGGGGAGAGATGAGTAAATCCTTCGTTAGTGTGTCCTACCTAAGCTTATTTGTTGGTCAGTCATAATATCAGGATATTATATGATATGTTAATTTGTTCAATTAACCCTTGTTTTGAAGTTGTATTCTAAAATGATATCTGAAATACAGGAGATGAGCAATGGAGAAATCATGAGGACAAGGAAGATGGAAACTGAAATGAAAGCAAGGTATTCTCAACTCTTTGAAATACCAGGTACGTAAATTTTGGGGACGAAATTCAATAAGGAGGGGAGATTTTAAGACCCCGAATTTTATGAAATAAAAGTATTCAATTTTTCTTATAATTATTATTCAGTAAATGGTTAAGTTGATAAAAAGTTAAAGTTAAGGGTGATATATGTAAAGTTTACAAAATACGCAAGTGTTTATAAAATACTCATTGTTGTCGGGAAATATTCGTTTGGTCGTGGAATATTCTTGTTGTCGGGGAATATTCGTATGATGGTGCAACCATTTGTTGACCCCATAACAGAATAACTATCGAATGATGAAAATGATAAGTTTGAGTTTTTATAAATAACGTCAGTAGTTATTATCAAGTAACACCGTTGAATACACGGTGGTTAAAATAATCGTAATATGCGTGGTTGCATGCGAGTATTACCAGATTGCACAAGATTTTTTGAATTATTGATTCTTACGTATGAAGGCACTACTCTATAATTGTTATAGTAATTATTGTTCAATATTTTATTTTATTAGTCCAATAATTGTTGTGTTGATATTTTATATTATTGTTCTTACAATAATTGTCATTGCATAGTATTTCCCACTATCAGATCAATAATTCATAATATTTGAATAATTTTATTAGATATCATTATTGGCAATGTCTAGAATGTTCTGTCAATGAGAGGTTTGGTCACCTAATTGCGCGCCAGTAAGGAGAAATCCTTATCGGAAAGCCCCCTCTTTCCTGGGAACCACCTGGTTGTCATTATTGTGATTCTGTAATATTATTTGTAAATAATTAATTATTGATTTATATGATAAGGAAATATTTATTTGATGTTGATATAAATGATGGATTTATTTATGTGGTTATAAATGAAAGAATTAATGTAGAGGTATTTTATCAGTATTTTATCGGATTGGGTGTTCTTAAAGCTCTATTGCGTGAGTTATAATTTTAATCCGACTATTGGATCGTTGTGATTTTTGGATATGTTATACATATATAAGTTGAGTATATATCCACAAATTTTGAACCGTTAAAAATGAACGTATGATTTGTTATGTATTTTTAGAGGTGACTGGTTCAGAAATTGTTGAAGTTTCTGAATTTATCATTTTGGTGGAAAATTATAGAATTGGTGGGCCCCACTTTTGGTTGGTGAAAAATGTGCTCAAATTTTATTTCAAATGTGGTGGGTGGCATTAGTAGCAGGTAAAGCCATCCGGTAGGAGGTCAAGTCTGCTTTGGCGTTCTAACATTTTCCTATAAATAGAGTGCTGAGTTAGAATTGAAAAACACACAAGAAACATAAGTTTTCTCTCCCTATATTATCGAGCATATTTTTCTGAGTATTTTGATACTTTGAGAGTTTCTAATCAGTGCAAGTTTCCTTTAGCGTCATATCCGATATTCCATTCAGAAGTACTGCTCTTTTGAGGTAGGGGATTATAAGGGATTGTAAGGGATGGTAAGGGATGTTATTTTCTTCGTAAATGATATTACTTTCTTCAATATCATTATGTCGAAATATTGATATGAATTTTCTTGTGGAAAATTCTATCTTTTTGTGTCAGGGTTACAATTCACATATACGGTACTATTCACGTATACGACACTATTCATATATATGGCACTATTTACGTATATGATATTATTTACGTATACGGTACTATATGCGAATACGGGTTACTATTTAGGAGTTACTATTCATTAGTTACTATATAGGAGTTACTATTTATGAGTTACTATTCACGAGTTACTATTAAAGAGTTACTATCCATGAGTTACTATTTAGGAGTTACTATTCAGGAGTTACTATTTAGGAGTTACTATTCACGAGTTACTATTAACGGGTACAATTCATGACAAAATTTGTTTCTTTTTTTGACCAAATTATCGTTAATTTATGAATCTTACTCTTGAAATTAAATCCATATTTTGATCATATTGTTTTTATTATCATATATAACATTTTTATAATCCTGGTGAAGAAATTTCTCTTTGACTTGAGTGTAAAGATGGGTCGATTATTGGTATGATTGTGTCTATGGGTTCTCTTTGGCCAGTAGTGCAAAGTTGAATCGTTGACTGGTATGATCATGACCATTGAATTTAGAATTTAATATCTTTAGCTTAAGTGCAAAGGTGAATTTATCAACATGATTATAATTACGGTTTATATAAATTTTGAAATGATTATGTATTTCTTTGAGATATTAATATCTTTGGCCCATAGTGCAAAGGTGACCTGTTTTTGAATATCTTTGGCCCATAGTGCAAAGATGACTTGTTGATTAATATCTTTGGCCCGTAGTGCAAAGATGAATTTATTAGTATGATTATGAACAGGAACTGTGATTTGGTATAACCATGATCTTTGATGTATCATGTAAAGACAAGTGATGAAAATTATCTTCGTCCTGGATGAGAAGAGGAATTTAGAACCACAATTATGATTATGAGTTATTCACATGAATGTGGACAGGAACTGTTGATTGATGTTACAGGGATAAAATATTATTGGTGGACTTTTAACATGGAGAAGATAATAGAATTTATGGTATATTTGACTCTTCTAATATATTGCTCATTTCGCTGTAACTATGGTTGAAAAGTTTTATCATCTACCATATGTTCTAAAACTCTGATTTATTACTGATGAAGGCTATTGATAATTTAATTATCTTTAGTCATGATATTCTTTACTGAGCTAGTTGTGCTCAGCCTTTTGCTTCACAATTTTTTTCAGGTAATAAGAATGTTGTCGGGTCGAGTAGGAATAATAGGGGAATAGAATGGTGGTCTATAGCTGTTGAGGTTCTCCCTAAATAGTATGGAAATAGTTTTATTGAGAACTTTAGATAAGTGTGTCGTATTGTATACGTCATTTGATATTTAATTTTGGTGAACAACAATAGGGTGAGGTGAACCCAACTTTGGAAGGGTGTTTTGCCACAATCATACAAGATGCCTAATGATATACAACATTGTGTTATCATAAGACAGGGTTGTGCACATCCACTTGCTGAGTATATCTACGAGTACTACCTATATGATCTTGGAGTTTGGTTGAAACATAATTTTCAATTGTAGACAATGGAGATAGTTATATGTCAAGAGAAGACTCACCATTGGAAAGAACATTATAGTAATCTTCTCATTTTTCTTTGGGGTCTATTTGGTCAACCAAGGATAATTCTGTGGGCATATGATGTCTATCATAACCTAGACGCATGGCCTCCCATGTACGAAGGTTTCCTTGAGCACTTCCCAAAGATTTTAATTTCTAAAATAATTTTTGACTGTACCATTATGTAAGGTGCCATTGTAACGTGTTATCCAAGTTGGTGTCAAGAGTCACAGTTGGTATATATATTTGTATCAAAACTCACAACATATGTTTTGTCGTATTTTGCACCACAATTATAGTAATAAAGTTATAGTTGTTTTCTATACCATGTATTTGGCGACTCAGAATAGGTTGGATGAATCAGACCTATTTTGGGGGCATCTCACATCGTGTATAAGATTAGATGATATATTCTTGGTTAGGATGATAAAATGATGAAATGAATCCATTTTGAATGGTGTAAAAATCTCAAGTAACGAAGTTATGGTGAAATTTACGAGATTAGACGATAATCGTCGAAATCGTGAAATTCTGGGAATGAAAGTCAAAAGTCACCGTTAATCTCGGGAACATTGGATTTCGATGGAGTATAGTATAACTTTGCATTTTAGAGTTGCGGACTCGAGAATGGTCGAATTTTGACTTAAAATGAAGAAACGAGCTATGAACGTTCACAAATGTTTACCGAACGCCTAAGAAAGAACTTAAATGGTAAATTCCATGTTAAAGGATTCAAAATGTAAGATTTTCTAATGAAATTGTAGTACACATGATATGTGAGCTAACGGCTTTTGAACGAGCCAATTCCGACTTATAATGAGTAAATTATGAGCCCAGAAAGATTATAGTAGAAAACTTAGAAAAATTTAACTGAGGCACAAGGTCGGTGCCGCAATGCCGCCCAAGGTATTAAATATTGCGCCGCAATGCCAGACCAAGCCCCATACCTACTGTTAAATGGCGCTGCAATGCGGCCCATAATATAGGATGTGGCACCAAGGCCAAGGCATAAACACTGCTAACTTGCGCCGCAACGCAAACCATACAAAGGAAGCTGGCGTCGCAACGCCAGCACAAGAGAAGAGATAGTGAAAATGTATATGAATATAGAAAATGAGAAAGTTGATTGAAGGTGAATTTTAACATTAATAAACTTAAAGTAAATTCATTAAAGATGATAAATAACCATAAGAATTGCAATTAAAGGTTGACAAAAGTTACGAGACTGTAAAAATAATGTAATACGATAAATTGTAATGAATGTTAACCAATCTAATGAATGATTAGATTGAGAAGAAGGGGAAGATAGATTAATGACCATACTTGATTGTTTATGACCTAATGTAGTATGTTATGTACTTATGTGATGTAGAAATCTTAATGTGTAAGACCCTGAATTTCATGAAATGAAAGTATTCAATTTTCTTATAATTATTATTTTATTCCGTAAATAGTTAAATTGATAAAAGGTTAAAAATAAGGGTGATATTTGAAAACTTTTGCAAAGTAAGCAAGTTGTTATAAAATATTCGTTTGGTCGGAGAATATTCTTTTTGTCGAGAATATCGTACGACGGCACAATAATTGGTGGACCCCACAACGGAAGTATTATCGTAGTAAGAAAACGACAGAATTATCTTTTTATAAAAATAACAGCAAAAGTGTTACCTTTAAAACTGTTGAACTACCCGGTACTAAAAGTACAGTAATACGCGTAGTTGCATAGTAGCACACGGTATTGATTATTGATGCTTACATAAGAAGTCACTCAATTATACTCAATTATTGCTATAGTAATTGTTTTATCATATCTCTTATATTATTGATTCAATTATTATCACAGTATCATATGTATAATATGCTATATTATTAAATCAATAATTGAGATGACAAAGTTATTCATATTAATATTTGCAATATTGACAATGTCTAGAAGTTCTGTCAAGGAGAGGTTTGGTCACCTAATTGCACGCCAATAAGGAGAAATCCTTATCGGAAAGCCCCCTCTTTCCTGGGAATGACCTGGTTGTTAAATATTGTTAATTATAATATTAATCATGAATAAGTTTATGTTGATTAAAGATGAAAGTGATAGTTCCATTGTGTTGGGATTATTAGTGTTAGTGGAAATAGACATCTATTTTGATAATAATTGATGTCTGTAGGTTATATTGACCAATCGGGTAATTAAGCGGATAAATGAGCAATTAATTGCTATTAATTCACATGCTTATAACTATGTGTTCACATGTGTATACTATTGATTCACATGATTTACTATTAGCGGAGTTGGTGCAAGTTTGATAATACTTGCATAACTAAGTTAAAAATAAAGGTATAGATGAAGGTAATATACTATAATTAAAATTTTCACATGTTTAGAACTATTGAGTCACATGATTTACTATTGATTCACATGATTTATTATTAGGGGAGGTGGTGCAAGTTTGATAATATTTGGATGACTAAATTAAAAATGAAGGAAAAGATGAAGGTATTATACTGTAATATTTTGAGCCCCAAAACTTGAAATTATTGAAACTATATTTTCCTATAAATTGAAGCTCATTCTTCCTTCATTTCTCACCAATTCACTAAAGCTATAGAGTAATTATTATAGAAAGAAAGAAGAAGAGAAGTCTGCTACCTCACTATTCCAAAGATCCAAATTCTTTTTGAGGTAAAGGTATTATTTCTTTCATATTCATGAAGAGAGCTTCATTATTCCATTCTTTATTATTATGTTGAATAACTTTTCTGCGTGCAAGTACCGTATACATGGAAAAATTCTTCTGTTATTCCATTCTTTATTATTCTATTGGAATATCCTGTCTGTTCCGATTACGCATGACCTGGTTCCATTCTTTATTATTCTGTTAGAATATCCTGTATGTACAGATAATGCATGACCTGGTTCCATTCTTTATTATTTTTTTTGGAATATCCTTTTTGTGTGTATTACGCATGACCTGGTTCCATTATTTATCATTCTGCTGGGAATAACCTGTCTGTGCGGTCTATCGCATGCCTGGTGAATTCTTCTATTATTCCATTCTTTATTATTCTGTTGGGAATAACCTGTCTGTGCGGTCTATCGTGTGCCTGGTGAATTCTTTTGTTATTCCATTCTTTATTATTCTGTTGGAATAACCTGTCTACGTGAACTACCGTATGCATGGTGAATGACCTTTCGTATTCATTCTTTATTAAATTGTGGAAATGATCTATCTACGTGGATTACCGCATGGCGGATGAAAATCCATTTGCAGTTTCGTATATTTTATTATACTCGTATGAGATATCATTTCTTTTGTACTCGTCATGAAATATCATTTTATTTGGTATTTTATTTATGAGTTACTATTCACGAGTTACTATTCACCCGTTTACTATTCACACTAGTATTATTCACTCGGGTATTCGGGGCACTTTTCGTGCCAGAGTACTATTCACGAGTTACTATTCACGGGTTACTATTTACCCAAATTACTATTCACCCAAATATTATTCACTCAGGTATTTGGTGTACTTTTCATGTCGGGGTACTATTCACGAGGTACTATTCCTGAAGTACTATTCAGAGGGAACTATTCACGGGGTACTATTTACCAAAAAAATATATTTCTTTTCTGTCCAAATTATTTTTGGTACATGAATATTATTCTTGAATTTTACTCTACAAAGTAATATCTTGTTGACAATTTGGACGTTATTGATTTCTGGATAAATTAAATTATAAATCTTTAAAATATATCCTTGAACTTGTTTTATTGAATTATTATGTCATTGTCATCATCCTCATGCTTACATTGTGATTAAAGTGATCTTTTGCTTACGTGTATAGATGGACTTGGTATGATTATGACCAGGGATTATTCGGTATAATTATGACCATAATGTAATGAATGATGTGGTAAAAGTCCTCATTGGCCTATAGTTTATTAATGGACTATTGATTATTGGTTTTATAGTTGTATATTTTTAGCTTACGTGCAAAGATGGACTGTTGATTACTGGTTTTATAGTTGTATATCTTTGACATACGTGCAAAGATGGACATGTGTATGACATGATCATAACCACTGGTGATAATAATGAATATCTTTGGCCCGTAGTGCATGGATAATTCGATGATGTGATTGGCGGGATCATGACCATTAGTTAACAGTTGAATGTCTTTGGCCGTAGTGTACAGACAGACAATTGACTGGTATGATCATGACCATTGGTTTTATAGTTGAATATCTTTGGCCCGTAGTGCAAAGGTAGACAATTGATTGGTGTGATCATTGTTATTACATTTGAATATCTTTAGCCTTTTGGGTAAGGATATTGAGTAAACGTTCTATTAAGCCTTTGTGGCATTGAGAAACTATTGATTTACATGATTATAAATATGAATTGTGGAGCACCCCAAGGAGACGTACTAGGACGAATGAAACTGATGTCTAACAATTCCTGCAGTTGGGTCTTTAACTCCTGAAGTTCAATAGGAGCCATTCGATATGGGGCTTTGGAAATAGGTATTATACCGGGTTCAAGGTCGATACAAAATTCAATTTCATGCTCTGGGGGTAGGCCAGGAAGTTCTTCAGGGAATACATCAAGAAATTTATTAACAACAGAGATATCATTAAAAACAGACGTATTTTTGTTTAAATCCGTGACATGAGCTAAGAAAGCTTGACATTCGTTTTTCAATAAACGAATAGCTTTATGGCTTGAGATGACAGTGATTGATTTTAATGGTTTGGTTGCTTGAATTTGCATAATAGGTTGGTTAGGAATATGAAAGCTAACAACCTTACAGAAATAATCAATTTTTGCATGATGAGTAGTTAACCAATCAATCCCTAGAATTACGTCAAATGCAAGCATTTTCAATGAAATAAGATCGACAGGTAATGTGAGGGTACCGTTTTGAACCAAACAAGACTTATAAACAGTGGATGTAATGAAGGTTTCTCCCAATAGAGTTTCAACAGATAAGTCAAAGTCCAATTTCTCCGGAGTCAAATTTAAACATTGAGCTCAAGTAGGAGAAATAAAAGAGTGGGTAGAACCGGTATCAAATAAGGTATATACATCGCTAGAGTTTATGATAAGTTTACCCGTGATGACCTAGTTCGAGTTCCTTGCTTTCTGGGAGGTCACGACAAATGCTCTCCCTTGAACTACCGGTTTTGTGTTGTTTGGGACGACCTTTGATGCCTCCATCCCAGTTGGACTTGTCTTGATGCACGACAAAATTGGGCCAGGTGACCTTCTCTTCCACAATTATAACATGCTTTGGATGGCATCGCGCAGTTTGGACTGATGGGTCCCTCTCCTCAACATTTGAAGCATATGATAGGTGGTCGTTCTCCTTCCTTAACGACATGTGCTGATACTGACGTCTTTCCATCATTGTTAAATCTCCTCTTCTTGAAATGTCCATTCTTATTATTTTGGCCATGATTACCACCGAAGTGGTTACCATTTCTGGCATGTTGATTCCCTCCACGCTTATTGTCACCGCTTTGATGACTATTATCACTAGTATTATCATTTTGTCGGCTGCTCTCTTTTGGTTGGGTTGACTCATTATCGCGCTCCAATAACTGAGCCCTAATAACTACATCTGAATACAAAACACAGTTTATGAGAGATAAGATATTGACGTATCACGGGTTTCAAACCTCTTAGAAACATTCGCGTCATTCTCTCCTCATTATCAACCAAATGGGACGCAAACCGGGATAAATCAGCAAACTTAGCTTCGTACTGCGATACGGTCATGTTGTTTTGCTCCAGCTTGATGAATTCTAACTCTTTCATGTGACGAATACTTTCAGGAATGTACTTGTCGTTGAACAATTCTTGGAACTTCTCCCAAGTCATCTTCAGTGCAGCAGGTTGAGTACGCTTTACAAATTCCCACCAGTAATCTGCCTCTGTACGCAACATGAAGGTGTCAAAGGGAACCTTTTGCTCCTCGGAGCATCCCAAGACATCAAATATCTTATAGATCTGCTTTATCCATGTCTCCGCCATAAGTGGCTTTGGCTCTCCAAAAAACTCCAATGGTCCCAGTTCCTTAAACTGCTTAGCGGTGACCGTCCGAGAGTTGCCAGTGTTTCCACCTATATTTTGGACAGGAGTCGCTCTTGCCTGATGTGGCATTAATTGCATAAAGCCTCTGAACATTCCATCGTTCATCATTTTGTTAGTTTTGTTGTTTGCATGAGGATTGTCGCCTTCCTGCTGCACATTATCCTTATTATTGATCTGTGGAGACTCAATGGTCTCCTGTGGTCCATTGATATTCTCAACATTCTAGGATGTCATTTTCAAATACTACCATAAAACAAGGGTTAATTAACATATCACATATTATCCCCATACTCTGACCGACCAATTAAATATCAAATAAACTTAAGTAGGTCATACTAGCGAAAGAATTCCCCGTCTCTCCCCTCCTAGTTCTTATCTCATAACTCAGCCAAGGATCATATCCCTAAGCTTTGATACCAACTGTGATGCCCCCAAAATAGGTATACATCACCTATTATGAGTCGCCAAATACATGGTACAAAATACAAATACAATCTTAACTATACAACAAGAGCTATGAGTTTTAATACAAATATTGTCTTCTAGATAATATCCACTCTCAGAATAAGTCCTCATTACAATTATTATCACACTATTTCATAGAATAGTGAGGACTACTAATGCTATCACCTGGACCATCACTCCGTTCCCTGACTAGTCCCTGCTACGTTCTCATTTCCTGAAGAGAACAATGAAATCAAAAGTGTGAGCTCAACTAGCCCAGTAAGAAATATTATGACTAAGATAATGCAGAATAAATTATCATTAGCCTTCAACGATGTTAAACTGATAAAATACAATAGACATCAAGTTTAACTGCAGTGGAACAAGCAATCCATTAAAAGAGTCAAGTAGAGAATAAAATCTACTATCTTTTATGATTTAAAAAGGTTTTTCATCACTTTTATCGCTGAGACTCAACTTAATAAATAATCCACATCATCTCTACACTACGACCAATGATATTCATTAGTATCACGACCACAAATTATCCATGCACTACGGGCCAAGGATATTGGTGTATTCATCAATGGCCATGATCATGCCAACAACTGTCCATCAATGCACTACGGGCAAATAAGGACTTTTACCACATCATTTGTAACATTACAGTCATGATTATACTGATTAATCCCTGGTCATAATCATACCAAGTCTATCTATGCACTACAGTCCACAGATGACTTTCAACATAATATAAACATGAGGATGATGACAATGATATAAGAATTCAATAAAACAAGTTCAAGAATTAATTTATCCAGGAACTAATAACGTCCAAATTGTCAACATGATACTTCTTTGTAGAGTAAAATTCAAGAATGCTTAGAAGAATATTTCCATGAAAAGATACTGGATGAAGCACAAATATCAAGGATATTCCACTAATTTCATGGAGTATAGAAGTCAAAACTTTAACCAACTGAGTATAATAAAGAATGGAATAATAAAAGAAATCACCAGGCATGCGATAGAGTGCACATACAAGTTATTCCAATAGAATAATAAATAATGGAACTAGGTCATGCATAAATGAACAAACAGGATATTCCAACAGAATAATAAATAATGGAACCAGGTCATGCATAAAACGCATGCATGTGATATTCGGCGAATAATAGTAAAGAATGGAACTAGGTCAATGCGTAAAACGATGTATGTGATATTCAACGAATAATAAAGAATGGAATAATAGAAGAATTTCACCACGTGTATGCGATTACTTGCATGTATGTTATTCCAACATAATAATAAGGAATTGAATAACAGAAGAATTTCACCATGTATGCGGTACTTCGCATAGATAGTTTATTCCAACATAATAATAAGGAATGGAATAACAAGAAGAATTTCACCAAGTATAGGGTAGCCCGCGTATACAGGTTATTCCAATAGAATAATAAAGAATGGAATAACAGAAGTTCTCTTCATGAATACAAAAGAAATAATATCCCTTACCTTAGAAGAAACTGGATATATGAGTAGTGAAGTAGCAGAATACTTTTCTTCTTTCTCTCTATAGTTTCCCTCTCTAGAGTTTCAGTGAATTCGTAATAAATAATGAAGGAATGAGCTTCTATTTATAGGAGAATGGACTTAATAGTAACTAATTCATGAACGGTCCAAATTGATTTACTTTTAAAATGACAGACGGTCCATATTGATTTACTATCACGAGAACACTATGCAGGCACTATGCAACACTATGCATAATAAAATATAATATATTCTAATTATTGTCCAATAAAACAAATAACTTTATAAAAGTATTCTATTTTATATAAAAACATTTTACTATACAAAACACTATGCATAATAAAATATAATATATTCTAATTATTGTCTAATAAAATAAATAACTTTATAAAAGTATTCTGTTTTATATAAAAAGCATTTCTGTTTTATTACATTAATAATACTAATAAAACAAAATTTATATATATATATATATAATAAACTTCTGTGACTTCATAAAAAGACACCTCAATATATCTAACAAAATTTATTATCATTATTATAATTCACAATATTAATCGACCAGATCGTTCTTAGGAAAGAGGTGGCTTTTTAATAAGGATTTCTCCCTATTTGTGCGCAATTAGGTGACCAAACCTCTCATTGCCAGAACTTCTAGACATCGTTAATATTGTAAATAATAATATTAATAACTCTATCATCTCAATTATTGATTTAATAATATATAAAATATCGACAATAATTGAATCAAATAACGTGAGATACTATGCAACAATTACTGAAGCAATAATTGAACAAAACTGAGTGACTTCTCATGTAGCATCATCAATAATCAATACTGCGTATACTACTATACAACCACGCCAGATTCCAGTACTTTTAACACCGGGTGTTTCAACAGTTACCGAGCAGTTCAACAGTTTTTACAGGAAAACTCATGCCGTTATTTTCATAAAAATATTTTTGTCGTTTTCTCAATCCGACAATAATTCCGTTGTGGGGTCCACCAATGATTGTGGCATCGTACGAATATTCCCTGTTAAAACGAATATTTCCCGACCAATCGAATATTATATAACAACTTGCGTACTTTGAAAAATTTAAAAATATTACCCACAACTATAACATTATATCAAATTCATTCCATAATATTTAAAAATGATACTTATAGAAAAATCATCTTTATTAAAAAAAGTTGGGGTCTTACACATATTATTATTTGCAATATTGACAATGTCTAGAAGTTCTGTTAAGGAGAGGTTTGGTCACCTAATTGCTCGCCAATAAGGAGAAATCCTTATCGGAAAGCCCCCTCTTTCATGGGAGCGATCTGGTTGTTAAATATTGTGAATTATAATATTAATGATGAATAAGTTCATGTTGATTAAAGATGAAAGTGATAGTTCCATTGTGTTGGGATTATTAGTGTTAGTGGAAATCGACATCTATTTTGATAATAATTGATGTTTAGAGGTTATATTGACCAATCGGGTAATTAAGCGGATAAATGAGCAATTAATTGCTATTAATTCACATGCTTATAACTATGTGTTCACATGTGTGTACTATTGATTCACATGATTTAATATTAGGGGAGTTAGTGCAAGTTTGATAATACTTGCATGACTAAGTTAAAAATAGAGGTATAAATGAAGGTACTATACTATAATTAAATTTTTCACATGTTTAGAACTATTGAGTCACATGATTTACTATTGATTCACATAATTTACTATTAGGGGAGGTGGTGCAAGTTTGATAATACTTGGATGACTAAATTAAAAATGAATGTATTATACTGTAATATTTTGGGCCCCAAAACGTGCAATTATTAAAACTATATTTTCCTATAAATAGAAGCTTATTCTTCCTTCAATTTTCACCAATTCACTAAAGCTATATAGCAATTATTATAGAGAGAAATTATAGAGAGAAAGAAGAAGAGAAGTCTGCTACCTCACTATTCCAGTATCCAGTCTTCTTTTGAGGTAAGGGGTATTATTTCTTTCATATTCATGAAGAGAGCTTCTATTATTCCATTCTTTATTATTATGTTGGAATAACTTTGTCTATCTGGTACCATACACGTGGTGAAATTCTTCTGTTATTCCATTCTTTATTATTATGTTGGAATAACCTGTCTGTACGAAGTACCGCATACATGGTGGAATTCTTCTGTTATTCCATTCTTTATTATTCTATTGGAATATCCTGTCTGTGCAGATTACGCTTAACCTGGTTTGAATTCTTTATTATTCTGTTGGAATATCCTATATGTGCGGATTATGCATGACCTGGTTCCATTCTTTATTATTTTGTTGGAATATCCTGATTGTGTGTATTACACATGACCTGGTTCCATTATTTATTATTCTATTGGGAATAACCTGTCTGTGCGGTCTATCGCATGCCTGGTTAATTCTTCTATTATTCCATTCTTTATTATTCTGTTGGGAATAACCTATCTGTGCAGTCTATCGTGTGCCTGGTGAATACTTTTGTTATTCCATTCTTTATTATTCTGTTAGAATAACCTGTCTGCGTGAACTACCGCATGCATGGTGAATGACCTTTCGTATTCATTCTTTATTAAATTGTTGAAATGATCTGTCTACGTGGATTACCGCATGGCGGATGAAAATCCATTTGCAGTTTCGTATATTCTATTATACTCGTATGAGATATCATTTCTTTTGTACTCGTCATGAAATATCATTTTATTTTGTATTTTATTTACGAGTTACTATTCACGGGTTATTATTCACCCGTTTACTATTCACAATAGTATTATTCACTCGGGTATTCGGGGAACTTTTCGTGTCAAAGTACTATTCACGAGTTACTATTCACGGGTTACTATTCACCCAAATTACTATTCACCCAAATATTATTCACTTAGGTATTTGGGGTACTTTTCATGTCGGGGTACTATTCACGATGAACTATTCACGAAGTACTATTCACAGATTACTATTCATGGGGTACTATTTACCCGAAAAATATATTTCTTTTCTGTCTAAATTATTTTTGGTACATGAATATTATTCTTGAATTTTACTTTACAAAGCAGTATCATGTTGACAATTTGGACGTTATTGATTTATGGATAAATTAAATTATAAATTTTTAAAATTTATCCTTGAACTTGTTTTATTGAATTATTATGTCATTGTCATCATCCTTATGATTATATTGTGATTAAAGTCATATTTGGCTTACATGCATAGATAGACTTGGTATGATTATGACCAGGGATTATTCGGTATAATCATGATCGTAATGTAACGAATGATGTGGTAAAAGTCATCATTGGCCTGTAGTTCATTGATGGACTGTTGATTATTGGTTTAACAGTTGTATATTTTTAGCTTACGTGCAAAGATGGACTATTGATTAATGGTTTTATAGTTGTATATCTTTGGCATACGTGCAAAGATGGACAGGTGTATGACATGATCATAACCACTGGTGATAATAATGAATATCCTTGGCCCATAGTGCATGGATAATTCGATGATGTGATTGGCAGGATCATGACCATTTGTTAATAGTTGAATGTCTTTGGTTGTAGTGCACTGACAGACAATTGATTAGTATGATCATGACCATTGGTTTTATAGTTGAATATCTTTGGCCCGTAGTGCAACGGTAAACAACTGATTGGTATGATCATTATTATTACATTTGAATATCTTTAGCCTTTGGGGTAAGAAAATATTGAGTAAATGTTCTATTAAGCCTTTGTAGCAGGGAGAAACTATTGATTTACATGATTATAAATATGAATTATGGATTTAACTATAATCTTTGACGGTTTAGGTGAAGACAGGTGATGATAGTTCTTTTTGTCTTGGGTATAACAAAGAACTGTTAATGGGTATTACAAGGATAAAATTGATGATAAACTTTTAAATCATAGAAGATTGTATGCTTTACTTGACTCTTTTAATGGATTTCTTGTTCCGCTGCAGTTAAACTTGTTGTCTATTGTATTCTATTAGTTGTTGTATTGTTGAAGGCTAAGGATAATTTATTCTACATTATCTTAGTCATAATATTTCTTACTAGGTTAGTTGAGCTCACCCTTTTCTTTCACCACTCTCTTCAGGGAATGAAAATATATAGCTGGGACTAGTCGGATAATGGATTGACGGTCCGAGATGGTGGCTATAGTAGTCCTCACTATTTTTGTAAAATAGTGTGATAATAATTATAATGAGGACTCCATTGAGTGTGGATATTGTCTAGATGACAATATTCTTGTTTAAACTCTTAGCTATGTTTTGTCGTATTTTACACAACAGTTGTATAATTACGTTTTTATTTGTATTTTGTACCATGTATCTGGCGACTCAAGATGGGTGATGTAAACTTGTTTTGGGGGCGTCACATAATGACTCAAAAGGAAAGTGAATTAACTGTAGAAGATGCGGAAGGCATGTGTTCTATACCCATGTCTATGTTTTTTTTGGACAAGTTTTGTGATTATGAATTGATGTATAACGAAGTCGAAGCCAATTCCTTCAGCTAGACTCAATGTGTTTTGTGGATTTCGTTATAATTTATTAGAATGTTATCAATGTTGTTATCTCTTGCAAACTGTTTTGGTATGGATTTCAAAGAAGGACTGAGTATGAATAAACAAATATTTTGTCGTCAAACGACAGGCACGTGAGGTTGCCAAAACATAAATGTAGATACGTTTAATGAAGTAGCATTGTACAACATAGAATAATATAGGCTGGTCATCTAGACGTGCTTGTAAGATATACTGGACTTACGAACTTGGTGTCGGGTTGTCCTTTTCAAAGAAAGAATTAAATGCTCAAGGTCTTGGACTAAAATTGATGTTTAACGTATATTGTGCATAGTTAAACGTTTTAAAGAAAAGAGAAGTACTATTTTGAATTATCTATAGTACTTTATAACTATTGATTCAGTTATAGAAGATATACGATTCATATGATTCAAACCTATTGCTTAAATGAAATTGTCATACTTGATGAGCTAGTTATGCTTACTCTTGCTTGAACCATATGAATGCAGCTAAGACCGAATGAACTAAAGGATCTAGTAACGATAAAGGGAAGGCTAAGGTAGACAAATAATTTGTCTTTATAATAACATAGTATGAACTTTGTATTTATTTGATATTACGACAAAGAACATATGTAATGGTTACAAAGAACCTGGGAAGGGAAATATTAATTTTTAATATATAGAAGATATATCCACTCTTTTGAGGTATTTCAATTGAATGTATGTGTGAACTATATCACCATGTAGGACCATCTGTCGAGTTGGAAGATACCAAAATTTACTGGCGTCATAGGTTGGTATCAGAGTTGTAGGTTATAACGCTTAAGGGGGAAAAAGAACCTTAAGTCATAACCTTAAGAATAATTAAAGAAGTAAAAGATGAAGTTAACCCTAAAAATGAATTAAATGTGATATGTGTTTTTACTATTCTAATTATGTGTACTAATCAAACTAATTTGTTTTTTTTGTAGATGTCAGGAGATAACGTGATTTATATGGATATACATGTGGTTAGTGAGGAGTATATAAACTAAGTAGAGATCTTACCAACACCTGTAGCTGAGTTGCCAGAAGTGGTGGTGGTTGAGTTAGAAGACTCGGAGAATTTAGAATTTACAACCTTATTTGATGGAATGTCAGAGGAGGAGGTGGAGGTGGTATCGTTTAACACGCTAGCACCTGCAGAAGAGATGACTCCGGGGGAGTCAATGAAGGCTTTATTCATGACCGAGTTGGATAAAAATATCCCATTGGGGAAAGAGGTGAGAGAGTTAAAGGAGGAAATTCATGACATCTTGGTAAACAAGAAGGAAGAGGAGCATGACGAGAAGGTGTTGACAAAGGATAAGGTCCATGAGCTTAAACACAAGGCCTTTGAGCTTAGAAAGAAGCTAAAGGCTAAGAAGCAAAAGATTAGTAGAATGTCTTATATACATAGGAGTTCTCATGAGGATTTTCAGCGACAAGTGGCTGAGTATCCTTTAGAGGAAGGGCAAACTAGGCATACTCTCAGCCAAGATGTGATAACCAGTCTTGCCAATGCAGACTATGAGAATGCAATAAGGCAAGTGTAACCTAGTTAGTAAATATAGTAGAGTTAGATATGTAAATATGTTGTATCTATGTAGTGACGTAAAACCCACATTTGTATATCAAAATGTAGTCTTTTGTAAATCCCAATTTCTAGAAAGTAATTGCGGGAAAGTAATGTAATCAGCTAAGGCTGTGTAATGACGAATGATGTAGTATTATACTACAAGCAAAAAGAAAATCAATATAAACCTTATATTGAACATGTTGTGCAATGAGTATGAATTATTGTTTAATAATGAATAATAACTAATTAACAAGAAGAAAGTAATAATGAAGTGTTATTTATTTTAACATAAAGATGCCGCCAATAGGAAGATAACAAAAATAAGAAGCAAACATGAATCAACCAGAATGGGAACCGGTTAATCCAATGCAAGAGTTCGTTAATCTATTAATGGATGCTTTTAATAGAAATGGGGCGAATATACCTATAAATCCTGCGGTAGTACGGGCTACTACGTTTAAGGATTTTAAAAGTGTAGGTCCGCTGGAGTTCAAAGGAACTATGGACCCTATAGAAGCCCAGACTTGGGTAAAAGAAATTGAGAAGGCATTTGTTATTGCAAATGTCGAAGAGGGGCAAAAGGTTTCTTTTGCTACCTACATAATGAAGGGGGAGGTCAACTCATGGTGGGAGGCAAATCAGGCTAGGCCTTGAGTAGAAAACATAACGCGGACACAATTCAAGGAGATTTTCTTTGAGAACTACTTTCCCACGAGTATGAAGGGTAGGATGGAGGTAAGATTTTTAGAACTAACAGAAGGGGATATGAAGGTTCCCCAATATGCTGCAAAGTTTAATAAACTGGCAAGGTTTGCTCCACATCAAGTGGACACGAAGGTGAGGAAGGCAAGGAGATTTGAGCAGGGTTTGAAACCCTGGCTCTATAGCCGGATATCAGTGTTTCAAAGTAATTCATTTGGAACCATTATGGAAAAGGCAATAATTGCCGAGGGTGGTAATGAGGCTTTAACCCAATACCACATAGAGAAAAAGAATAAGAACAAGGTAGATGGGGGAGTGAAAACTGAGGGAGCTAGCGGGAGTGGCAACTGGCAGAAGAGAAAGACTTTTAACTCTGGGAATACCGGAGTAAAACTAGGAGATCTTAAGAAGAGGGTGGAGGCATGCAAAAACTATGGAAAGACTCATTTAGGAGTTTATATCAAGGGAAAAGCAGTATGCTACAACTATGGACAAGAGGGGCACATTTCGCCTAACTGTCCAAGTTCGAAGAAGAACCACGAATGCTTCGTATATGGATCAACTGATCACATGACGAAGAATTTCCAGAAGAAGGGGATGGATGGGAATAAGGACACTAATAGTGGTAAGATACCTATTAGTGGTCTAGCTCAGACGAGTAGGCCGATGGCCCGCACCTTTAACATGACTATCAAAGATGCAGTTGCATCAGGGGATTCAGTTATAGGAATTATCTCGATCAACGATATAAATGCTTATGTGTGGTTTGATTCGGGTGCTACTTATTCTTTCCTACCATGGGATTTTGCAAGACGATTAGGATTACTTCCCAAAAGATTGCCTATACCTTTGAATATCAAGGTAGCCAATGAAAAAATAATTCCTGTTAAAAATATTCATAGGTGTTGTTTTGTAGAAAGACGAGGTTATAAATTATCGGTGGATTTGATACCGATAAAGTTAGGAGAATTCGATGTAATTCTTGGGATGGATTGGTTGTTCAACCATGGTGCAATTGTAGATCGTCAAAAGAAATGTGTAAACATTAGAACGTTGAGGCAACCTCATGTAGTGTTTTACGGTAATTAATTGTCAGGACGTTCATGTTGTCTTACCATGACACAAACTAGGAAATTGTTAAGAAAGGGATGTGTAGGTTATTTGTGTCATGTTGTTGATACCTAAAGAGTGGGAGCAACGATGGAACAAATACCTATAGTCAAAGAATTCGTGAATGTTTTTCCAAGAGAATTACCGGGTCTTCCACCGGATAGGGAGATCGAATTCATACTAGATATTGTGTCAGGAGCGGGACCAGTTTCAAACGCATCGTATCGTATGGCACCAGTAGAGATGAAGGAGTTGATGGATTAATTACAAGAACTTTTGGATAGAAAATACATTCAACCGAGTGTTTCACCATGCGGAGCACCGGTACTGTTTGTGAAGAAGAAGGACGAATCATTGAGACTTTGTATCGACTACCGAGAATTGAACAAGTTAACGATAAAGAACTCGTTACGACCATTACGAGTTTTTGGTGATGTCATTTGGGTTGACGAATGCACCAGCTGCATTTATGGATATGATGACCAGAGTGTTCAAATAATACTTGGACAAGTTCATCGTAGTGTTTATCGATGATATTCTAGTGTATTCTAAGATTCCAGAAGATCACACTGAACACCTAAGGTTAGTGTTGGAGACACTAAGGAAGGAGAAGTTAATGTGAAATTCAGTAAGTGTGAATTTTGGCTAGACAGGGTACAGTTTTTAGGTCATGTTATCGACCGCAATGGAATTTTAATAGAACCAGAAAAAGTTGAAGCAATGATTAATTGGGAACAACCAAAAACACTGATTGAGGTACAGAGTTTCCTAGGGTTATCGGGATACTATCGAAGATTTATCCAAGATTTTTCTAAGATAGCTACTCTGTTGACTAATTTGACAAGGAAGATAGTGAAGTACGTGTGGACTGAGAAGTGAGAAGATAGTTTTCAAGAACTAAAGAAAAGGTTAAGTGAAGCTCCTGTATTATCTTTACCCGATGATACAGGGAATTTTGTAGTTTATAGTGATGCTTTGCATAGAGAACTTGGTTGCGTGCTCATACAGCATGGCAAGGTCATTGCGTATGCATCACGACAGTTAAAGGATTATGAGAAAGTTTATCCTACTCATGATCTGGAACTGGCCACAACAGTGTTTGCCTTAAAGATATGGAGGCATTACCTATATGGAGAGAAATATGAGATATACACATATTATAATAGTCTAAAATATATATTCACACAAAAGGATTTAAATATGAGACAAAGGAGATTACTGGAGTTGATAAAGGATTACGATTGTGTTATCTTGTATCACCCAAGAAAAGTCAATGTAGTGGTCGATGCCTTAAGTAGGAAGGGTCAGAAAAAGTTGTCTATGTTAACAGCTAAAACTGAGTTAATAATGGTGATGGCTAGAATGGAGTTAGAGGTGAAGTTACCAAGTAAGTCGGGTCAGAAATTGTTTACAACAGAGATTCGATCTACTATTATAGAGAGAATCAAGGAGGTATAACTTAAAAATGATGAGTGTGGCCAGATGAAGAAGTGGCTAGAAGACGAAAATGAGAAAAATATAGTCTTGATAATAAGGGATTATTAAGATTTAAAGGAAGAATTTGGGTTTCGAATGAAACGGAGTTGAAGGAGGAAGTTTTACAAGAGGCTCATCGGTCAAGGTACTCGGTTCATTTTTGTTGTAATAAGATATATCAATACCTTCGACAGAGTTTTTGGTGGCAGAACATGAAGAGAGAAATAGCAGAATATGTGAGTAGGTGCTTAATTTGTCAAAAAGTTAAGGCCGAACATCAACGACTAAGCTACTTGTTACAGTCATTGGAGATTCTAGAATAGAAGTGGGAGTATATTACGATGGACTTTGTGATATGACTTCCAATTACAAAGAAAGGGTATGACACTATTTGGGTAATAGTGGACCGGTTAACAAAGTCGGCTCACTTTTTGCCAATAAGAGTCAAGTATAGCATAGATCAATTAGCTAAACTTGATGTTAGAAATAATTTCAAGACATGGAGTACCAGTGTCAATAGTGTCAGATCATGATCCATGATTCACATCTAACTTTTGGAGAAGTCTAAAAGAACAGATGGTAACACAGTTGAAGTTAAGTCTAACTTATCATCCATAAACCGATGGACAGAGCGAAATAACAATTCAGACACTAGAAGATATGTTGAGATCTTGCATCATGGATTTCAAAGGTAGTTGGGATGATCATCTACCATTAGTAGAGTGTGCGTTTAACAACAGTTATCATGCGAGCATAGGCATGTCGCCTTATGCAGCTTTATATGGAAGGAAGTGCAGAACGCCATTGTGTTGGGATGAAGTAGGACAACGCCGAATGCTAGGACCTGAATTGGTGTAGCAAACAACAGATATAGTTAAGCTGATATGAATGTGATTTGTAGCAGCTCAAGACAAACAGAAGAAGTATGCAGATTCACATCGAGTGAATATAAAGTTTCAAGTAAGCTCGTATGTATTTCTAAAGGTATCTCCCTAGAAAGGAAAGATACGCTTTGGAAAGAAGGGAAAGTTAAGTCCAAGGTTTATAGGACCTTTTGATATATTAAAAAGAGTACGATGTGTATCTTACATAATAGCATTACCTCCAGACTTAGAATAAATACACAATATGTTTCATGTATCTGTGTTATGTCCTTATAAGCCATATTATAAGCACGTAATAGAGTATGAGCCAATTCATATTAAGAAATACTTGACGTATGAAGAAATGCCTATTCAAATTGTTGATAGAAAAGAGCAAGTTATGAGGAATAAAGTTATACCTTCGGTAAAGGTGTTATGGAGGAACCAAGATGCCGAAGAAGCAACGTGGGAACTTGAAGAAAAGATGAAGAAGAATTACCCTCAGTTATTTGTTTAATTTATAGCGAGATTCTGGGGATAGAATCCTTATAAGGGGGAGAGAATGTAACGACCGAAAAAATCGGATTATTTGTAAAATAATTTTATTTGAATAAATAATGAATAAAATAATAATATATGTTATTTATAACGAGTAAGCAAGATGAAAGTTTTTCTATAACCTAAAAGTGGCGTAATGTCGTAGTATGCTGGCTACTTAATATAATTATGGTATTTGAATTTCCAAGACGAAAATAAAAGCTTTTCGATAAATTCTCCAAAAAACATTATTTATCCATTTCTGTTCGGGAATTATTTTTGAACTTCTGGAAAATACCTAATGATAGAATGATAAGGAAGGATGGATTATGTAATAATAATTCAATTATGACAAACACAGTTTTTTGCTTGCGTACCAAGTTCGAGAATGTTAAGGAAAGTAAAGATGTGAATAAATGGTGATCGTATAATAAGAAAGTATTATACGAGGCAATGAATACGAGTATGATACAAAGTATCGTACAAGAATATACGAAAGATAACCTAACATATATAATGAATGATTATACGAATTAGTGTATGAGTAGAATACAAAGATTATACGTTAAAAAGCTTAAGCTAATTGCAATGGACTAATAGAATTAATGTAAGAATTGGGCAGGCCCAAGTGCAAACTTGTTAAGGTCCAAAGATAAGAAATGGAAGCTGTAACGCCCCAAAATCGGGTTTATTTTCACACCCGGATTCCATACGTTATGATCCCACCTCTTTCCAAACATACATTATTATATAGCTAAATATAACAACATACATTCTCAAATCCCAGGTTCTAATACCTTATAACCTCGTTCATTACAAATAATGATAAATACATTATTCTTTACATCTTACAAGAGTGACTTTTATTCGCCACCAAGGATACATAACAGTACATTAAACTATTCTATAGTTTAATTAAACTATTCTACATTACAAGTCTTCGCTTGATCCTCACGCACATTCATATAACGAATGGCACTTCGTATGGATATCAGTCAACTTGATCTTTACAGGGTCCTTAAGTTCTCTCTAACATCGTTCACTGAAAATATTTTTATTTAAAGCAAATGTGAGCATTCAATTGCTCAGCAAGTCATAGCAGTTGAATAAACAACTTCAAGAATTTAAACATTCTTTTAAGACTTTAATAACTGAACAAAGGTTATGAAGCAACTTGAATAATAGGAATAGTTCTAATTCCTGTCATTTTAAAACATTAGTCACGTTCACTTTGAATTACTTTCATTCTTCTATCTTTTTCCATACACATCATGTCTGGCTAGAATCATTAGCACAGACTTATCAATAATGGTTTATGTATAAACAGAACATTCTCATATTGAACAGTTCTATCACTGAACAGTTCATCTCATAGAAACACCGAAGTGTTCAAATTGTGGCACAAGGCCTCATACATTCTACCACCTTGTACAAATATCACACATTTGTACAAAGACAAAACTTCTCAAGTTGAACATTTAAGAAAGTTTAAGAAACTAGAATTCATTTTAAATATGAATGAAGTTAGGAAAATTGCCTTGTGCATAGCTACATCTTATAGTTTACACTGAATTGCTTATTCCAATTCTTATACAGCATATAAGGAAATAACAAATACACCAATTAGTCATATACTTGACTTATGCATTTGTTTACTTAACTTTACTTCTTAGGGTTCACGTTCTAGTAATCTAAGTTTACGTGAGTAACTTTCTTCTACCGCTTTACGGCTTCATGGCATACAGAGATGTCTTACTCATACGATCATCATCTTTGATGATTTACATTCTTATCTTCTTCTTGTAACTCTCCTAGGACTCAGCACACATCGTGTCTCTGCTAGTAGTCCATATGGTACTCTGAGTGGTTTCCCACAAAAAACTAACAAATAAGTTCACGTCTCATCTACACTATTTTCACAGTGAGTTAGATCAGCTGCCAGTTTTGTATATACCTCCTCTCTCTAAAGGAATTATTTATCTTAACTTATCAAAACCATTAAAACTATAATGTTCGTTAAGTCAATATCTCATTCCTTATGGCTTTCTGACAATTAAATGCCATACCTCAAGATTCATTCTTTATCGTCTAAGTCATACAGTCTTTTGTATACTCAGAACGTTAATTCAATATTAATATTATGCGTTCATAGCATTAACCATTACCTTGTTCATATCTTACAACATCCGGTTCATCGACTCGGAACATCATCCATGTTATAAAAATTAACTCAGCTTCTTTACATTATACGTCATTAATTCAGTTTCTTCACCATTCACAGGTTTAATTATTGGTCTTTAATGCCCTATGGTCAAACCATACACGGGGTGTAAGTTTTATCCATTTAATATTCACGTACACTCAACCTTCACGTCAATTAAAGTGTTTAATGCTTATATTTCATTCTAACATTCTCTATCTGACTTACATTCGGCTTTCATTAATCTTGATACCGTTCATTACGGCTTTCCTGATAAATCATATATTACTTACTACCTTCTTTATACATTACATGAACCCAACATTCATTACTCTTTCTTAATGTCGAAGCCATACGATTCGTTGTATGCTAAGACCGATCGTTCATTGTTACAACGTTGTATTCACAGCGTCTATACGCTTTACACTTATCTCTCATTATGACATCATAACATTGAAATACTATTCATTACCCTCATCACTCAACGTCTAAGGAATTACAATTATAGCAATCTCTCGTGTTCTTTTTATCGCTACTACGGTCCCCAGATATAGGTTAAGTACTTTATGTTTACATTCTTTGTCCTTTAATCTCGTTCAATCATTCCATTCAACCTTCATATAAGGTTTAAATCACTTGTTTAAGTGTTACATTATGCGAACTATATGTTCTTTTTCTTCCATTACACTTCTCCCAATAGTTGAGCAGTTAATAGCTCTTCTTTGGGCTTTTCCCTACACTGGCGCTTCGGTGCCACCTTCCCTCTTCTTTCTCAGATCAAGCAGCGCCACTTAGCAAGAGCTAATCGGTCAATGGCGCCAAGGCCGCCACCTCCCAATGCATGGTCACGTGACATAAGCCAAGCCTCAATCCTTGAAAATTATTTCTATGTCTTTTACATATTCTAGATGTTTATTTCATAATCTCATAACTTTTTCGTTATAACTCAGAACGAGGTCGTTCCGAATCTATTCTCTTCCTTATCTTACGTACTTCAATTCCCCTCATACAGAAATTCATTCTGAATCCGTTAACTTTCCATTCAATTGGCTTAATCTTAATCCTTTGTTTGTTTTACGTTATTAACGTTCTTCGTTTGTTCGTTTTTAATTCGGTCATCCGAACTCGGAATTCGTTCATTATAGAGTCCACAACTCACGTTTTCCACGTTCTCTTACATTATTATAAAACCCTACACATTCGAGTTCATTTACATACTTTCTATTTCTCATTTGTCTTTTACAAAATTTTTGCCATTACTTCGTTATAGCTAGGTTTTAATCCATTCTTTATTAATGTTTCTATCATTCATAACCAAGCAATAAGAAACTAACTTATACACGATGGTTTTAAACTTGTCCATCAATAACAAATTATACTACGATGGTTTTAAATTTGTCCATCAACAATGTTCTTCGTGTTCTTCGCAGTTCTTCTTCGTTAGTTCTTCATTTTTAATAGATATTTTTATTACGATTTCCCTCTTTCTTAGAATTTGATGTTATAAAACACCATTCCTTACTAATTTCACCGAATCGTTCATATAATTCATTTGGATCGCTAAAATTTATTAAAATACTATACTTCCTTAATAAATTTATAAACTATACTTCTAATTCTTATTTCTTTGTTTTCTCATGATTTCAACCATATGAAATCATTCTTAACATCCTTTCCTTCTATTCTCATCAAGTTATAATTTTAACATATAAAACTTAAAGAAAATTTAACTAAAAGTTAGGTTTTGAATTACCTTTCTTCTTTAATCTCCTTACGTTTCTCTTCCTTTTTCCTCCCATCCGACCTCTATCTCTCTCTCTCTCTCTCTCTCTCTCTCAGTGTTGGTGATTTTTAAAAATCCCAACAAATGAGCTTTAGCTTTCCTTTTATAAAAAACCAAGGCTAGGGGTAAATTAGTAGTTTCCCCCTAAAGTTACTATTGACACCTCCTTACTATTAACAAAGCTTCTCCTGGAAGCTTCGTGCTTCCGTCTTACGGAATTTGTTTGACAGTTCAAAAATTGCAATTCTCAGAATTCAAATATTTTTGAATATTTTATCTTTCCTTTACCGATTAACTTTTATGTATTCTTCGTGTGACACCCCCAAATTCGATACTTCCATTTCCTAAGGATTTGGTGTTCACTGTACAAATATCATCTATCTATTTACCCATAAATAAATACAAACCATGCAATAGATAGAAATAATAAATAAATCTCCCCTTATGGGGTTACATCAACTGCATAATAATAAAAATCCCAGGTTGCTCTACCCTTAAACATATGTGCGGAATCATAAACAAATAATAACTCTTAAGTAACATCAAGTCTAAACATCATTACATAACCACATAAATAATCAATCTTCATTACTTGCTAATCTTGCCCTTGCCTTTACTAGTAGAAGGCTTGTCTGCTCTTTCATTCTTAACTGCAATGTTATTATTACGCAAGAGTGAGCACTATTGCCAACAAGTATAACAATATAACAATGAATAATAACATGCGAATAAATTAAAGACTTCAGAAATAGGCAACTCAACTTTTGAATCAAGAATAAATAACAAGAGACAAAAGAACTTTTGAGGGTCATAAGACCTTGAACTATGTCCTAGGTTGTCAAGTGTTTATACTTGAAACCTTTAACAGTCATAAGACTATGGACTCTTCTTCTCGTACTTAGGGGGATCAGCCCTTAGTACCTAACTGTGCACAATATCTTAACGCTAACGAATAAGTAATCCCCTATACAGGGTTGTTCATCTCAGTTTGACATTAGAGTCCGCACCAAAGGAAGTTTGGTTTGGATAATTCATCAAGGGTTCTAAAATTTAGAATGCTCAACAACTATGGAATAGTCGAATCATTAAGGGTTTGCTAGTCTAACAAGGTTTAACAGTAACTGATAATTTAATTTGAATAACAATCTCAAGAGGTATACAATAGAATAAGTATTGTATATCAGCATTATGCTATAAAGATTTATAACAAAATAGACTTGGTCAATAATAATTAAAACTTACTCAATGTAGAAAGGTGAATTAATCAACTTATATAACGATAACAAGTAGGGTTAGGAAACTTGCCTCGTGCGTAGATTACACGTTAATTAAACTCATTCCTTGAATTAAATCCTACATATCATTTATGTTTACATTACCAGTTAATTATAACGTACTAAACATCACAAGTATATTCTTTATCTAACTCGAATTCATAACTATACTTAGTCAATTACTACACTTATTGTCAAAATTAAGATTTCATGAATAATAAGCTAACTATGCATTTAATCATTCAATTTACAAGTAACTATGTTATGGACATGCTAAGAATTTATTTTTACAACTAATTATATGTCTAACAAGTTTATATGTTCATTAGATTAAGTTAATAACACATTGCTAGACTTGAACTCTTAAAAAAAACATTTCTGGACATTCTGCTAAGTGGCGCCAAGCAAGACCACTATTATATCGGTCTTGGTCTTGTGGCATAAGTAATGCCACTACCTAGGTATCTGTGTCTTTGCGGAGAGGTTAGGTCTCACATGGCAGGCAATGTAATCTTTCGGAGTTGGCGGCGCGCAGTGACACTCACTCTTTCTTTTGAATTTCCATTCATGAAGATCACGTAATTCAAAGTAAATAAACACTACATAATCATTAATTTCACCAAATTACACATACCCACACGTTAGAATTCATACATAATCATTACCTAACACTTATAGAGTGATTTTAACCCATTAAAACATATAATTATAGAATTAAAACATGGAAATTATACTGTTCTTGATGTTCTTGAAGGTGTTTGAACAAAACATAGAATTTAATACTATGAATTCGTTATAAGACCAAATCCAACCATTCAAGTTTCGTTTTGTTAGCTTTAGCATGCATAATCATATACAAGTGGAAATTTTACAGAATAATTTATGTTTGACATATTAAAATTACGTATAAGGCCATATGGGCATATAAGATACTCTGTAACTTTTGAAGCCATAATCATACGTTATAATATTATGAAATTGATGATATGGAAACATACAATATATATAAAAACACATTATAACAACATCTTTACACATATATACCCATAACCCTTACAATTTCCAATTATAGGGACTTTACAGAATGTATGAAAGTCATTTTTATAAAAACTAAATGACGTAAAAAAAAGGAATTAGGTTGAAGAAATAACCAAAGCGTAGAGTGATCGAAGAGATGAAACCTTTCTCAATTAATCACACCACTCACAATTCTCTCAAAATTCTTAAATTCTCTTTGTGATTTCCTTGTTAGACTTAGAATAGAATGAAGAAAAGAAAAAGACGTATGATAATAAAGGAGAAGAACTGACGCGCGTTATGGAGGTCAGTTACCCATCATGGGTAACTACTCCCAACCTCCCTTAGTGTCATGTTTGGCTAGCTAGAATAGATTTCAAAAACCATTTAATTTAATAAAACCTTATCATATAGTTTAAATAATGTCACACTCCTGTATAAAATAAATCCAATATTTTATTTAATTTATTTTAAATAAAATATAATAATTTCTCATTAATTCACATAGTCACATAATTAAATTTCTCCTTTAATAAAAATGTCAAATTATTAAATCTCTAATTAATAATTAAATTAATTAAAATACTATAATAGGCTTATTAAATATTTCTTTTAATACAATAAGCTCACATAATTACATACTTTGAATAATAAAATTCTCCACATTAATTTAATAAATATAACACATATAATTAAATTAATCTACTATAACTTCATCAATTAATTATTTAATATAATAATTAATTCATCAAAAAATATTTATTCAATCCAATAAATATTAAAATTAAATTACAAAATCTCTTGGTTGTCATCTCTTTCCCTCTTAAAAGGATTCTGTCCTCAGAATCACAACTCAACAATTCATCTCGTTACATTCTCCCCCCCCTTACAAAGATTTTGTCCCCAGAATCGCTTACACAAAATTAAGTAAATAAATGAGGATAATTCTTCATCATATTCTCTTCGAGTTTCCACGTAACTTCTTCAGCGTTGTGGTTCCTCCAAATTACCTTAATAGAAGGTATGACTTTATTTCTCAGAACTTATTCTTTTTGGTCGACAATTTGAACTAAAATTTCTTCGTAAGATAAGTCTTTGTCGAAATGTAGGGGTTCATATTCAATCACGTGCTTGTAATCGGGTTTGTAGGGTCGTAGAATGGAGACATGGAAAACATTGTGGACATTCTCTAGAGCTGGAGGTAAGGCAACCTTATAAGCAACTTCTCCGACCCTTCGTAGAACTTCAAAGGGTCCAATGAATCTTGGGCGTAATTTCCCTTTCTTTCCGAATCTGATCTTTCCCTTCCAGGGAGAGACCTTTAAAACCACATAACTACCCGGCTCAAACTCAACATTTTTATGGTGTGGATTGGCATATTTCTTCTGTATATCTTGAGCTGCTGTCAATCTTGTTCGGATCACTTTGACTATTTCTGTTGTTTATTTTACCAATTTTGGGCCTAGTAATTGTCTTTCACCAACTTCATCCCAAAGATAGTGGAGTTCTCGCATTTTCTCGTCAGATAACTCTTCATAAGGTGGCATGCCAATACTAGCATGGTAACTGTTGTTGTAGCCGAACTCTACGAGCAGTAGATGGTCGTCCCAATTTCCTTTAAAGTCCATTATACAAGCTCTTAACATATCTTCCAATGTCTCGAATTGTTCTTTCACTCATTCCATCCGCTTGAGGGTGATATGTCGTGCTCATTCGCAATCGTGGTACCCATGCATTCTTGTAGACGCTTTCCGTAAGTTCGATGTAAAACGCGGATCTCTATCAGAAACAATTGACACCGAAACTCCGTGCCTTGAAACAATCTCTTTTACATATAACCTTGCCAACTGATCTAAGTTGAATCTGATTTTGATCAGAAGAAAGTGTGCAGATTTCGTCAATCGGTCAACAATAACCCATACTGCGTCGTAGCTTTTCTTAGTTGTCGGTAGGCAAACCACGAAATCCATCATAATATGTTCTCATTTCCATTCTGGAATCTCTAAAGGTTGTAGTAATCCACTCGGCCTCTAATGTTTTACTTTCACTTTCAGACATGTCAGGCATTTGGCAACACATTTTGCAACCTCTCGTTTCAAATTTGGCTACCAAAAATGTTGTCGAAGATCTTGATACATCTCGGTGCTACCAGGGTGAATCGAATATCTTGAGTTATGAGCCTCGCTCAAAATTTCTTCCTTAATCTCAGTTATTGGTGGTACCCAAATTCTATTCTCAAATCTCAGATTCCTTCCTTATCCATCTTAAATCTTGATTTGCCTCTTCTGAATATCTTCTTTTTCACCAATCGACATTCATCATCATGAAGTTGAGCCTCCATAACCTTGTCTAGTAGAGTTGTACCAGCATTGCATCCGAAATAGCTTCTCATCGACCTCCATAGGACACTTTACTTCTAATTCCACCTTCTCATTTCTTGAAATTAACTTCTCCCGTACGGTCAACAACATCGCCTCGCCCCCTAATCCCTTTCTACTTAAGGCGCCACCACCACATTTGCCTTACCCGGATGGTATAAAATCTCACAATTGTAGTCCTTAATTAACTCCAACCACCTTCTTTAGCGCATATTCAAGTCATTCTGTAAAATATATTTCACACTTTTGGGTCTCAGATATATTTCACACTTCTCCCCGTAGAGATAGTGCCTCCAGATTTTTAAAGCAAAAACCACTGAAGCTAACTCCAAGTTATGGGTCGGATACCCCTTCTCATAATCTTTTAGTTGTCGGGACGCATATGCAATGACTCTGCCATTTTGCATAAGCACACAACCAAGTCCTTTATGCGATAAATCACTATAAACTATAAAATTTCATGTGTCATCTGGAAGAGATAACATAGGTGATGTACTCAACATCTTCTTTAATTCTTGAAAGCTTTCCTCACACTTCTCCGTCCAAACAAATTTCACCGACTTTCTAGTCAAATTCGTCAACGGAGTCGCGATCTTGGTAAAATCCTGAATGATTCTTCTGTAATAACCTGCCAATCTAAGAAAACTTGTTACTTCTGACGGCGTCTTTGGTTGATCTCAGTTAATCACAACTTCGATTTTGGAGGGATCCACCGAAATTCCGTCCCTATCGATCACATGTCCAAGAAATTGTACCCTTTCAATCCAGAATTCACATTTCAAAAATTTAGCATACAACTTCTCTCTTCTCAACGTCTCTAATATCACCCTCAAATGTTCTTCATGTTGTTCCTTGGTTTTCGAATATACAAAAATGTCATCAATAAATACCACTACGAATTTGTCCAAAACGGCTTTGAACACTCTATTCATTAAGCCCATAAATGCTGCAGGAGCATTTGTTAGACCAAATGACATTACCAGAAATTCGTAGTGACCGTATCGTGTTCTGAATGTTATCTTCGGTACATCCTCTGGTCTCACCTTCAGTTGATGATAACCACTCCTCAAATCTATCTTTGAAAAGTATCTTGCTCCCTTTAACTGATCGAACAAGTCGTTGATTCGCGGTAATGGATATCTATTCTTAATCGTGACCTTATTCAGTTCTCTATAGTCTATGCAGAGTCGCATTGTTCCATCCTTCTTCTTAACAAATAAAACTGGCGCTCTCCACGGTGATACGCTTGGTTGAATGTACTTCTTGTCAAGAATTTTGTAGTTGGACCATCGCCTTTCATCTCTACCGGCATACATACCATACTATGCAGATTGCCATATCTGATGATATTTGATATTGAGCGCTTCTCGAGCCAAATCGATTACAAATTCAACTGCTCTATCTGGAGAAAGTCCTGGCAAATCATCCAAAAATACTTCTGTAAAATCTCTCACTACTGGTATCTCATCTATTTTTGGATTCTCTTTATGACTATCGACTACGTAAGCTAGATATCCTACACAGCCTTTCATTAACAACCTCCTGGCCTTCATCATCGTCAGACAACTCGCTTGTCTAGGCGACTTGCTACCATAAAACACAACCTTTGACGGAGTCATAAGGTTAATACGCTTCTTCTGGCAGTCAATTACCACCCCATAATTGGATAGCCAGTATATACCCAAAATAACGCTGAATTCTCCAAGTCGAATAGGGATAAGATCTACGTTCATGATATTACCCTTAATATCCACTCTATAGTTCTTATGCACATACTTAACAGGGATTATTTCTCTATTCGCAATTTCTATGTTCCTGGGGTATTCTAACTCATCCTTAAGCAATTCTAAGTTCTTAGCAAAGTCATCGGATATAAATGAACAAGTAGCACCCGAATCAAATAATACATAAACATTAAAATTATTGATCGGAATGATACCTAACACCACATCGCGAGACTGCACTGCATCCTATACTATCATGTTGAATGTTCTGGCGGTCGGTCGGTTGGTTGCAGTTGGTCCTGCGATAGTCAAAGTGCTTCCACCGGTATTTCCTCTATTTCCTCCTGAACCCGTCCCTCCAGATCCTTTCTTAGGACAATCCCTTGCAAGATGATCCTTTGAGCAACAAGTGAAGTAGGCACCCTTCTTTGGGTTAAGACAGTTAGGTGCTATGTGGCCTTCCTGACCACAATTATAGCACACTCGTTTCCCTTTCAAGCAAACTCCCAAATGAGTTTTTCCGCAGGTTGAGCACGCTTCAATCTTCTTATTCTGCCCTCTTTGTTGACTTCTAGCTGACGAGTTATCAGACCACTTCCTCTTCTGATTATGGTTACCTCCAGTGCTACTCCCACCAGTCTTGTTATTACCTTCATTCTCACTCTTTTTTTTCTTCTGATCTTGATTATACTTCGTTACCGCATCGCTTCCACCCTCAGCGAGTATGGCCTTCTCTAACACTCCAGCAAAAGTGTTCAATTGGAACATTGACACTTTGCTATACAACCAGAGCTTCAGTCCCTGCTCGAATCGTCTTGCCTTCCTCTCATCGATATGCACTTGGTATGTGGCGAACCTAGCCAACTCATTGAACCTTGTCACATAATCATCTACTGACATACTCCCCTGTTTCAACTCTAGAAACTGAACCTCCATCTAATTTTGTGAATTGGTCGGAAAGTACATCTCGAAAAACATCTCTTTGAACCTCTCCCAAGTTATTACACCTTCACCTCCCCATACTTTGTTTGCCTGCCACCAATAACTGGCTTCAGACTTCAACATAAATGTTGCATACGCGGTTTTTTGGTCTTCCCTTACTCTAGCCACATCGAACACCTTCTCCATCTCCATCACCCAGGATTGTGCCTCGATTGGGTTTATGGAACCCTTAAACTCTGGCGGTCCCACCACCTTGAAATCCTTGAACGAGGTGTTTGGTGGAGCTTGAGGTTGATCGTTAATTGCTCCGGCTAGTAGGTTCACCAATTGCTGAATAGGGTTAGCATTGCCATCGTTGTTATTCATTGGTTCCTCTTGTGCTTGTTGATGGTTTTTCTTTCTTCTAGGCGGCATATTTCTGTTCAGAACATATGCTTATTAGGTCCTTAATCAATCTCTTAAACATTTAGGGCTTAACTAAAACATTTAATTATAATTCACTTAACACATTAATTCAAATAAACTATGACATTTTCATTCAAATTCAAAAGTTTTAACATCATAAGATAGCATCACTACTATTTACATCAATTATCCCGAGATAAAGAATCTACAGGATTTAAAACATCAAAATATTCCTTTGTTTATAACACATCAGAATTTACATCATTAACTACCAAATAGTTTTCACATAATTAAACTAATACTATCACTGCCTATTAAGGCATTGGATAGCCTTGCCACGTTCCTCTTCCATAATTCGGGACATCGTCCTGCGATCAAGCATATACGATAGTAGACCTTCAAACTGGATTGGATACTTCATAACTTGATCCTGGGCCGCATCCATTGCAATGTGAAGTGTAGAGTACGTCTCCCCAAGCTTAGCCTTCTTTGCACGGCAATCCTCTTCTGCGAGATCAGCATAACGCGTCTCTATTACCTAGCCCTCCTCCGCTAAAGCCAATCTTTCTGAGCTCTCTTTCAGATCTTTCTTCAACTTCTCTATTTCTTCGGTCTTATCCTCATTTTGACCTTTCTCGTTAACCAAATCCCACTCCACGTTTCCCAAACGTGTATGAAGAGTCATAATTTCCTCATCCTTCTGCTCGATGGTACCCTACTGCATAACAGTCCTCTCCCTCAACTCCTGAATAGTGTCCTGCAACTCTATGTTACGATCATAAAGTGCATCATACATCTCAGCATCAATGGAGTTCGGTGGGAACTCCCCTTCCTCCTCTTCCTTATCAGAATCCTCCTCTAGATCAGTCTCAGGCTCATGCTCCCGACCAACAATAGTGATCAACAGAGATGGCTCTCTCTGTACCAACTGTTCACTGACAACATGACTGTCTCGGGGCTCCTCCTCTATAGGTAATCGGGGTTCCTCCTCCCCAGTTCGAATAGCTCCACCAACATCCGACATCCTGACAAAAAAATTTTAAATTTTAGTTACTAATCCGTGCTAGTGAACGCATAATTTAACACATAAGCACATAAAGCCTTTTATTATATTTAATGAATTTAGAAATTCATTTCTTAGAACTCGATAAGAGTTTACAACCACTATGTTCTCGATCTCCTACAAGGCTACTACCTAAGGTTGTTCCCCCACCTAAGCTTCATAACCTACAGCTCTGATACCAACCTGTGACACCCCAAATCCGATAGTTCCATTTCCACAGGATTTGGTGTTCACTGTACAAATATCATCTATCTATCTACCCATAAATAAATTGAAACCATGCAATAGATAGAAATAATAAATAAATCTCCCCTAATGGGGTTACATCAACTGCATAATAATAAAAATCCCAGGTTGCTCTAACCTTAACCATCTGTACGGAATCATAAACAAATAATAAGTCTTAAGTAACATCAAGTCTAAACATCATTACATAACCACATAAATAATCAATCTTCATTACTTGCTAATCTTTCCCTTGCCATTACTAGTGGAAGGCTCGTCTGCTCTTTCGTTCCTGACTGCAATGTTATTATTACGCAAGAGTGAGCACGATTGCCCACAAGTATAACAATATAACAATGAATAATAACATGCGAATAAATTAAAGACTTCAGAAATAGGCAACTTAACTTTTGACTCAAGAATGAATAACAAGAGACAAAAGAACTTTTGAGGGTCATAAGACCTTGAACTATGTCCTAGGTTGTCATGTGTTTATACTTGAAACCTTTAACAGTCATAAGACTATGGACTCTTCTTCTCGTACTTAGGGGGATCAGCCTTTAGTACCATACTATGCACAATATCTTAACGCTAACGCATAAGTAATCCCCTATATAGGGTTGTTCATCTCAGTTTGAGATTAAAGTCTGCACCAAAGGAAGTTTGGTTTGGATAATTCATCAAGGGTTTTGAAATTTAGAACGTTCAACAACTATGGACTAGTCGAATCATTAAGGGTTCACTAGTCTAACAAGGTTTAACAGTAACTGATAATTTAATTTGAATAACAATCTCAAGAGGTATATAATAGAATAAGTATTGTATAACAACATCATGCTTGAAAGATTTATAACAAAATAGACTTGGTCAATAATAATGAGAACTTACTCAATGTAGAAAGGTGAATTAATCAAGTTATATAACGATAACAAGTAGGGTTAGGAAACTTGCCTCGTGCGTAGATTACACGTTAATTAAACTCGTTCCTTGAATTAAATCCTACATACCATTTACGTTTACAATACCAGTTAATTATAACATACTAAGCATCACATGTTTATTCTTTATCTAACTCAAATTCATGACTATACTTAGTCAATTACTACACTTATTGTCAAAATTAAGATTTCATGAACAATAAGCTAACTATGTATTCAATCATTCAATTTACACGTAAATGTGTTATGGACATGCTAAGAATTTATTTTAACACCTCATTATATGTCTAACAAGTTTCTATGTTTATTAGATTAAGTTAATAACACATTGCTAGACTTGAACTCTTAAAAAAACTTTTTCGATATTCGCTAAGTAGGCAAATACAATCATCATTATCTTAGGTCTCATGCATTTGCTTCATGCATGGCGTTGCATCCTGGGTATCTGGTCATGGCAATGGCATATACCGTAAGTGGCGCTGAAATGTACTTGAGTTGGCGCAAGTAACGACACTCCGCCTCTGAATTTCTAGTTCGCGAAGAACACAAAATTCAGCGAAATAAACACTACATAATCATTAATTTCACCAAATTAAACATACCCACATGTTAGAATTCATACATAATCATTACCCAACACTTATGGAGTGATTTTAACCCATTAAAACATGCAAATTATACTGTTCTTGATGTTCTTGAAGGTTTTTGAACAAAACATAGAATTTAATACTACAGATTCGTTATAAGACCAAATCCAACCATTCAAGTTTCGTTTTGTTCGCTTTAGCATGCATAATCATATACAAGTGGAAATTTTACAGAACAATTTATGTTTGACATATTAAAATCACGTATAAGGCCATATGGCCATATAACATACTCTATAACTTTTAAAGCCATAATCATACGTTATAATATTATGAAATTGATGATATGAAATATACAATACATATAAAAACACATTATAACAACATCTTTACACATATATACCCATAACCCTTACAATTTCCAATTAAAGAGACTTTTAAGAATGTATGAAAACCATTTTTATAAAAACTAAATGACATAAAAAAAAAGGAATTGGGTTGAAGAAATTACCCCTAGCGTAGAGTGATCGAAGAGATGAAACCTTTCTCAATTAATCACACGACTCACAATTCTCTAAAAATTCTTAAATTCTCTTTGTGATTTTAGGACGCCCCCAAAATACGTCCACCCGACCCATTCTGAGTCGCCAGATATCATATTATAAAAATCAAATACAAACTTAATTTATACAACTGTTGAACTGTCGTGCAGAGTACGACAACAGATAAGCTGTGAGTTTTAATACAAAATCTATGTAACTCTCATGGTACCGCGACCACAACACCTTACAAAGGTACTTTACATAAAAGTACAGTCAATAACTGTTTTAGAAATTAAAATCTTTGGGAAATGCTCAAGAAAACCTTCGTACGTAGGAGGCCATGAATCTAAGTTATGATAGATATCATATATCCAGAGAATTATCCTTTGTTGATCCAATAGACCCCAAAGAAAAACGAGAAGATTACTATCATGTTCCTTCCAATGATGAGTTTTCTTTTGACATATAATTAACTCAGTTGTCTCCAAGTGAGAATTATATTTCAAATATACTCCAAGATCATATAGGTAGTGCTCGTAGATATACTCAGCAAGTGGATGTGCACAACCCTATCTTATGATAACACGAGATCAGATGTCATCGTACATCTTGTATGATAGTGGCAAAACACCCTTCCAAATTTGGGTTCTCATCAACCTATTGTTGTTCACCAAAATCAATTATTAAGTGACGTATAACATACGACACGCACATCTTAGGTCCTCAATACAATTATATATTGCATGTCATACCATTTTATAATGTATTGAGAAACTCGTAATGATCTCTTGACCATCTCACTATTTCCTCGTTATCCCCGGGTCAACCCAAATTTATACTTTTATTACCTTAGAAAAATCGATACTGGAATAGAAAGGTAGCTGACTTCTATTCTTCTTTCTCTCTATAATTTCTCTCTCAAGAGTTTCAGCGAATTCGTAAGAAATAATGAAGGAATGAGCTTCTATTTATAGGAGAATGGACTGAATAGTAACTAATTCATGAACGGTCCAGATTGATTTACTTTTAAATGGACGGTCCAAATTAAAACTTAAAGCAACGGTCCATACTGATTTAATATTAAAACTTTAAAACAACGGTCTATACTGATTCACTATTAAAACTTTAAAACAACGGTCCATACTGATTCACTATTAAGCTTTAAAACAACGGTCCATACTGATTTACTAATATAATTTCAACCAACGGTCTGAAAAATTAGCACATCTCCTCATGAAATAATATTGTACCCAAAAATAATTTGGACCGAAAAGAAATATATTGTTCGGGTGAATAGTACCCCATGAATAGTAACTCGTGAATAGTACTCGTGAATAGTACTCTAACACAAAAAGTGTCCCGAATACCCAATTGAACAATATAACCTCCAGACATCAATTATCATCGGAATAAATGTCGATTTCTACTAACATAAATAATCCCAACACAATGAAACTCTCAAATTTATCTTTAATCAACACGAGCTTATTCATCATTAATATTATAACTCACAATATTTAACAACTAGGTTGTTCCCAGGAAAGAGGGGGCTTTCCAATAAGGATTTCTCCCTATTGGCGTGCAATTAGGTGACCAAACCTCTCCTTGACAAAACTTCTAGACATTGTAAATATTGAAATTTAATAATATGAATAACTTTGTCGTCTCAATTAATGATTTAATAATATAACATATTATACAGAAGATACTGTGACAATAATTGAATCAATAATATGAGAGATATAATGCAATAATTACTATAACAATAATTGAGTATTACTAGGTAACTTCTCAAATAAGCATCAATAATCGATACCGTGTGCTACTATGCAACCACGCGTATTTTACCACCGATTATTTTATAACAACTTATTTACTTTGCAAAATTTTCACATATCACCCTTAAATTTAACCTTTATCAATTTAACCATTTATTAAATAGAATAATTATAAGAAATTTGAATAATTTCATTTCATAAAATTTGGGGTCTCACAATCTCCCCTCCTTATGAAATTTCGCCCTTGAAATTTACGTAGCTGGTAGTTCGAAGAGATGAGAATACTTTGCTTTCTTTTCGGATTGTACCTTCCAGGTTATATCCTCTATATCATAATTTTCCCATTGCTCATCTCCTGTATTTCAGATATCATTCTAAAATATACCTTCAAAATAAAGGTTAATTGACATATCACAAATTGTCAACTTATCAAGTAAAAATTTTGGCGTCACACCCTAGAGAAATATATTACTCGTCTCTCCCCTCCTAGTTCTAGACTAATATCTCTGTCAGCGACCATATCCCTAAGCTTTGATACCAATTGTGACGCCACCAAAATAGGTCCACCCGACCCATCTGAGTCGCCAGATATCATATTATAGACATCAAATACAAACTTCATTTATACAATTGTTGAACTATCGTGCAGAGTACAACAATGGATAAGCTATGAGTTTCAATACAAAATCTATGTAACTCGCATGGTACCTCGACCACAACACCTTACAAAGGTACTTTACATAAAAGTACAGTCAATAACTGTTTTATAAATTAAAATCTTTGGGAAATGCTCAAGGAAACCTTCGTACGTAGGAAGCCATGAATCTAAGTTATGATAGATATCATATATCTAGAGAATTATCCTTGGTTGATCCAATAGACCCCAAAGAAAAACGAGAAGATTACTATCATGTTCCTTCCAATGATGAGTTTTTCTCTTGACATATAATTATCTCAGTTGTCTCCAAGTGAGAATTATATTTTAAATATACTCCAAGATCATATAGGTAGTGCTCGTAGATATACTCAGCAAGTGGATGTGCACAACCCTGTCTTATGATAACACAAGATTGTATGTCATTACACATCTTGTATGATAGTGGCAAAACACCCTTCCAAAGTTGGGTTCTCATCAACCTATTGTTGTTCACCAAAATCAATTATTAAGTGACGTATAACATACGACACGCACATCTTAGGTCCTCAATGAAATTATATATTGCATGTCATGCCATTTTATAATGTATTGAGAAACTGCAACAGTCTCGGACCATCTCACTATTTCCCTGTTATCCCCGCTCGACCCAGCTACACTCTTATTACCTTAGAATAAAACTGGATACTGGAATAGAAAGGTAGTTGACTTCTATTCTTCTTTCTCTCTATAATTTCTCTCTCAAGAGTTTCAGCGAATTCGTAAGAAATAATGAAGGAATGAGCTTCTATTTATAGGAGAATGGACTGAATAGTAACTAATTCATGAACGGTCCAGATTGATTTACTTTTAAACGGACGGTCCATATTAAAACTTAAAGCAACGGTCCATACTGATTCAATATTAAAACTTTAAAACAACGGTCTATACTGATTCACTATTAAAACTTAAAAACAACGGTCCATACTGATTCACTATTAATCTTTGAAACAACGGTCCATACTGATTTACTAATATAATTTTAACCAACGGTCTGAAAATTTAGCACATCTCCTCATGAAATAATATTTTACCCAAAAATAATTTGGACCGAAAAGAAATATATTGTTCGGGTGAATAGTACCCCATGAATAGTAATTCATGAATAGTAACTCGTGAATAGTATTTGTGAATAGTACTCCAACACAAAAAGTGTCCCGAATACCCGATTGAACAATATAACCTCCAGACATCAATTATCATCGGAATAAATGTCGATTTCTACTAACATAAATAATCTCAACACAATGAAACTATCAAATTCATCTTTAATCAACACGAGCTTATTCATCATTAATATTATAATTCATAATATTTAACAACCAGGTTGTTGCCGGGAAAGAGGGGGCTTTCCAATAAGGATTTCCCCCTATTGGCGTGCAATTAGGTGACCAAACCTCTCCTTGACAAAACTTCTAGACATTGTAAATATTGAAATTTAATAATATGAATAACTTTGTCGTCTCAATTATTGATTTAATAATATAACATATTATACAGAAGATACTGTGAGAATAATTGAATCAATAATATGAGAGATATGATGCAGCAATTACTATAGCAATAATTGAGTATAACTGAGTAACTTCTCAAATAAGCATCAATAATCGATACTGTGTGCTACTATGCAATCACGCGTATTTTACCACCGATTATTTTATAACAACTTGTTTACTTTGCAAAATTTTTACATATTACCCTTAAATTTAACCTTTATCAATTTAACCATTTACTAAATAGAATAATTATAAAAAAATTGAATACTTTCATTTCATAAAATTTGGGGTCTCACAATCTCCCCTCCTTATGAAATTTCGCCCTCAAAATTTACGTAGCTGGTAGTTCGAAGAGATGAGAATACTTTGCTTTCTTTTCGAATTGTACCTTCCAGGTTATATCCTCTGTATCATAATTTTCCCATTGCTCATCTCCTGTATTTCAGATATCATTCTAAAATATACCTTCAAAATAAAGGTTAATTGACATATCACAAATTGTCAACTTATCAAGTAAAAATTTCCGCTTAGGTAAGTCACACCCTAGAGAAGTATATTACTCGTCTCTCCCCTCCTAGTTCTAGACTAATATCTCTGTCAGCAACCATATCCCTAAGCTTTGATACCAATTGTGACGCCACCAAAATAGGTCCACCCGACCCATTCTGAGTCGCCAGATATCATATTATAAAAATCAAATACAAACTTCATTTATACAACTGTTGAACTATCGTGCAGAGTACAACAACAGATAAGCTGTGAGTTTCAATACAAAATCTATGTAACTCTCATGGTACCTCAACCACAACACCTTACAAAGGTACTTTAAATAAAAGTACAGTTAATAACTGTTTTAGAAATTAAAATCTTTGGGAAATGCTCAACGAAACCTTCGTACGTAGGAGGCCATGAATCTAAGTTATGATAGATATCATATATCCAGAGAATTATCATTGGTTGATCCAATAGACCCCAAAGAAAAACGAGAAGATTACTATCATGTTCCTTCCAATGATGAGTTTTCTCTTGACATATAATTATCTCAGTTGTCTCCAAGTGAGAATTATATTTCAAATATACTCCAAGATCATATAGGTAGTGCTCGTAGATATACTCAAGAAGTGGATGTGCACAACCCTGTCTTATGATAACACGAGATTGTATGTCATTAGACATCTTGTATGACAGTGGCAAAACACCATTCCAAAGTCTGGTTCTCATCAACCTATTATTGTTCACCAAAATCAATTATTAAATGACGTATAACATACGACACGCACATCTTAGGTCCTCAATGCAATTATATATTGCATGTCATGCCGTTTTATAATGTATTGAGAAACTGCAAGTGTCTCGGACCATGTCACTATTTCCTGGTTATCCCCGCTCGACCCAGCTACACTCTTATTACATTAGAATAAAGCTGGATACTGGAATAGAAAGGTAGATGACTTCTCTTCTTCTTTCTCTCTATAAATTCTCTCTCAAGAGTTTCAGTGAATTCATAAGAAATAATGAAGGAATGTGCTTCTATTTATAAGAGAATGGACTGAATAGTAACTAATTCATGAGCGGTCCAGATTGATTTACTTTTAAACTGACGGTCCATATTAAAACTTAAAGCAACGGTCCATACTGATTCACTATTAAAACTTTAAAACAACGATCCATACTGATTCACTATTAAAACTTTAAAACAACGGTCCATACTGATTCACTATTAAACTTTTAAACAACGGTCCATACTGATTTACTAATATAATTTCAACCAACGGTCTGAAAAATTAGTACATCTCCTCGTGAAATAATATTGTACCAAAAAGAAATATATTATTCTGGTGAATGGTACCCCGTGAATAGTAAATCATGAAAAGTAACTCGTGAATAGTAACTTATGAATAGTAACTCATGATTAGTACTCCGACTTGAAAAGTGTCCCGAATACCTGATTGAACAATATAACCTCCAGACATCAATTATCATCGGAATAGATGTCGATTTCTACTTACACAAATAATCCCAACACAATGAAACAATCAAATTCATCTTTAATCAACACGAGCTTATTCATCATTAATATTATAACTCACAATATTTAACAACCAGGTTGTTCTAAGAAAAGAGGGGGCTTTCCAATAAGGATTTCTCCCTATTGGCGCGCAATTAGGTGACCAAACCTCTCCTTGACAGAACTTCTAGACATTGTAAATATTGAAATTTAATAATATGAGAGATATGATGCAAAGAATTATCGTAGAATAATAATTGAGTATAACCGAGTAACTTCTCAAATAAGCATCAATAATCGATCATCGTGTGCTACTATGCAACCACGCGTATTTTACCAATTTATTATTTTATAACAACTTGCTTACTTTGCAAAATTTTCACATATCACCCTTTAACTTTAACCTTTATCAATTTAACCATGTACTAAATAGAATAATTATAAAAAAATTGAATACTTTCATTTCATAAAATTCGGGTCTCATGATTTTCTTATCATATAGTTTAAATAATGTGACACTCCTTTATAAAATAAATCCAAATTTTATTTAATTTATTTTAATTAAAATATAATAATTTCTTATTAATTCACATAGTCACATAATTAAATTTCTCTTTTAATATAAATGTCAAATTATTAAATCTCTAATTAATATTTAAATTAATTAAAATACTATTAGGCTTATTCAATATTTCTTTTAATACAATAAGCTCACATAATTACATACTTTGAATAATAAAAATTCTCCACATTAATTTAATAAATATAACACATATAATTAAATTAATCTACCACAACTTCATCAATTAATTATTTAATCTAATAATTAATTCATCAAAAAAATATTTATTCAATCCAATAAATATTAAAAATTAAATTACAAAATCTCGGTTGTCACACTTCGGATATCCAAAAAACTAAAAATACGTTTTTTGACATTAAGCGTCTTCCTTCACATTTTCCCCTAACGTAGTTAAACGAATGAAAACTATATAACAGTACTTTTCACCATTTTTATTTCGTCTGATTTTTGCACGTTTTTTGAGAAAAAACTTTTATCGGCTTACTTAACTTTTCACGATATATTATCGTCAAATCTTTTGACGGGATGCCATTTTGACATACCGAACTCTCGTAAAGGCTTAGGTTATTAAAATCCTAACCCTTAGGGTTTCGTTGGGTGAATAGTGCCTAATTTGTCTTTTTCCCTTGAAATATTTTTGTTCCTGAAAATTTGTTATTTTTGTCTTGAAAATACTTGTTCAGTCTAGCTCGTAGCCAGAATCCTCCCGTATTCTAATCATCCTAGGTTCTAGAACGATTAATAAATGCATAACACCAAATATTATTAATATAAATTCCTTTTATTAATAACTAATTCTTTAAACTTAAATTCTGGACAATCCAATTTTCCGAGTTGTCACAATCTTCCCTCCTTATAAAATTCCATCCTCGAAATTTCTAAAACCACACCAATTCCCAGGTAATCACATTCACCCCTTCTTCACAGAATTTCATCCTTGAAATTTTTGCTTACTCTTATTCTCAACTTCTCTTCAAGGAAGTTCTTATCTTTCACACATTCCCTAACCATCCTAACTTATCAAGAATTATGAAGTAGAAGGAATAAATAGGAATATAAAGATTCCTTTAAAACATTTCATACTTTTGTTGAGGGGTCAAATTGACCATGAAGTCTTACAAGGTTTAACAACATTTCACCGTAAACCCTTATATTACGGTCAGTTTATAATGTCCAAGAAAGGAAACTACCTCTTCCATACGTAGGCGATCAACCCATCGTATAACCCCATTTCAAGGTATGTTTACCTCAGATTTAATCATTAGATTCCGCACCAAAATAATTTTGTTCGGCATAACTCTTCAAAGAAAGCTTGATTTTCTTATGGCATGACATACCATTTGTCTTAGCCAAATCAAATAGCTTAGACTATACCAATAAATTGGACATCAACTTGAAACATTAGTCTAGTCAAATCAATTAACATCGACTACTTTAAATTCTTTCACAATACATCAAAACGTTTTATGACGTCACGATTCCGTACTTTTCATAGTACGTTGAGGACTTTGCCAGTTTATGAATTCATCATTATACATCATATTATAGCGGGTTGTTAATCATAAGATCACATCCAACACCAGGTTCAATTGCATTAATAACTCCATCCTTTTACCATCCTTGCATCAAATGCACTAATGATATAAAATTCAATTTATATTTCACTACTAGAAAATTGGACTATAGCGACAGTCGGCGACCCTCGCTATAGGCCAAAAGACCGTCGCTAAAGGTTTTAGTGACGGCCACCGACCGTCACCATAGAAGATGCCGGTAAAGCCTATAGCGACGGTCTTTTGGCCTATAGTGATGGGTCATGACAAAACCGTGTATTTGATCTTTACTAACGGTCACTAAAAGTTATTGCTACGATCATGACCGTAGTTATAGATGTCTATAGCGACGGTCGACGACCCTCGCTATAGGCATGTGTTTTCTAGCGCACTATAGCCACGATCAATGACCTTCGCTATAGCCTTTTTGGATTTAAAAAAATAATAATACACATTTTATTCAACAAACACATACAATATAAAATAAAACATATAAAAATTATATACATCATTTAAAATCATTCACATTACAATATAATAGTTAGATAATCTATCCCCTAAAATATGATGATCATTATTATACCAAACTAATAAACTAATAACTTTTATGATCATTGTTACAATACAATAGTTAAGTTATATGTAGAAGACATCTGATTACTTGATGCCACTTGAACATTGTCTTTGGTTGTAGGTTCATTAGCACCTGCACCTCCCATATCAAAAAGTTCAACTTTCTTATTTCCAAGGATGCTCATATATCTGAAGTGCAACCACAAAAACAAAAATATTTGAATGCAAAAAAACCTAAAAAATGGAAGGAAATAGATTACCAAAATAGACAGTTATACCCTTTGAGTTGTTGTGCACGTAATTCTCTTCAATCTGCATTCAGATAACTGCAAATTCTGAGAGCTGAATGCATACATTGGAACGACTAAGAAGGTCAAAACAAAACAAACTAAATTATCAAGAGAATTTAAGACATTTAGGTCATAAATTCCAGTAAATACTCTATAAATAGTTCAAATTTTTGAAGAAGTGATCTACTGACATAGCATTGTAAGTAAGAATGAAAATGAAAGAAAAATTTTATCATGTCATATGCTCTTTATTTTAGTTCCCAAAATAAGAAACGTTATAGATGAAGATGCAGCCGTAGAAAGAAATTTATCATGTCATGTGCTCTTTATTTAGTAAATGTCATTATACATGTGAAGCCCCCAAATTCGGGTCTCTTCCAACCCGACAGATGGTGCTACACGGTACTACCATTCATACATACATTCAATTGAAATGTCTCAAACGAACGAATATGTCTTCTATATATTAAAATAATATTTACATTTCTAGGTTCTTTATAACCCTTTCTCTTGTTATTGTCATAATATCAAATATATTACAATCGTTCATTCTATACTAATACAAAAGTATAGTACGGGTTCATCTTCGCTTTGCCCTTATCCTTGCCGGAGCCTTCAGTCCGTTCGATCTTAGCTGTGTTCATATGGTTTAAGAAAGAGTGAGCATGACTAGCTCAACAAGTATAACATTTCTAATAAATAACATGCTTGAAACATAGGAATCGTATATCTTCAATAACTGAATAATAGTTACAAAGTACTATCGATAACTCAAAATAGTACTTCTTTTCATTCAAAATGTTTTACAATAACAATATTCAGTAAAAAATCAATTTCAGTCCAAGACCTTGAGTAAAATACTACAGGAGGTTGCTTCAACGTCCTGATGCTCACACATTTCTTTTGGAAATCTATAATGGCTCCATGGTTAATAAACCAATCCATTCCGAGAATCACATCAAATTCTCCTAACTTTATTGGTATTAAGTCTACCGATAACTTACAACCACGTACATCTACGCAATAACCCCTATGAATACTTTCAACAGGAATTATCTCTTCGTTTGCTACTTTAATGTTCAAAGGTATATGCAACTTTTCGGGAAGTAATCCTAGTCGTCTAGCAAAATCACATGCTATAAACGAACAAGTAGCACCCGAATCAAATAGCACGTAAGCATTTATGTTATTGATCGGAATAATACCTGCAACTACATCCCCTGATGCCACCGCATCTTGGACCGTCATATTAAAAGTGCGGGCCATTGATCAACCCGGCTGAGCTGGACCACTAATAGCCAACTTACCACTATTAGTGCCCTTATTTCCTTCCATACCCTTCTTCGGGCAATTCTTCGCTATGTGGTCATTTGATCCACATACAAAACATCCGTGGTTTTTCTTCGAATTGGGACAGTTAGGCAAAATATGCCCTTCCTGTCCAGAATTATAACATACGGCCTTTCCTTTGAGACAGACTCCTAAGTGAGTCTTCCCGCAGGTTTTACAGGCCTCCATCCTTCTCTTGGAATCCCCTTGTTTTACTCCGATATTCCCAGAGTTAAAGCCCTTTCTTTTCTGACCGTCGCCACTCATCACTGCTCCTTCTTGGCCTTAATTCCCCATCAACTTTACCCTTATTTTTCTTATCTTTGTGGTACTGGCTGAGAGCCTCATTCCCACATTCAGTAATTATTGCCTTCTCTAAAATGGTTCCAAAGGAAGTACTTTGAAACACCGAGATCCGGCTATAGAGCCAGGGTTTCAAGCCCTGCTCGAATCTCCTAGCCTTCCTCACTTCAGTGTCCACTTGATGTGGTGCAAATCTTGCCAGTTCATTAAACTTGGCAGCATACTGGGAAACTGTCATATCCCCTTATTTCAATTCAAGAAACCTCATTTCCATTCTCCCTTGCATACTCGTGGGAAAATAGTTCTCGAAGAAAATCTCCTTAAAACTCTCCCACGTTAGGTTTCCTATATCTACCCTACTGGTTTGCCTCCCACCGTAAGTTGGCCTCTCCTTTCATCAAATAGGTTGCAAAGGCAACCTTTTGACCCTCCTCAACATTTGCTATAACAAATGCTTTCTCAATTTCTTTTACCCAAGTCTCTGCTTTCTATAGGTCCGTAGTTCCTTTGAACTTCGGCGGACCTACACTTTTAAAGTCCTTAAAAGTAGTAGCTCGTACTACTCCAGGAATTACGGGTACATTAGCCCCTGTTCTGTTAAATGAGGTCGTTAAAAGATTAACGAACTCCTACATTGGATTAACCGGACCACCCTCTGGTTGGTTAACATTAGTGTCTTGATTTTGTTGTCTCCTTCTTGGCGGCATTTTGCTGTTAAGAAAACAACACATCACTATTACCTTCTTCTTGTTGATTAGTTATTATTTGTAATGAAACAATAACTCATACTCATTACTCAATATATTCCATAAAAAGACTTATATTGATTCATAACTTGTAGTATAACACTACATTGTTTACATTACTCAGCCTTAGCTAATTACATTACCATCCCACAATTACTTTCCAAAAATTGGGATTTACAAAAGACTACCCTTGATATACAAAAGAGGGTTTTATGTCACTACTAGATACATAATATTTACATATCTAATCTACTCTAGCTATTGCTAGATTACATCTGCCGAATGGCATTCTCAAAATCTTTCTTGGCCAAACCGGCTATGACATCTCGACTAATGGTATGTCAAGTCTGCCCTGCTTCCACTGGATATCCAGCTACTTGCTGCTGGAAGTCCACGTGAGAACTCCAATGTATATAGGACATTCTCTCCAACTTCTGCTGTTTAGTCTTTAGCTCCTGCTTGAGCTCAAAAACTTCACATTTCAACTCTCGGACCTTGTCTTTAGCTAGAATTCTATCATCGTGCTCTTCTTCCCACATACCCTACATGCTAGTCTTGTCCTCACGGACAGCTTGGAGTTCCACTTCCAACTCCTTCACCTCTTGGTAGTAATGGACATTCCTATCCAATACTGACATAAATAGTGCCTTCATTGACTCTTTAGTAGTTAATTCTTCTGTAGGTGGAACCTGGTCAAAGGACATCACGTCCACCTCCTCCTCTAGCATGCCATCGAAAATAGACATATAGTCTAAATCGTCCAAGTCTCTGACTCTATTACTACTACCACCTCACAAGCTAAATCGCTACGGGATTGGATAGTATCTCTACCCCGATTAATCAATCCTCGCTCACTACATGTATATTTCTATACATATCATTTTCTCCCCGACATCTACAATAAAACAATATAGTTTGATTAGTACACGATAAGAAAATAATAAAAACACATAACACAATATAATGCATTTTTATAAGGTTATCTTTCATCTTTTACTTCTTTATTAAGGTTATGACTTAAGGTTCTAAACCCCTTAAGTTTTATAACCTAGGCTTTGGTACCAACTTGTAGCGCCCCCAAATCTGGGTATCTTCCAACCCGACAGATGGTGCTATACTATACAAACTGTCATACATTCATTCCATTGAAAAGTCTCAAAGAATGAACATAACGTCTATATATTAAAAGTAATATTTACATTTCCCAGGTTCTATACCCGTTACAAAGGTTCTTTGTCATAATATTCATTATATTACAATAATAGACCTATACTATTACAAGACAGCTTAATAATCTGCCTTAGCTTTTCCTTTATCCTTTTTCGATCCTTCGGGATGTTTAGTCTTAGCTGCATTCATATGGTTCAAGCAAGAGTGAGCATAACTAGCTCAGCAAGTATAACAATTTCAATAACAACATGCTTGATACATATGAATTGTATATCTTCGATAACTGAACAATAGTTATGAAGTACTATTGATAATTCAAAATAGTACTTCATCTTTCTTTCAAAATGTTTCACAATGAATAATATTCAGTAAAACATTCACTCCGGTCAAAGACCTCGAGTATTCATTCTTTCTTTGAAAAGGACAACCCGGAACTAAGTCCGTAAGCCTGGTATTACTTACGAGCACTTCTAGGTGATTAGCCTATTGTACTCTATGTTGATCAACACTACATCCATTAAACGTATGTACGTTTAATCATTTGGCAACCTCACGTGCCTGTCATTTTACCGACAAAACTTTTGTTTAACATTTCAGTCTTCTTTTGAAAACCATATCAAGTAGTTGACAAAAGATAATCACATTTGATAACAGATGAATAGATTATCAACAATCCACTCAATATGTCAAGTCTAGCCAAAAGAACTGGCTTTAACTTCATTGTACTTCAATTCATATGTAAGGATACATGAACTTCAAAAACTTGTTCAGATTGAACTGAGACAAGAGTTAGAATACTTGCCTTTAGCGTCTGCTACGGTATAAATACTTTACGTTCAAGTCTTTCAAGTCTCTACAATACATGATCACATAATGCCTTACATTAGGTCATATATAATCAAGTATGTATATGAGTATATCTTACCCTTCATCTCAATCTAATTGTGTATTAGATTCATTTGCTATTCATTCCGGTTTATCATTATACTTACATTCATATTTGACTAGGTTATCTCAACCTTTACTCATTACTCTAAAGGTCTAACAATGTTTTAATAATGTTACTTCAAGTTCCTTAAGGTAGGTTTACTTCAAACTAAATACATTTTCTTGCTTTGTATTCATGTCTATTCTTCATTATCTTCCATCAAAGATCGGCGCATGGTAAGTGCTAACTTTATAACTACAAACTCACGCTACGGTGAAGTTAACAAGATGGAGTCCTGACTTGGCAGCAGCAGTCATGAGTCCTTACTTAATGGGTCGCGTTACATGTGCGAGTTTCATATGTCATGGTCTCAGACATGGCGCTGCTGCCACACAACAAACATACTAAGGTTTGCACTGTGGTGTGAGTTTCCAGTGTGCTCGGACACTACTCGGTGCTGCGGCGTGACTGATTTGGTCTAGGGTTGACGCCGCGACGCCAACTCTGTGCACCAGAAAAAAAATTCAGTTTGTGAAATTTTGTGAATTTCCCGGACGTATAAGTTCCTTCGTTATAAGTCCGAATTGGCTCGTTCAAAAGCCCACGGTTCACAATTTACGTAATCTACGCGTTCATGTAAGAATTTTATCTATTCGACTTCGTTTGCTAAAAATTCGCCTATTGGTTCATTTTTAACGTAAACGATAAAAGTTCGTGAACGTTCAACGATCGTTTCTTCGTTCTAAGTCGGAATTCACTCATTTTCGAGTCCGCAACTCTTAAATGACGAACATGACTTGTCTCCATTGGAAAATAACCTTTCCAAGTTCAAACTCAAAATTTGACTTCTAATCCGGGAATTTCACGAATTCGACGATTATCGTCTAATCGTGCGATTTCCGGTAAATCTTCATTCTTATGATTTGTTCAACATTATAAATGAATTCCATTCATCATGTGAACATCTTAATATACTTATACCAACAACTTATACACATGGTTGGATTTTGACTTTATTTATTTATAAGCTCATAACTTGATAAATTATAAACTACTTATGAACTTATCATTCATGACTTATGATAATTAAAGTTTCTCAAGCATCATACCTATATGTTCTCAACATATAGCTTTACTTATGTATACTTGATACATATGATCATACTAGTTCTTTTCTTCCATATTACTTCACTAATAAACTTATTACAAGTTCATAATACTTTCACATAAGTTTATAACTTACTTATAGCTAGCTTAAATGACTTATTACCAACTTATATGGCTTAAGTTCATTACTTACACATACTTCTTACTTTTTATCATTCATGTTCCTTAATCCAAACTTTTCTTATCAACCTATCATGATAGAGATAGAAGATAATTGGAGAAGGAGTCTTACATTTGAAGTCTTTGGTAAATAGTCTTCTTCTTCTTATATAAGTAGCTTATTTGCAACTTAATCTTCCTAAATATTAAGCACTTTGAGAGAGAGTGTTTGGATTATTTGAACAACTATTAAATGACTTGCCAACCTTCACTATTTATAGAATTCCTAAGGTTAGGGCAATTTAGTCAATTCCATCATCCCACCTCCTTTTGCACCTCCTTACTATTCATTACTTGCAAGGCACAAAACCTATCCCTTGCTTGGTCATTACTCATTTAACTTGGTTACCACTTAACTTGGTCACCACTTTTAATACTTGGTAACCACACATTTACCACATTAATATGGTTTACCCCATGGGTTTGCCAACTCATGGATTCTAGCTTGGGCTTGGATTACATAAATCCTTGGGCTTTGCTTTAACAAACACTCACTTACTTATTAATTCAATAATTAGGCCTTAACCTTAATTGACTTGGGCTTGTACAAAATCCTAACCAATCTTTACAAGTCCATTAATATTACATAATACATATACATATAGTTTATGCATCATTCTCGTATTCTATTTGATATAGAATTTATATACGATAATTCATTCTTTATACAAACTCGTATAATACTTCGTATTACACTTGTTTTCATCCCTTTGCACAATACCAAAGTATTGTACAAGTCCAAGACTGTACGAACTCAAGTGCACTAAGTGCGAATATCAATAATATCAATGTGGAATAATTGTAAAGTAATTAAACCACTTAATAGCATGTTTGAAAATAAGATTCAAGCTTAAATGAATAGCTTTCAATTCAACAATATCCTACTCAATACAATATGAGAAGGATAGGAAACTTCCATAACAAACAAAGTTGTGTAAGTTAGGAAACATTTCAACACGATAAAATAGTGTTCGGATACTTGCTCAATATAAAACTTTGAGTAAAAATAAAGGAAACTTGCATTCAACATACGAATCGTATGACATTCAAGAACTTGCACAAAATCCAAAGTTTGTGTAAGTTAGAAATCTTGCATGTTTGCTCAGCTACAATATAATTCTAGCTTTAGTTAACTTGCATTGAAACGACCTAACATTAACAAGTCGGTCTTTCCAATTAGTATGTGTAAACATGTACGAGTCTACACTTAAAGAATCAAATCATCACATAGCATGCTTCTATACATATATCATTACATTACTCGATTAGTTCCTAACACACTATGTCATAGTTGAAATCACCATTTACTAATTCATCACAGAATTCTTTCAATAACATGCTTATTATCATATGACTACTATACTGGACAAGTATTACAGATTAGAGTAATCATATAAGCATGCATCAGTTCTCAATTTAATAACAGAACTCGTACCTCACTGCAGGACTGCGCAGCCGCGCTTAGTTTACACTAGGGAGTGGTGCGGCCGCGCTGCTCCTGGTGCAAACCAAGACAGGGCTGCTTCAACAGTAAGCCAGTACACACATGACTTGCACATAAATGAACAATCATGCACCACACGCATGTCATTATATGAATAACTAACTTTAACCTTTCATCACACATATCAAAGGTCATTATTCGCTTTCATTTACTCAAGACTTCACATGTTAAGCTAACAAGGTCGATCATGTCTAGTCTTTATTTACATGCTAGCTACATGGTCCTTTGGCCTCAACTATATATTTATATGGTTAGATATCAAAAGCACACTTACAAGTTCTCAACTTATATATTATCAAGTTTATTTTCTAAACTTTAAGTCTCCATACTAAACTCATTCAAGCATGCAAGGTACGTCTATATTGTCTAATTCATGCTCTCATATTCATTTGTGCACATACTCAAGTTATTTACATATGTTTACAAGGTCAGAATATATATTACTCCATGTATAACATTTATAGCTTTTCAATCTTTAAGCCTTGTTTGAATAACTAAGTCAAAACAAACCTATTATGGCTTACTATATACATAACTACCATAGTCCACAAGTTCAGGTCATTTGTATGCATATAATAATCAAAGTAACATGCTCAAATTATCTTAAGGAGCTAACCTGAGCAACTGTAATCTTCTACCCGCGCGGTGAAAGGCAAGGGAAGTGGCGTGGTCGCGCCACTTCGTCCAGACAGAAAAAAATGGCCTCTGCTTCTGCAGAGGCTCAACTCCAACATTGCCAAACATTTAATTACTGCAACTCAACTACTTCTAAGACTTCTAAGCATGCATACTAACTTGTATAACACACCTTTAAGCCAATTCATGCCACATTACCAAGAATTCATGAGAATTACAAGAATTTGACAAAAACCAAATGAAGAACATAAGCTAGATTTTATACCTCTTGGAGCCTGAATTGATTTCCCTCTCTTCTCAGATAATACTCCCTAATAGCTCAGCAACTAACACTCACTAATGCACTTCCCAGACAAATTCTCTAGCAACTGAGAAATGAAGAAGGGGAGGCTGTATATAGAGAACTCATTGTCTAGACAATGTTCTTACCCCATGGCTTGATTCACAGGAAATTGGAAAGATACAAGGGTTATAGAGGAGTTGGTAAGAGTTGGTGATTCCACTCATGAATCCCACTCCCCATCCACTAATTGCTCTATGTTTGATGAATTTGAGATGAAGCTAGGCTAGGCTTGCTAGCTTTTCACGTGGGAAGATGAAATGGGACTTTTATTATGGGACAAGAGAACAACACTCAGCATTTGCACAAAATGAAATGAAATGCTACAATGGAATACCAAAACAACATTTGGTTTATACAATACACATAATATATACTTTGGTTATAAAATATGTGTACACAACTCATTTCATATAACATAGGTTATAATGATTTAAAGAGCATACAATGTATTTCCCAATTACAAGATATCAAGTAGTGCACATACATATAATTCATGTACATTTTCTATTACCATAACTGTTATTGTCATAAAAACTTAATGAAATCATTATAAACTTAACAATGGATATTATTATATGTTAACAGGGTATACATGAATGTTTACCCACACACTTCACATCATATAACAATATTATTATGCAACTCACATGAATGCAAATAACTCATACCATATATTCTATATAATATATAGACATATTAATGTGCCACCTTGCACTATATAAAATATATAGTTAACTACCATATAATAAAGGTTTACTATCTTACACAAATTAATCAAGTAAACATATAATCACATTATACTCATTGATTATTATTTATTCATAATAATTATTAATTAACACATTATCAATTAATTACTCATAATTGCAATTAACTAATATGTTCAACTCTTGCCACCGTATTCAAATAAATTGAATATTTAATTAATAACAATCTTATCAATTCTTTGATATTAAAATCATAGGGTTAGTCCACTAATTTAAATAAACTATTAGTGACTCCCTTTAATCATCTCATAAATTCACATAACCACATAAGGTTTAAATATACTCACAAAACTAACTCATTAAAATTTAAATCACATATTTAATTAATAAGGAGTTTAAAATTCGTGGACGTTACAAGGACTACGATCGTTGAGGTAGTCCTTAAGATCGTCAAGTATGCACTGCGATTGTCGAGTCTGTTCTGCAATCGTCGAGTCTGCTCTGCATTCGTTGAGTCTGCTCTACATTCGTCGAGTCTATACTACGATCGTTGAATTTGCTCGTGTCCTTGTGATGAACTTTTGTCTTAGCATTCTTCTTGGTTTAAAGTAGCTCAGGAAGGGCCAACCTCATAGATTGAATCAAGGGTTAGGTTTGTTCCTGAGGCACTTATCAGAGAGATTGCTTTGTTTTGTTGAACTTTGTCATCACTGGATGCTCCTTTGTTTTGTTGATAGAGTTCTGCCATCTTTGAGTTGGCACTGCGATCGTTGAGTTTCATTTCTCTCCAGCTCTACGATCGTGGACTTTCTTTGTTCATGTCTACGATTTTGAGCATAGCCTTTATATCTACATGATTAGCATATACTAGAGCATAGATTTTATAGCTGTAAATTAAGCATGACTAACTCACTTATTAATTTGTTAAACCTGGATTCATCTAGAGGCTTTGTAAAGACATCAGCAAGTTGATTTTCAGTAGGGATATATTGTAAAGATATGGTTCCATTTTGCACATGATCCCTAATGAAATGATACCTTATTTCTATATGTTTAGTCCTAGAATGCATGATAGGATTATGAGTTATTTCTATGGCACTTGTGTTATCACAGTGAACAGGTATAGATTTGAATTCAAACCCATAGTTTGCTAGCTAATTTTTCATCCAGAGGATTTGAGCACAGCAGCTGCTAGCAGCAATTTATTCAGCTTCTGCAGTTGAATTAGATACTGAGTTTTGCTTCTTGCTGAACCAGAACACAAGTCTATTTCCTAGCTGCTGACAAGTGCCACTGGTACTTTTTTGTCTATTTTGCAAACTGCAAAGTCAGCATCTGTATATCCTGTTAGTTCAAATGACAACTCCTTGGGATACCAAAGCCCTAAGTGAGGTGTGCCCTTAAGGTACTTGAAAATCCTTTTCACAGCAGTTAAGTGTGATTCCTTATGATTAGCTTGAAATCTAGCACATATGCATGTTTTAAACATTATGTCTGGTCTACTGGCAGTCAGATATAGAAGAGAGCCTATCATACCTTTGTATTGAGTTATGTCAATACTTTTACCTTTTTCATCTTTGTCAAGCTTGGTTGCTGGAGCAATTGAAGTTTTCATGGGAGAGGCTGATTCCATGCTATACTTTTTAAGTAAGTCTTTGATGTATTTGGCTTGGTTTATGAAGATTCCTTCATCAGTCTGCTTTACTTGCAGTCCAAGGAAGAAGTTCAGCTCACCCATCATGCTCATTTTAAACTTGCTCTGCATAAGCTTGGAAAATCTCTTGTATAACTTTTCATCAGGTGATCCAAAAATAATGTCATCAACATATATTTGAACTAATAAGACTTTGTCTTTATGCTTTCTAAGAAATAATGTGGTATCTTCTCTACCTGTAGTGAACCCATTTTCAATAAGAAAGTTAGTTAATGTTTAATACCATACTCAAGGTTCTTGTTTAAGACCATATAAGGCTTTATCTAATCTATAGACGTAATTTGAAAGAGATGGATTGATGAAACCTGGAGGTTGCTCTACATATACTTCTTCTTGAAGTTCACCATTTAGGAATGCACTCTTGACATCCATCTAAAAGACTTTGAACTTCATATGAGCAGCAAAGGCCAGAAATATTCTGATGGCTTCTAGTCTGGAAACATGTGCAAATGTCTCATCATAATCAATTCCTTCCTCCTGAGAGTAACCCTTAGCCACTGGTCTTGCTTTATTCCTGGTTATTACTCCATCTTCATCCAACTTGTTTCTGAAGACCCATTTAGTTCCAATGACAAGATGAATTTTTGGTCTTGGAACCAATCTCCATACTTTGCTTTTTTCAAACTGATTAAGTTCTTCCTGCATGGCTTCTATCCAACTGGAGTCTTCCATAGCATCCTCAATCCTCTTAGGTTCCATTTGAGACAGGAAGCTTAGATAGAAACATTCATTTTGGGTAGCAGCTCTTGTTTTGACTCTTGTACTAAGATCTCCAATGATTAGGTCTTGAGTGTGATCTCTTGCCCATCTATTTCCCGTCAGGACATCTGTCCTGATGCCTTCTTGTCTGAGATTTTCTAGATCAATTTCTGCTACTTGATGTGGAGGTTCATTTTCTTGCGTAGGCCTCTCTACGATCTCATTTCCTTGCTCAACGATTCTATTATTCGGAACTATGATCGTAGTATTGACCTCGACGTCCTCGTTTGTAGTGTCTAAACTGTCATTCGTAGAGTCTTGAGGCACTGTTTTTTCCAAGTCTGTTTTATCAAAGATGATGTGGATTGAAATTTCAACGCTCAGTGTCTTTTTGTTGAACACTCTGTAGGCCTTACTATCTGTGGCATATCCAAGAAAGATTCCTTCATCTGACTTGGGTTGGAACTTTGTCAAATATTGCTTTCCATTGTTGAGAATATAGCATGCACAGTCGAATGCATGAAAGTAGCTGACATTTGGCCTTCTTCCTTTCCACAGTTCGTAGGGAGTCTTCTTAATCGTAGAGTTTATCAATGATCTTTTCTGAGTGTAACATGTAGTGTTGACAGCTTCTGCCCAGAAGTACTCAAGCACATGGGTGGCTGCTAGTAGAGTTCTTCCAGCCACTATTAACGTTAAGTTCATTCTTTCAACTACTCCATTTTGTTGAGGAGTTCGTGGAGCTGAGAAGTTGTGACTGATGCCATTGTTTATGCAGAACTGGTCCATTTCAGAGAAGTCAAATTCTTTGCCATGATCACTCCTTATAGCCTAAATTTTCTCCCCTTTCTCGTTCATTACTAGTCTGAACATCTTGATCAGTTGGGAGCTTATTTCATCTTTTGAGGTTAAAAAGAACACACATGTGAATCTGGTATAGTCGTCCACTACGACTAGTGAGTATCTCTTCCCTCCAAGGCTTGTTGTTGGAATTGGCCCAAATAGATCCATGTGAAGCAACTGCAAGGGTTTGTCAATTGAGTTTCCAATTTTTCTTTCAAATGAGCTTTTAGTGTGCTTTCCAAGCTGACAGGCATTACAAGGCCTTTCTTTGATGAAGCTGAACTTGGGCAAGCCTGTAACTAGATCCTTTGATGCCAGTTTAGACATGCTCTTGAAGTTGAGATGAGACAGTCTTCTATGCCATAGCCAGTTCATTTTTCATATGCTTTCGCCAGAAAGCATATTGTCTCGTTTAAGCTTGGTTTACCAAGATTTACTGTGTAGACATTTCCCTCTGTTGTTCCCATCAGCTTTATGGCTGATGTCTTCAAATCTCTGACTTGACATTGATTATTGAGGAATGTTACTTAATGACCCTTGTCGCAGAGTTGGCTTATGCTCAGAAGATTGTGTTGGAGTCCTTCCACATAGGCAATTTTTTTGAAAGACACTGCACCATTTCCTGTTGAGCCATATCCTCTTGTCTTGCCAGAGCCATTATCTCCAAATATGACTAAAGGACCCTCCTTTTTTATGTAGTTAGATAGAAGAGCTTTGTTCCCAGTCATGTGCCTTGAGCATCCACTGTCCAGATACCAGGTTGTGATCGTGGAGCTCTGTTCCTGTGGTAACATTAAACTTTCATTTTGGTACCCATACTTGTATGGGTCCTACTTTGTTAGTACACTTGGGAACCCAAATCATCTTTATTTTGGGTTTCACATGCGTAGGATTATACCAACATATTGCAGCCTTGTGACCAATCTTATTGCACATAAAACATCTAATATGATGCATGCTTGTGTGAGTATGAGAATTCTTCCTCCTTTTGGACTTTTGTGGGTTATTAGTTATCCTTTTGTTAAACTGATTTTCCTTCCTCCATGTGTCCTTGTGTTTCATGATTCGAGATGAGTGTACCTTTCCTCTATTATTTCTTCCTAGTTGGTTCGTGGAGTTGATTTTACTCGACTCTACGATCCTTTGAGGTTGGAAAGTAGTGGCTTGGTTACTCTTTTCTTTTCTGAAACCTAGGCCATCATAAGATCCTTTATTCCTTGGAATATGGATTGAATCAGAGGAGTTGGGTTAGACTGGTTCTTCCTTCTGTGAGGATTTCACAAATATAATGCCTCTACTAAAACTTGAAGCATTACTAGTGCTAGTTTCCTTTACCTTTTTCACACATGGCTCTGAGATGGATTCCCCAAAGCCCAATCATGTTCTGTCAGAGACGCTTCTCTGGCTAGAGATCAGGGAGTCCATGGATGAAGAGGATTTGTTCCATGTAGAGACTGTCCTTTCTTGTTTCTCAATCTTAGAGGTTAGACTTGACTCTCTTTGTGCATTGAGCTCATTTGTCTGTTTTAGAAGCTTATTCTCAGCTTCAAACTTGGAGAGAGAGTCAAGATTAAGAAGAAGGACCGCTTCAGCTTCTTCCTGATCTTTCTCTTTCTCCTTTTGGAGAAGTGAGTAATCTTTGGATAGAACTCTGAACCATTTCATGTATTGATACAGATCAGATGTTATGTCATGCAGTGTAGTTCTTAAGTCATCAATGTCTACATCAGGAGAGTTAAAGTCAAATACCTCATCTATACTCACTTCATGAATGTTGGAGGTCTTTCTGTCCTTTGCATGCTTGGCCATCAGGCAAAGATTTGCCATTTGAGGATCTTTATCATCTCTAGATTTGGGAGTTGAGTCATTGTCTGAGTCATTCCATGATCCTTCAGCTACAAGGCCTTTGTCTTTCTTCTGAGGCCTCTTGTTGCATTTGAATTCTTTCTTTGGATGTGATTTCTTCTTTAGTTCTTCTCTAAGAGCTTTGTTGTAGTTTGCAATGAAATGTCCAGGCTTCTTGCAATTGTAACAAAGATCATTTATCTGCTACTGGCTACTGTAGTTGTTGACTTTCTTTGGTTTGCTGATTTTGCCTTGACGCATGAACCTTCTAAGTCTTTTTACCAGCATTGCAAAGTCTTCATCATCATCTTCATCATAGTCAGAGTCATTTTCAATGTTGACTTTGGAGATGTTGTCAGTTGCTTTAAGAGCAATTCCTTTATCCTTCTTCCTTCCTTCGGATAGAGTTTCTGCTCGTTGAGTCAGCTCCAGTTCATATGTAAGAAGATTTCCATATAGCTGTTGAAAAGTCATTTCATGGAGATTTTTTGACTCTCTGATAGTAGTGGTTTTTCCATCCCACTTGCTAGGTAAGGCTCTCGTGAACTTTATGATCAGATCTTTATTTGGATAGATCTTTCCATAGGCTCGTAGAGAGTTGAGCAGTACGTTAAATCTTTCATACGTAGAAGTAACGTTTTCTCCTTGAACATGTTCAAACATCTCATATTGCTGAGTCAGGAGAGATTGCTTATTTTCTCTTACTTCTTCTTTTCCTTCATGCATGATGAGCAATGCTTACCAAACCTCCATTGCTGTTCTGCTGTTAACCACATTTTCAAACAGATCATCCTCTAAGGATTGAAACAAAATGTTCTTGGACTTTTTGTCGAGTTGAACAGCTCTCTTTTCATTGTCTATCAATTCTTCTTTGACCTTGATCTGTATTTTGTTTGGGTCATCTGGAGTTAGTGCAAGATTTGTGGGTACGTAGGGCCCATTCTGAACAGTTTCAAATAGATCTTCATCTATTGAATCCATGTATGCTTGCATCCAAACTTTCCAGTTGGCGAATTTGTCTTTATTGTACATAGGTGGCTTGCTGCCTCCTCCAATCTTTGATTCGCTTATTAGAAGTGCCATTGGATCTACTTAAGCTTTGTAGGTTGTTTGATAGAACCTGCTCTGATACCAATTCTTAGTTCCTGAGGCACAATAGTTATCTAGAAGGGGGGTTGAATAGATATTTGAAATTTCTTTTAAATACTTTGTTAGTTTTGTTATTGATTCAAACACAGCGGAATTAAGATCTGTTTGAACTCCCTCTTAGACATGGTGAGTTAATGAGAGTGAGGTAGTTATAGCAGTTATGGCAGAAAAGTAATAGACACAACAGTTTTAAGTGGTTTAGAGCAACTAAAGCTCCTAATCCACTATTCTACTCCTTGAGTAGGAAATCCACTAAGGATATCTTTTACACTTTTCGAATCTCACAAATTCCTTCTAGATCAGTAGTCTACGCACTTCTTAGTCCACTTTTGAACTCTTCAAGTCCAGCAGACTTGGTTCTTCGTAGTTCACTTAGAACTCTTCAAGTCCTTCTGACTTGGAACTTCTTACTTCACTTGATTAATAGTTGACGAGTTCTTGATTGGTGCTAATCAGTTGCCGTTAAGCTCTTGTTCGAAAGAACTGAGTAGCTGAGCAAGCTTTTTTTTCTTCAGATTATAGAGTTGAGAGTTTAGCGTTGAGTGTTCTTCAGCCTATTGTTCAATGCTTGCTTACCCTCTTTCATCTGCAGATGTTTTGCATATATATGATCCTTGAAATGTATCCGTTGAAGCATTAAATGCGTTTGACATTTCTGAAACTTTGATGGAGACTTTTCTGCACATCTTCTAATTAGTATTCTGGCCCACTGACACAGCAGACTGCCATGTCACCTAACATCTGAAAAGATGTTTTACTCTATCCCATGGTACTTTCCTTTACTTCTTTAATACGTTTCTTTGTTGTATACTAAGGATATCTTCTGTGTCATTGGGACTTCGAAGACTTCAACGTTTATAACCTATTCCACATTTGTTGGGATTTATCTTTAAACAAATGTGCAAGGTTTGATGCTTCTGGCATAGACATATGATGCTCTACGATTCTGATTGTGGTGTCTTGCCACCTTGATACTTGATCCGTTACTTAGCAAACAAGAGCACTACAATTTCTCGTAAGAGCTTGGTATACTACTATCTTCACTTGCTTGTCTTGCAGACTCTATGTTTTCGAGCGCACAATACGATCTCTGAGTTTGGACCACTCTACGATTTCCGGAGAGGCCCTTCAAGGCAGACAGACTACGATCCTCGATGCTCTACGATTCTGCCTTGGTTTCTGCAAACTTTCGATCAACTCAATAGACTACGATTTTGTTGAAGCCTATCTATTACATCTCAAGGCATAGATCAACCTAACATCTTTGATCTCCTCATCAATACATTTATTTACAGAATGATAAACATTAAAAGCTTAGATCAACTTAACAGATTTGATCTATCACTAAGTTCCTGTACATATATTCCTTGAAGGACTTTACACAAAATCATGAGCATTTACTTTAAACTTCAAATAAAACTATGCTGTTTTCCAACAACTTCCACCTACGAAAGATTCAACGTACTGCTCAACTCTCTACGAGCCTATGGAAAGATCTATCCAAATAAAGATCCGATCATAAAGTTCAAGAGAGCCTTACCTAGCAAGTGGGATGCCAAAACCACTGCTATCAGAGAGTCAAAAAATCTCCATGAAATGACAGTTCAACAGCTATATGGCAATCTTCTTACCTATGAACTGGAGCTGACTCAACGAGCAGAAACTCTATCTGTAGGAAGGAAAAAGGATAAAGGAGTTTCTCTCAAAGCAACTGACAACATCTCCAAAGGCAACACTGAAAATGACTCTGACTATGATGAAGATTGTGAGGCCCCCAAAATAGGTATACATCACCCATTCTGAGTTGTCAATACATGGTACAGAAACAACTACAACTTTATTATTACAACAGTAAAACTGTGAGTTTGAATACAAATATTATCTTCTAGACAATATCTATACTCAAATAAATCCTCATCACATTTATTTATACATTATTTTACAAAAATGGTGAGGACTACTAAACAACTCTCTCTAGAACCTTCATTCCATATCCCGACTCGTACTCGCTATATTCTCACCTCCTGAGAAGAAAATTGGAACAAAAAGGAAAAGGGTGAGCTTAACTAGCCCAGTAAAGAATATTATGACTAAGATAATATACAACAAATTATCATTAGTCTTCAACAGGGAAAAAAAATCTAATAGAATACAATAGACAACAAGTTTTAAATCAATATTCGCAGTGGAAATAATAATTAATTAGAAGAATTAAGTAGAGAATGCAAACTACTATCTTTTATGTATGAATTTAAAAGTTCATCGTCTATCTTTCATCCCTGTAACATAAATCAATATATATCTGGAATCAAATATTCATCTTTGCACTACAGGCCAAAGATATTCATCAGTTGGTCATGTTCATCTAAACACTTGTTCATCTTTGCACTACGGGCCAAAGATATTCATCAGAAATCATTCATCTTTGCACTACAGGCCAAAGATATTCAAGAATATCATCATTTAAGACTGCGGATGATGAAAAATATTTTTAAAGAAATGAATCCAGTGAAACAAAATGACAAGGATTAAGGATTAAGGATTCGTACTTTGTTTTATCCATGTCCAAAAATACCTCAAAATAATCATAGTGGTGTAAAATTCAAGAATGATCAAAACATGGATACAATCAAAGCTAGTATCCAGAATAGATATTTTGGACGAAAAGGAAAATTTTCATTTTTCGATGAATAGTGCCGTATTCGTGAATGGTGTCGATATCGTGAATAAAGGTCGTATATCGTGAACAAGAATCAGACACCAAAAGTTCCAAATTTTATAAAAACTTGAGATCAATATTTCAAAGATAATGATATCAAGAAATAATATCATTACGAAAAAAAAATAATATCTCTTACCTCGAAAGATCAGTACTTCTAGCTGAAACACCGGATATAGGCTATAACTTGAACTTGCACCGTATAGCAATACTCAAAATATACTTAAAATACACAAGAATACGCTCGATAATATAGAGAGAGAAAACTTCAGTTTCTGGTGTGATTTTCAATTCTAACCTAAGCACCCTATTTATAGGAAAATGATTAGAACACCAAAGTAGAAAATTTAATATAATATTATTATTTATATTAACCATTCCTACGCACACCTTTGAATTCAGACCAAAGAATTGCACACATGCAAAATGAGGCCCACACATTGAAAAAACGTTTTTGTGAATATAAATATTTAAAACTTCCAAAATCAATTATTTTAACTTCTAACTTCAATAATTCATAATAAATAGCCCTTTTATCAGAAAATTCGAATCTCGCGATTTTTAAAGGAAATTCAATTCTCTACAACTTTGCAAAAGAACGTTTTTCCAAATTCCAAATAGAAATTGACCGAAATCCACAAACGGGCGATTTTACAGGCTATAATCAAATTTCAGTCAAGAAATGGGGTCCACCAACACATAAAACATGCTTTAAATATTTTTGGTAACAAAAATACTCCTCCTCCACATATACTCATATATCCCACATTCATCGTAAAAATATCATTATTATTTTATTATTAAAATATAATATTATATTTAAATGAATTATTTTATCGTAAAAGATAAAATTTCAAATTTCAACAATTGTCACATTAAAATTTTCTCCATCTATATCCACATAAAATCAATATTTTCTCATCATATGAATCAATAATTAATTATTCACAAATAATATTACGTAATCACAATATCGACAACCAGTGCGCTTCCTGTGAAAGAGGGGCTTTCCAATAAGAATTTCTCCTCATCGGCGCCAAGCAATTAGGTGACCAAACCTCTCCTTAGATGTAACTTTCTAGACATTGCCAATAATGTTATCTAATAATATTATTCAGATAATATAAATTATTTCTTCGATAATGAAAAATACCGTAATAACAATTATCAAAACAACAACAATATAAAATATCAACACAACAATTATTAAATCAATAAAATAAAATATCGAATAAGAATTATCGTAACCATTATTGAGTAGTGCCTTCTTACGTAAGAATCAATAATTGGTGCAATACTGCAGTATCTACTGTGTTTTAACCACCGAGAGTATTTTTAACAAGATAATCTGTAAATAACTACGCTGTTATTTTTAAACAACTTATATTTGTCGCTTTTCTTCATCCAATCGCTTTCCGTTATGGGGCCCACAAAAGATCAAGGTCATCAGATTTAATATTCCCCGACAAAGAAGAGAATATTCCACGACCAAACGAATATTCCCCGTCAACAATGAATATTTTATAACCACTTGCTTATTTTGAAATATTTATGATTATTACCCATAACTATCCACATTAATCAAATCAACCCTTACTATTTCAAAATAATAAATAGAGAAAATTAAATTTCATTAATAACAAGTTGGGGTCTTACAACCTCCCTCCTTATGAAATTTCGTCCTCGAAATTGACGACGCACTGGTGTTTCAAAAAGGTGAGGATACCTCGCTTTCATTTCCGCTTTCAATTCCTGTGTCATTTCCTCTATAGCATGATTCCTCCACAAAACTTTAACTTGTGGTATGACCTTTTTACGTAGGACATGCTCCTTCCTATCCAAGATCTTAACAATACCTCCTCATACGTTAAGTCTTCAGCTATTTCGTCCGGTTCTAACTCAATAACGTGGTTCGTGTCTTTCACATATTTACGAAGTACGATATATATGAAACACATTATGAACACGAGACATACTCGAGAGGTAACGCGAGTCTATAGGCTACATTTCCTACTTCCGGTCAAGAATTTGAAATGGACCAATAAATCGTGGATTGAGCTTTCCTCTCTTCCCAAATCTTGTAACTCCCTTCCATGGAGCAACTCGCAACAATACACAGCATGATCCCTTATACTAAATTCCATGTCCTTTCGATGAAGATCCGCATAACTCTTTTGTCGATCTTGTGTCGCTTTGTTTATACGCTTGTCGAATCATTTGGATCTTTTCGGTAGTCATACGTATTTTAACTCTAGTCCCAACAATGTTGCTTCACCCACCTCATCCCAACATATTGGAGAGCGACACTTTCGTCCCATATAATGCTTCAAATGAGCCACACCTATACTTGCCTCGATAATCTGTTGTTGTAGGAGAATTCCACCAATGGTAAATACTTATCCCAACCGCCTCAAGTTCTAGGACACGAGTTTTAATAGATCTTCAAGAGTTTGAATAGTCCTCTTTGATTGTCCGTCTGCTTGAGGATGGTATGTAATGTAAATCGTAAATCCGCGCCCATAGCTTTTTGCAAGCTAACCCAAAATCTTGAAGTGAATCTTGGGTCACGATCCAAAACTATGGATACTGGCATGCCATGCATCCTCACAATCTCATTTACACATATAGTAGCAAGACGTTCAAGGGAATAAGTCTCCCGTATCGGCAAGAAATGAGCAGACTTGGTTAATCTATCAACAATAACCCAAATAGCATTGATGCCTTGAGAAACCGTAGGAAGACCCGTAACGAAATCCATGGTAATGTGTTCCCACTTCCATTTCGGAATCTCAAGTGGTTGAAACAGACCCTAAGGTACTAGATGCTCCGCCTTTACACGTTGACAAGTTAAACACATTGAGATAAACTTTGCAATCTCTCTCTTCATATTGTTCCACCAAAATGTATGTCGAAGATCACGATACATTTTGGTACTTCCAGGATGGATTGCAAATGGTGTATTGTGTGCCTCCATCATAATCTTGTACTTCAAATCAGAGTCGTTAGGGACACAAAGTCTGGAGTGGACTCGAAGTATTCCTTCTTCATCAATTCTCGCTTCTGGAATAACACCTTTTTGTACTTTCTTCTTCATACGCATCACCTCCTGCCTGGGGGCTCGAGAGCAACCTTAACTTTTTCTATTAAAGTTGGCTCTACGCGTATACTTGACATCATCGCACTCATTCCTCGCATATGATCTTCTACTCAACGCGTCGCCTACCACGCTCACTTTTCCGTGATGGTATTGAATAATGTGGTCGTAATCTTTCAACAACTCAAGCCAACGTCGCTGCCGCATGTTGAGTTCCTTTTTGCGTGAAGAAATATTTGAGGCTTTTATGGTCCGAGTATATCTCCACTTTCTCCCCATATAGATAGTGCCTCCAGATCTTTAAGCCAAAACGATCACGCCGCTAACTCTAGATCACGAGTAGGATAATTCCTCTCATACTCTTTAAGTTGTCGCGATGCATAGGCTATGACTTTCCCACGCTTGCATGAGAACACATCCTAACCTAACCCTTTTCCTCAAGCATCATCAGAGATAACAAATCCATCCGAACCAGATGGTATTGTTAGAACAAAAAAATAAGTCTCCTCTTAAGCTCTTGAAACTCTTCCGCATTCTTCGCTTCTAAACGAATTTTGTATCCTTCCGAGTTAGTTGGTTAATGGAGTAGCGATTCGAGAAAACCCTTCCACGAAATCTCCGATAATAACCAAATAAGCCCAAAAAACTACGTGACTTCAACCACCGACTTCTTTGCTGTTCTTCTAACTTTGTATTGCTTCAATCTTCACGGATCAACAGATACTCCATGTTTCGACACCACGTGCCCAAGGAATGCTACTTCCTCAAGCCAGAACTCGTATTTCTTTAACTTGGCATAAAGCTTGTTTTCACGAAGCCTTTGGAGTACCACCTTCAAATGGTGCTCATGATCTTCACGGCTTTTGGAATATATGAGGATGTCATCAATAAAGACAACAACGAATCGATCCAAATATTCCTTGAATACTCGGCTCATCATATCCATGAAAGTCAAGGAGCATTAGTCAATCCGAAAGACATGACTAAGAATTCATAATGCCCGCATCGAAGTTCTAAAGGCGCCTTTGAATATCCTCGCCTAATCTTCACCGATGATATCCGTAATGAAGATCGATCTTTGAAAAAAACTTGTTGCCCCTTTGCAATCGGTCAAACAAGTCATCAATACGAGGTAGAGGATACCTATTCTTAATGGTGACATGGTTCAATTCCGATAGTCAATACAAAGTCACATACTCCCATCTTTCTTCTTTACGAATAAAATAGAGCACCCCAAGGAGATGTACTAGATCGAATGAAACCGATGTCCAACAACTCCAGTAGTTGGACCTTTAACTCTGAAGTTCAATAGGAGCCATTCGATATGGGGTTTTAGAAATGGGCTTTGTACAGTGTTCAAGATCAATAAAGAATTCAACTTCACGCTCGGGGTAGACGGAAGTTCTTCAGAAATACGTCCGGAAAGTCAATAACAATGAGAATATTATTCAAATTTGACGTGTCTTTATTCAAATCCATAACATGGGCTAAGAAAGCTTGACATCCGCTTTTTAATAAACGAATAGCTTTATGATTAGATATGATGTTGATTGATTTTAATGGTTTAGTTTCTTTAATTAAATGCATAACAAAGTCAAGTTAGGAATATGAAAACTAACAACCTTACGAAAATAATCAATTTTGGCATGATGAGTAGTTAACCAATCAATCCCTAAAATCACATCAAAAGCAAGTATCTTTAAAGAGATAAGGTCAACAGTGTAAGGTGATGGTGCCAACTTGAATCAAACAAGATTTATAAACAATGTGGATGTGATGAAAGTTTCTCCTAACGAGAGTTTCCACAGATAGGTCAAAGTCTAATTTCTCCTGAGTCAAGTTTAAACGCTGAGCACAAGCAGAGAGATAAATGAATGGGTAGCACCCCAGATCTAGTAAAGTATAAACTTCACAAGAATTTATGATTAGCTTACCCGTGATCACCTCGTTTGGGTTCCTCGCATTTTGACCACCACAACAAACGCTTCTTCCAAGAACCGCTGACTTTGACTTTTCTCGGGATAATCTTTTGAGTCACCGTCCTCTTGAACTAGGTTTCGCTACTGTCATAATCTCGAGCGATATGTCCTTCCTTTCCACAATTATAGCATACCTTAAATCTGTTGTGTGCGCTTGGATGATATGTCCTCTTTCCGCATTTATAGCATATGACCGGTGGTCGTTTCTCCTCCTTAGAACCGCTTCTTGTCATTAAACCTTGTCGTCTTCACATGGTCGTTGTTAAATCTCCTCTTTTAAAATCTCCTCCCGACTCGCTTCTTCTATTTTCATGGCCATGATTACCACCAGAGTGGTTACCATTTTTGTCCGCTCTTTTCTTTCTCCGCCGGTTATCGTTGTTTTGTTGATCGCTATCTCCTAGATATCCTCGTTTGTGGTCCCTCAATGACCGTACTCGTTATCTCGCTCTAATAATTGAGCCCTGTTTACAACATCTGAGTAGAGAGAAAATTTATGAGAAATGAGATACTGACGTATGTCGGGTTTAAACCTCTAAGAAACATCCGCATCATACGTTCCTCATTCTCCACCAAATGAGGTGCAAACTGGGATAACTCTGCAAACTTTGTCTCGTATTGGGACACCGTCATGTTATTCTGCTCCAGTCTAATAAACTCCACTTCCTTCATATAACGAACACTTTCGTGAAAGTATTTGTCATTAAATAGTTTCAAATGTCTCCCAAGACATGCTTGAAAAGCGGCCGGATGGGTACGCTTCACGACTCTCACCAAGAGATCCGCCTCGCCACGAAACATAAAGGTGGCGAATGGAACCTTCTGTTCTCCGCATCCCCAAGACATCGAATATCTTGGTAATTTGTTGACCCATGTTTCCGCCATGATCGGATCTCGCTTTCCCTTAAATTCTCGTGGTCCCAACTCTTCGAATCGCTTGGTCAGACAACCCATGAATTGCTATCATTTCCTCATGTATTTTGAACACGAGTCTCCTCGCTCGATTTTGCATGAATCGTAAAAAGCTTCTAAACATCCCTTGTTCATCATCTCGCTTCAGGTTGTGTTGTTCATAGGAGGAACATTGCCACTGCTGTTGCACGCTCTCCTCGTTGGTGAGTACAAAGGCGTCTCCACTGGTCTCATTTACTCCATCATTAATATTCTCAATTCGACATTCTCAAATACTCGCTATAAAACAAGGGTTAATTAAGGAAATCATTATATCACATAATATCCCTATATACCTTGACCAACTAACAAATAAGCTTAGGTAGGACACACTAGCTAAGGATTTACTCGCCTCCCTCCTAGTTCTATTCCCCGATCTCCGCCAGAGATCATATCCCTAAGCTCGATACCAACCGTGACGCCCCCAAAATAGGTATACATCACCCATTCTCGAGTTATCAATACATGGTACGTAAACAACTACAACTTTATTATTACAACAAGAAATCGTGAGTTTGAATACAAATATTATCTTCTAGACAATATCTATACTCAAATAAATCCTCATCACATTTATTTATACATTATTTTACAAAAATGGTGAGGACTACTAAACAACTCTCTCTAGAACCTTCATTCCATACCCCGACTCGTACTCGCTATATTCTCGCCTCCTGAGAAGAAAAATGGAACAAAAAGGAAAAGGGTGAGCTCAACTAGCCCAGTAAAGAATATTATGACTAAGATAATATACAAAAAATTATCATTAGTCTTCAACAGGAAAAAAAATCTAATAGAATACAATAGACAACAAGTTTTAAATCAATATTCGCAGCGGAAATAATAATTCATTAGAAGAGTTAAGTAGAGAATGCAAACTACTATCTTCTATGTATGAATTTAAAAGTTCATCGTCTATCTTTCATCCCCGTAACATAAATCAATATATATCCGAATCAAATATTCATCTTTGCACTACGTGCCAAAGATATTCATCATTGGTCATGTTCATCTAAACACTGCTCATCTTTGCACTACGGGCCAAAGATATTCATCGAAATCATTCATCTTTGCACTACGTGCCAAAGATATTCAATAATATCATCATTTAAGATCGAGGATGATGAAAATATTTTTAAAGAAATGAATCCAAAGAAACAAAATGACAAGGATTAAGGATTAAGGATTCAGTACTTTGTTTTATCCATGTCCAAAAATACCTCAAAAATAATCATAGTGGTGTAAAATTCAAGAATGATCAAAACATGGATACAATCAAAGCTAGTATCCGAATAGATATTTTTTGACTTAATAGGAAAATTTTCATTTTTCGATGAATAGTGCCGTATTTCGTGAATGGTGTCGATATCGTGAATAAAGGCCGATACGTGAACAAGAAATCTCAGACACCAAAAGTTCCAAATTTGATAAAAACTTCAGATCAATATTTTAGCATAATGATATTGAAGAAATAATATCATTACGAAAAAAAAAATATCCCTTACCTCGAAAAGATCAAGATTTAAATTGAAACACCTGATATAGGCTATAACTTGAACTTGCAATCAGATAGCAATACTCAAAATATACTCAAAATACTCACAAGAATACGCCGATAATATAGAGAGAAAAACTTCAGTTTCTGGTGTGATTTTCAATTCTAACCTAAACACCCTATTTATAGGAAAATGCTTAGAACACCAAAGTAGAAAATTTAATATAATATTATTATTTATATTAACCATTCCTACGCACACCTTTGAATTCAGAATTCAGCAATTGCACACATGCAAAATGAGGCCCACGCATTGAAAAAACGTTTTTGTGAATATAAATATTTAAAACTTCCAAAAATCAATTATTTCAGAACTTCAGAACTTCAATAATTCATAATAAATAGCCCTTTTATTAGAAAATTCAAATCTCGCGAATTTTTATAGGAAATTCAATTCTCTACAACTTTATAGAAGAAAGTTTTTCCAAATTCCAAACTGAAATTGACCGAAATCCACAAACGAGCGATTTTACAAGCTATAATCATATTTCAGTTAAGAAATGGGGTCCACCGACACATAAAACATGCTTTAAATATTTTTGGTAACAAAATTACTCCTCCTCCACATATACTTATATATCCCACATTCATCGTAAAAATATCATCATTATTATATTATTAAAATATAATATTATATTTAAATGAATTATTTTATCAGAAAAAGATAAAATTTCAATTTTCAACAATTGTCACATTAAAAATTTTCTCCATCTATATCCACATAAAATCAATATCATTCTCATCATATGAATCAATAATTAATTATTCACAAATAATATTACGTAATCACAATATTGACAACCGTGCGCTTCCTGTGAAAGAGGGGCTTTCCAATAAGAATTTCTCCTTATCAAGGCGCCGCAATTAGGTGACCAAACCTCTCCTGTATGTAACTTTCTAGACATCGCCAATAATGTTATCTAATAATATTATTCAGATAATATGAATTATTTCTTCGATAATGAAAATACCGTGTAATGATGACAATTATTGAAACAACAACAATATAAAATATCAACGCAAAGAATTATTAAATCAATAAAATAAAATACGAATAAGAATTATCAGTAACCATTATCGAGTAGTGCCTTCTTACGTAAGAATTAATAATTGGTGCAATACTGCAAAGCATCGTGTTTTTAACCACCGAGTATTTTTAACAAAGATTAATGGTAAATAACTACGCCATGGTTATTTTTAAACAACTTATATTTGTCATTTTCTTCATCCAATCACTTTCCACATGGGGCCCACAAAAGATCGCTACCGTCGTATTTAATATTCCCCGACAACGCAAGAATATTCCACGACCAAACGAATATTCCCCGACAATAATGAATATTTTATAACCACTTGTTTATTTTGAAATATTTGCGTATTTTACCCATAACTATCCACATTAATCAAATCAACCCTTACTATTTCAAAATAATAAATAGAGAAAATTAAATTTCATTAATAACAAGTTGGGGTCTTACAAAGATGATGATGAAGACTTTGTAATGCTGGTAAAAAGACTCAGAAGGTTCATGCGTCAAGACAGAATCAACAAACCAAAGAAAGTCAACAACTACAGTAGCCAGGAGTAGATAAATGATCTATGCTACAATTGTAAGAAGGAATTCAAAGGCAACAAAAGGACTCATAAGAAAGACAAAGGTCTTGTAGCTGGAGGATCGTGGAGTGACTCAGACAATGACTCAACTCCCGAATTTGGAGATGATGAAGATCCTCAAATGGCAAATCTTTGCCTGATGGCCAAGCATGCAAAGGACAGAAAGACCTCCAACATTCATGAAGTGAGTATAGATGAGGTATTTGACTTTAACTCTCCTGATGTAGACATTGCTGACTTAAGAATTGCACTGCATGACATAACATCTGATCTGCATCAATACATGAAACTGTTCAGAGTTCTGTCCAAAGATTACTCACTTCTTCAAAAGGAGAGAGAGAGTTCAGGAAGAACTGGAAACAGTCCTTCTTAGCACTGACTCTCTCTCCAAGTTTGAAGCTGAGAATAAGCTTCTAAAACAAGCAAATGAGCTCAATGCACAAAGTGAGTCAAGTCTAACCTCTAAGATTGAGGAACTAGAAAGGACAGTCTCTACATAGAACAAATCCTCTTCATCCATGGACTCCCTGATCTCTAGCCAGAGAAGCGTCTTTGACAGAACATGATTGGGCTTTAGGGAATCCATCTCAGAGCCATGTGTGGAAAAGGTAAAGGAAACTAGGACTAGTAATGCTTCAAGTTTTAGTAGAGGCATTATATTTGTGAAATCCTCACAGAAGGAAGAACCAGTCCAACCCTGCTCCTCTGATTCAATCAATATTCCAAGGAATAAAGGATCTCATGCTGGCCTAGGTTTCAGAAAAGAGAGGAGTAATCCAGCCACTACTTTCCAACCTTGAAGGATCACAGAGTCGAGTAAAATCAACTCCACGAACCAACTGGGAAGGAACAATAGAAGAAATGTACACTCATCTCAAATTATGAAACACAAGGACATATGGAAGAATGAGAATCAGTTTCATAGAAGGATAACTAATAACCCACAAAAGTCCAAATGGAGGAAGAATCGTCATACACACACATAAAAGAATGCATCATATTAGATGTTTTATGTGCAATAAGATTGGACACAAGGCTGTAATATGCTGGTATAATCCTACGCATAAAAAACCCAAAATCAAGAAGATTTGGGTTCCCCAGGGTACTAACAAAGTAGGACCCATGCAAGTATGGGTACAAAAATGAAAGTTTAATGTTACCATGGGAACAAAGCTCCACGATTACAACCTGGTATCTGGACAGTGGATGTGATGCCCCCAAATTCGGGTATCTTCTAACCCGACATATGGTGCTACACTGTACTCATAACTATACAATCATTCCATTGAAATACAACATAATGAATGTAATTACTATCTTCTTATTATAATCAAAGTATAATCCTTCCCAGGCTCACAAACCGATTACATCGTTCGTTGTTCATAATGCATAATACATACAAACATACTAATCTATTACACAATGGTTAAGCATCCATCTTAGCTTTGCCCTTATCTCTCTTAGCATTCTCAGAACGTTCATTGTTAACTGCGATTATATAATTCACGCAAGAATTGAGCATAACAAGATCAACAAGTTTTATCAAAGGATAACAGTAATACCACATTCGTGAATTATATAACAACTCATACATAACTGAACAAATAGTTCTGAAGTATTATGAAACAATAATACTTTAACATTTCATATCATCAATTCCAAAAGTATAGAGTAGATTAGGAATTTCAACCCAATTGATAGACCATGAACAGTAGCTTTCTGTTTTCATACTTGAAAAGGATATCACAGCACTAAGGCTGTACATCCGCATTACTTACGATCACTTCTAGGTGATCAGCCTATAGTACTCTATGTTGATCAACACTCATTCGTTAAACGTATTTACATTTAACATTTAGCAAACTTGCATGCCCATCGAATAATCGATGAAAAATACTTTTGTTTGTTTATAGACAAACCTTACCTTCACATCCGTACCAATTACTTGGCATAGGATAGCGTTAACATTTCTATATAGAAAGATATGAATATCAATCAATCTATATATTACGAGTAGTCTAGCCATGTTAAATCTGGCATCAACCCTTTCTTTAAAACCAGTCGTAAAACTTGACTAACTTTGAAGTTAGACAAGCGTTAAGAAAACTTTCCTTTCAGCGTCTTTAAATAACTTAATCGACTGACCATAACCTTTACAGAATCTACATGATATATTCACATAGCACACTGCAATTAGCTATCAAACAATTATTCACATTGTTCCTACCAACTTCTTTCTCGTATATGTCTTTGTTAACTTAATGTCATTAATAAAGTCAACTCAACTTAATACCCTTCGTCCCGGCTTATTAACCAACTTACGTTATTAACAGGACTCTATCATCATTGGTGAAATACCAGCGTTGTTTCCCCGACTAGGGTTTATTGACAACACTTTGTGTTCTTCATTCATAACTTACTAATCAGCATTCAATTCCTAAGTTTAATACCATATACATTAGTATAGGTAGTATAGGAATAGTCTTAGTACATTCATTGAGTATATAAACTCAACCCATGTAGTCTCTTTAACAACCAAGTTCAAAACCTAGCTTTCTAACAAAACCCCTAACTCAAGGCCATGGCACAAGGACATTACTAGGCAAGATCAAGGCCAATGACGCCAGCTATTAAGCGATACCATGCTCGGTCTTGCATCGCGTAAAACTCCCTTATACCGGTATGCCATGCGTGCCACTTTCCAATAGTCTATTACTCACGTACTGCAAAGTAAGGCGGCAGCATTTAACACACTTTTCCTATGACAATCTATTATCGCCTTATGGTTAACCAACAAATCCATACCAAGAATTACATCGAATTCTTTTAACCTTATCGGTACCAAATCTACCGATAACTTATTCCCTCTAATCTCTACGCAACAATCCTTATGAATATGTTCAATGGGGATTATCTCTTCGTTGGCTACCTTAACGTCTAAAGGTAGTGGTAACTTTTTAAGGATTAAACCTAATCGCTTAGCAAATTCACATGCTATAATAGAACAAGTAGCACCGGAGTCAAATAGCACATAAGCATTTATCTCATTGACCGGAATGATACCTGCTACCACATCCGCTGATGCAACCGCATCTTGGATAGTCATATTAAACGTATGAGCTGAGGGTCTACCCACCGATGGTGTTGGTCCAGTAATGGCTAATTTACCACTACCAGAACCCTTATTTCCCTTTAAACCCTTCTTCAGACAAAACACCCTTAATTCTTCTTAGGGTTAGGACAGTTGGGTGATAAATGCCCCTCCTGCCCACAGTTGTAGTAGACTGATTTCCCCTTTAAACAGACTCCCATGTGAGTCTTTCCGCATGTCTAGCATGCCTCTGTTCTATGCTTAGGATCTCCCTGCTTTACCCCCAGTATTCCTAGGGTTGAAGCTCTTCCTTTTAGGCAAGTTGCCGCTTCCACCGGCAACTTCAGCCTTACTACCTCCTTTTAACTTACTCTTGTTCTTCTGCTCCTTGTGGTACTGAGACAATGCCTTACCACCACCTTCAGCTATTATCGCCTTCTCTAGAATGGTCCCGTAGGAAGCACTCTGAAAAATCGATATTCTATTGTAGAGCCAGGGTTTTAAGCCCCGCTTTCAAACTCTCAAGGCTTTTTTCTCTCAGATCCACCGATGTGGAGCAAACCTCGCCAATTCATTGAATTTGGCAGCATACTGGGGAACTGTCATATCCCCCTGCTTAAGTTCTTAGAACTTAATCTCTATCCTACCTTGCATACTAGTAGGGAAGTAGTTCTCCAAGAACACCTTCTTAAACTGTTCCCATGTAACAGCTTCGGTCCTAGCCCCACCCTGGTGAGCCTCCCACCAGTAGTTGGCTTCCCCCTTCATCATGTAAGTCGCAAAAGAAGTCTTTTGCGCCTCACTTACGTTTGTAATCACAAACGCCTTTTCAATTTCTTTTACCCATGTCTGGGCTTTTCAATTATTCACATTATTCCTACCAACTTCTTTCTCTTCTATGTCTTTGTTAACTGAATGTCATTAATAAAGTCAACTCAACTTATTACCCTTCGTCCCGGCTTATTAACCAACTTACGTTATTAACCGGACTCTATCATCATTAGTGAAATACCAACGTTGTTTCCCCGACTAGGGTTTATCGACAACACTTTATGTTCTTCATTCATAACTTACTAACCCGCATTCAATTCCTAAGTTCAATACCGTACACATTAGTATAAGAATAGTCTTAGTACATTCATTGAGTATATAAACTCAACCCATGTAGGTCTCGGAACAACTGAAGTTCAAAACCTAGCTTTCTAACAAAACCCCTGACTCGGCTACATAAGTCATGGACATTACTTATAAGACCTGGCCATAATGCGCGCTGATTAGTTGAGACTCCATGTTACTTGGTCTCGGCCATGTATGGCTAAACCTCGATACCGAAAAAATTCAACAGATAAAATTTTTGGTGATATTCTCGGAGCCATAACTTCTTCATTATAAGTCAGATTTGGTCCGTTCAAAAGCCTACACATCATAAATGACATACTCTATGCGTTCATATAAGAATTAGACACTTTCGAATCCGTTAACTCAAAATTCACTATTGAGTTCATTTTCTAAGCGTTCGTAAACGTTAATGGGCGTTCAATGCTCGTTTTCTTCGTTTTAAGTCAGAATCCGACGATTCTTGAGTCCACGACTCTTAAATACCGTATCTCACGTGTTGACATTGAAAAAAAATGTTTTCAAGTCTCACGGTAACTTTTGACTACCAATCCAGAATTTCAACGTTTAACGTCTATTTCCGTGAAATTCGTCATAACTTCGTTACTAACGTTCTCTAAGCCAAATCACATGGAATACTCCATGGACTTCATATTTACATCCTAACCAAACAAGATGCACATATTTACGTATTGATGGAGTTCAACTGTTTATCAACAATCAATTTCAACAATCAATATTTTCATGATTTTAAACTATAACAAACCTTATGATTTCTATGATTTCATGACTTATAGAGATTGAATCTATGGTAAGTCATCCTTATTCCACCATACTAAACATACACCACCCATCTATGATTCTCCATGATTAAAGAAAACCAAAAGAGATGGAATTAGAATTAAGGAAGTATTACCTTAAGAACTCTTAGGTAATCTTGAAAAACTCTCAAGCAAAGCATCAAAGTAGATGGTTTGGTTGAGTCTAGCTCTTTTTCTCTCTCAATAATCTAAGTTGACAGTTGAAAAACTCACAAAAGACCAACTCTTGCTTTCTATTTATAGGCAAATGGAATGGAAGGCAATTTAGTCATTACACCATCACCTCCTTACTATTCCACACTTTGTCACCAAGCAAAATACTTGGTGACCAAGTGATATGCTTGCCTTGCACACCAAGTGGTGGGCCCACCACCCCATGGGTCATCCCCATGGGTTGCCCTATAGGTTATACCCATTCGGTGACCCACCAGTTAGATCCACAGTTCGATTTTTCTTACATTAGGCTTAACCAATCTAATATTGGGCCTTGACTTGGGCTTCATATTATTTCATTGGGCTTGTCTATATAATTGATTGGACTAAACATAATCCAACTCAAATGAATTATCATTAAGTCTTAACTTATTTTCATAATATTAATCGTATTCCATACGTATAATTCATATATTCTCTCCGTATAATACTCGTACGATAATCGTATTGTACTTCGTATTAACTCATCGTATTATACATAGATACTAAATAGTATCATACTAGTATAACACGCTTTAACCATAACGCAATTATTTCTACGCATATCATTTCCTTCTCGAAAATCATTTCACTCAGACCTTAGGTTTTAAGTCCGCTGGCGAAAACTTCGTTTGCCATACATGAAATATTATTAGATATTTCATCTCATCTCAATATTCTATCATCATGCGTTTCTCGGAATTTCAAAATAATTCCCCGAACAGAAACGGATGAATAGTGTTTTTACGATAATTTCTCGGAAAACATTTATTTTTGTCTTGGAAATTCTAAACAATTAATTCTAGCACGTAGCCAGATTACTAACCACATTAGCACATTCTAGGTCATAGAACGACCTTCGCATAGCTTACTCACAAAATAAATCAATTAAATTCATTTAATTCACATAATCAAATAAAAATTTAATTATCATAAAAATCCAATTTTCTCGGGCGTTACAGTGGATGCTCAAGGCACATGACTGGGAACAAAGCTCTTCTATCTAACTACATAGAAAAGGAGGGTCCTTCAGTCATATTTGGAGATAATGGCTCTGGCAAGACAAGAGGATATGGCTCAACAGGAAATGGTGCAGTGTCCTTCAACAAAATGGCCTATGTGGAAGGACTCCAACACAATCTTCTGAGCATAAGCCAACTCTGCGACAAGGGTCATTAAGTAACATTCCTCAACAATCAATGTCAAGTCAGAGATTTGAAGACATCCGCCATAAAGCTGATGGGAACAAGAGAGGGAAATGTCTACACAGTAAATCTTGGTAAACTAAGCTTAAACGAGACAATATGCTTTCTGGCGAATGCATATGAAAAATGAGCTGGCTATGGCATAGAAGACTGTCTCATCTCAACTTCAAGAGCATGTCCAAACTGGCCTCAAAGGATCTAGTTACAGGCTTGCCCAAGTTCAGCTTCGTCAAAAAAGGCCTTGTAATGCCTGCAAGCTTGGAAAGCAGACTAGAAGCTCATTTAAAAGCAAAACTGTAAACTCAATTGACAAATCCCTGCAGTTGCTTCACATGGATCTATTTGGGCCAATTCCAACAATGAGCCTTGGAGGGAAGAGATACTCACTAGTCATAGTGGACGACTATACCAGATTCACATGGGTGTTCTTTATAACCTTGAAAGATGAAACAACCTCCTAACTGATCAAGATGTTCAGACTAGTAATGAACGAGAAAGGGGAGAAAATTAAGGCTATAAGGAGTGATCATGGCATAAAATTCGACTTCTCTGAAATGGACCAATTCTGCACAGACAATGGCATCAGTCACAACTTCTCAGCTCCACAAACTCCTCAACCAAATGGAGTAGCTGAAAGAAAAAACAGAACGTTAATAGAGGCTGGAAGAACTCTGCTAGCAGCAGCCCATCTGCCTGATTACTTTTGGATAGAAGCTGTCAACACTGCATGCTACACTCAGGATAGATCACTGATATACTCTACGATTAAGAAGACTCCCTACGAACTGTGGAAATGAATAAGGCCAAATGTCATCTACTTCCATGCATTCGATTGTGCATGATATATTCTCAATAATGGAAAGAAATATTTGATAAAGTTCCAACCCAAGTCAGACGATGGAATCTGTCTTGGATATGCCACAGACAGTAAGGCCTACAGAGTGTTCAACAAAAAGACACTGAGCGTTGAAATCTCAATCCACATAATCTTTGATGAAACATACTTGGACAAAACAGTGCCTCAAGACTCTACAAACGATGGTTTAGACAATACAAACAAGGACGTCGAGCTCAACACTACGATCGTAGTTCTAGATAGTGGAATCATTGAGCAAGGAAATGAGATCGTAGAGAGGCCTACGCATAACAACGAACCTCCACATCAAGTAGCAGAAATTGATCTTGAAAATCTCAGACAAGAAGGCATCAGGACAGATGTCCCGATAGGAAATAGATGGGTAAGAGATCACACTCAAGACCTAATCATTGGAGATCCTAGTGCAAGAGTCAAAACAAGAGCTGCCACCCAAAATGAATGTTTCTATCTAAGCTTCCTATCACAAATGGAACCTAAGAAGATTGAGGAGGCTATGGAAGACTCCAGCTGGATAGAAGCCATGCAGGAAGAACTTAATCAGTTTGAAAGAACCAAAATATGAAGATTGGTTCCAAGACCAAAAAGTCATCCTATCATTGGAACCAAATGGGTCTTCAGAAACAAGATGGATGAAGATGGAGTAATAACCAAGAATAAAGCAAGCCTAGTGGGAAAGGGTTATTCTCAGGAGGAAGGCATTGACTACGATGAGACATTTACACCTGTTGCCAGACTAGAAGCCATCAGAATATTCCTGGCCTTTGCTGCTCATATGAAGTTCAAAGTTTTTCAGATGGATGTCAACAGTGCATTACTAAATGGTGAACTTCAAGAAGAAGTATATGTAGAGCAACCTCCAGGTTTCATCAATCCATCTCTTTCAAATTACGTCTATAGTTTAGACAAAGCTTTATATGGTCTTAAACAAGCACCTAGAGCATGGTATGAAACATTAACTAACTTTCTTATTGAAAATGGGTTCACTAGAGGTAGAGAAGATATCACATTATTTCTTAGAAAGCATACGACAAAGTCTTATTAGTTCAAATATATGTTGATGACATTATTTTTGGATCTATTGATGAAAAGTTATGCAAGAGATTTTCCAATCTTATGCAGAGCAAGTTTGAAATGAGCATGATGGGTGAGCTGAACTTCTTCCTCGATCGCAAGTAAAAGCGCATCGATGAAGGAATCTTCATAAACCAAGCCAAATACATCAAAGACTTACTTAAAAAGTATGGCATGGAATCACCTCTCCCATGAAAAACTCAATTGCTCCAAAGAACCAAGCTTGACAAAGATGAAAAAGGTAAAAGTAATCGACATAACTCAATCGCAGGGTATGATAGGCTCTCTTCTATATTTGACCGCCAAGAGACTGCACATAATATTTGCAACATGCATATGTGCTTGATTTCAAGCTAATCCTAAGGAATCACACTTAACCGCCATGAAAAAGGATTTTCGGTACCTCAAGGCACACCTCACTGGGGCTTTGGTATCCCAAGGAGTCCTCATTTGAACTAACTGGATATATAGATGCTGACTTTGTAGGTTACAAAATAGATAGAAAAAGTACCAAATGCACCGTCACCGCTAGAAATAGACTTGTGTCCCGGTTCAAAGAAGAAGCAAAACTTAGTATCTACTTCAACCGCAGGTTTAATACATTCTTTGTTGGTAGTCAGCAGGTGCTCAAATCCTTTGGATGAAAAATCAGCTAGCAGACTATGGGTTTGAATTCAAATCTATACCTGTTCGCTGTGATAACACAAGTGCCATAGCAATAACTCATAATCCTATCATGCATTCTAGGACTAAACATATAGAAATAAGGTATCATTTCATTAGGGATCATGTGCAAAATGGAACCATATCTTTACAATATATCCCTACTAAAAATCAACTTACTGATGTCTTTACAAAACCTCTAGATGATTCCAGGTTTAACAAATTATTAAGTGAGCTAGGCATACTTAATTTACAACCATGAAATCTATGCTCTAGTGCATGCTAATCATGCAAAAATAAAGGCTATGCTCGAAATTGTAGACATGACCAAAGGAAGTCCACGATCGTAGAGCTGCGGTGAAATGAAACTCAATGATCGCAGTGCTAACTCAACGATGGCAGAGCTCTATCAACAAAATAAAGGAACATCCAGTGATGAAAAAGTTTAACAAAACAAAGCAATCTCTCTGATAAGTGCCTCAGGAACAAACCTAACCCTTGATTCAATCCATGAGGTTGGCCCTTCCTGAGCTACTTTAAACCAAGAAGAATGCTCAGTCAAAAGTTCATCACAAGGACACAGGCAAATTCAACAAATGCAGAGCAGACTCGACGATTGTAGAATAGACTCAACAATCGTAATGCATACTTGACGATCATAAGGACTACCTCAACGATCCTAGTCCTCCCAAAGGACACATTAGTTCAGAAGGAGCTAAGGGCAAATTAGTACATTACTCATCAGTCAAACTCATAGGGCTAAGCAGAATTTGACACATGCCCCACTAAGAAAATAAAGAGAGGGAAGTTACAAGTACAGTTTGAAAACACCTTTTTGAAATCAAAAGTTTAAAAACCTCATCTCTACCTCTCTCTACAAGCAGAAACCCTAACTTTCCAAAAAACTCAAACAACCATATTTAGTGCAAAGAAATCAATGGCAGCCTCAAATGTCATCTCTGGTTACAAACTCTGTTTTAATGAGTTCAATATAGCCAATCCTAAATTTCTCAAAACTCTGTCTCTGATAAAGAAAGGTGGTCTTGAAGAGGCTCTGGGTACGAGCACATGGATCTACCCTAAGCTAATAAAGGAATTCTACAAAAATGGTGCGTTCGAAAATGACATCCTCAATACGAGGGTCAGGGATGTGGAAATCAAGCTCAAGGTTGAGGACATAAATCTAGCCCTAGGTTTCAAATCGAAAGGGTTTCCGTTCATAGATGACATTGATTTTCATGAAGGACTTAAGAGAATGCACCACACAAAGTTCCCATTGTCAAAGAATACAAAAAGAAAGAGTTCCCTCGGAGGTATGAATTCTTGGCAGACATTGTTGGGAAATACATATGTTGCAAGAGCTCCGGCCATGATTCTGTAAATGAAGTACAACTCAAGCTCATGACAGCCATAAGCTGTGGCATTTAACTCAACTATGGAGCTCTACCACTTGACTGGATTGGGAAATGGATCCTAAGCTCGAAGAAATAAAAAAACTCTAGAAAGATGCTCTACGGGCGATTCATTAGCATCACCTTATAGTCTGCTTTGGGAGATAAAATTGGGGATGGTGAAGGAGAATCTATAAATCCAAACAGAAGAATGACTCAGCAGCTGTTCAAGAACTGGAAAAGGAATCCAGAACAACGTGTAAGAATGATGTCAGAGTCCAGTGGAAGGATTGGTGATGCAAAGGAATCAGGGATTCCAGGAAACATGTTTGTTATCAAGGAGACTGAAGAAGAAGAGAAAGAGATCAACAAAGAAGAACCCATTGCCTTAGTTAGAAAAAGCAAGGGCAAGAGAAAGCTGAAGGCTCAAATGGCAGAGGAATCCTAGGGGTCAACCACTGATGCACCTCAAGATTATTCTGACATTGAAACTCTGAGGATCTTGAGAAGAAAAGAACAGCAGGCTGGGGCAGATGAAGACAGAGCCACCATCTCTGAGCTGCTGAAGAAGAGTAAACACAATCACAAATTCAAAAGGACCTCTGTCTCTTCGATCGTAAAGACCAAACAGGACAACTCTGCCAAAGAAGTTCCTGCAACAGACTCTCACTCTGATCGACCAATAAGAGCTGAAGCTGGAGAAAGTCATAAGGCTGTGGCTCAACCCAGGAAACCAAGAAGGAAATTGGTCAAAAAGTACATTCTTATTAATAAAGAAGTACTTAAAGAAGAAGATAAAAAGGTAGTCACTGAGAAGGGGCTATCTGAGGTAAGACAAGAGGATATAACTCCAGCTGAGGGGGAGCTACCTGAAATTCTCACTTTAGAGAGTGCTCCAGCTGAGGGGGAGCCATTTGAAATGTAAATGGATGATCATGTTGAGGGGGAATCTCATGATATCCCAATGATAGAAGAAGCTGCTCCTGAAGAAAATGAGAGAGCCCCAGAGTAAGAAAGTCAAAAAGAGGTAATTGATGTAGTGGAAACCTCCAAAGATGATAGTGAAGAAGAAGAAGATGTTGAGATAGAAATTATAGCTGTGGGCTGTGATGGGTATAGGAGAACCAACTACAATCAGCTGTTCTCCTATCTACCCATGATGCCCTTCCATAGAACTCAAATTCTCAACTCCTGGGATAACATGTTCAGGAGCTTCAAAGCATATCCAGCAATCTCAGTGCTAGCTCATAGATTTCCTAGCAACCTTAACTTTGCTAGAAAGCTGATCACAAATGGCCCCTCCTCGCAGAATGGGCATGAGGTACAATCTATCCCAATCTCCTTCAGAAGTAATCACTATCCACCACCATTCTTCAACCAATTATATGAACTGCCAAGATGGTTAGAAGTAATTCTACATCTACTTAATCAATTCCCAGTTACAAAATCCCAAAATTTTGTAACTGATGAACCAAATTTTCCTAACTTTACTTTGATCTAATCTCCTATCATCTCTACGATTACTGACTCAAGCTCAATCGTAGAGTCATACGCTCAAATCGTAGAGTCACCTCCTCATGAAGCCCAAACACCAGCCCCTCCATCAGATATTCTTTCCTCGTCCTCAAATGAATATTTCAACCTTGATCTTGCTCTCTACAACCTGTAAGATCAATACACAAGGGCCCCTCCTCCATATAGTCCATAACTCATTGAACTCATTTCAGATCTGCCCACCAAAATTGAGTTGTTAGAAGCATCCAAGAAAGTGACCAAGGACATAGAAGACAATCTTGAAGATCACACTGAACTCATTCAATGAGACTGATGAATATGATCAATGTTGCCGATGCTCTCCCAGGCACTCTAAGTTCTGAGCTCACAAAGAGACTTAGGGAAATCATAAAAGAGATGCTTCAAAGCATAAATGACCGCGATCAGATCCATTTTCAAGCTGCTAAAAGACATAGGGATGCTGTTCTGATCTTACAGAAGACTCTGGAATCTCAGAACAACCTTATGATGAACAACATCGTAAGTCTACAAACTACATTGAAAGAATTTCAAGAATTCTCCATGGGCCAAATGAAGCAGACCGATAATATTCTGGCCATTCTCTAACAAAGGGAAGCTCGATTTGATGTTCCCATTAAAGAGAACTGTGAAGACATTGCTCAATCCCAAAGTAAGCTCAACGAGCTTGTTCAAGGCATGACTCGCCTATCCGAAGACATTCAAACCCTTGATGCTGACATAAAGGGGGAGAATAAAGGGAGAGGAGATCAAGGCAAGGGCAGAGGTAGAGGCAGAGGCACATTCTCAGCTCAATCATCAAGGAGTCCTCCTCCTCTAAAGTAGTCTCAGCATCAGACTCCACGATCTGGTCATCACACTCAACGATCTGATCAGCAGCCAATTATCATGGCTCAGCCATTAAGGAGTTAAGAGCCTACTCCCAGCTCATAAGAAGTGACCACCACAGGCCTAAGAATGCTAATTGGAGATCCTACATTCATGAATAGGCATGATCATAATGAAAGACTAAGTCAGAGTGAGCTGGAAGAAATAATAAGGAGAGACAAAGCAAGCAGGAAAAGAAGAGTTGAGGAGTATGCCAATCCTCCATGAAGCAAAAGGCCGAAGAAACAGAGATAAGTTGAAATTTAAATTCCTATTGATGTAACTGAACTTAAATGTAATATCTATCTTTAAACATCAATAAATTCATGCTTATTCTCTAGAAATTTCAGTTGCTCACTGAAATATTAAGTCATATTTACTTTCTATCAACTGCATCTAGAAATTAATAATCATGGCACTAATCTCCTTGCTTATGTCAACATAAAATAGGGGGAGATTGTTGGGAAACTGCATATTTTGATTTGATGTTTAAAGTAAATGCTCATGATGTTATATAAAGTCCTTCAAGGAATATATGTACAAGGACTTAGTGGTAGATCAAATCTATTAAGTTGATCTAAGCTTTTAATGTCTATCATTCTGTAAATGAATGTATTGATGAGGAGATCAAAGATGTTAGGTTGATCTATATCTTGAGTTGTAATAGATAGGCTTCAACAAAATCGTTGTCTATTGAGCTGATCGAGAGTTTGCAGAAGCCAAAGCTGAATTGTAGAGCATCAAGGATTGTAGCGTGTCTACCTTGAAGGGCCTCTCCAGAAATCGTAGAGTCATCCAAACATTTGTCGAGCCAACTCAGAGATCATAGTGTGCACTCAAAAACGTAGAGTCTGCAAGATAAGCAAGTAAAGATCGTAGTGTCCCAAGCCCTTAAGAGAAATCATAGTGCTCTTGTTTGCTAAGTAATGGATCAAGCATCAAGGTGGCAAGAAACCACGATCAGAATCGTAGAGCATCATATGTCTATGTCAGGAGCATCGAACCTTTCACATTTATTTAAAGATAAATACCAACAAATATGGAATGGGTTATAAACGTTGAAGTTGATGATTGGGTAATATACCCATGAATTAATTATGTTTAATCTTAATTTGTTGTGTGTTCAAAGCGTTTTTAGAATTATTTTACTCGTTTTAGTGTGTTGTGGCAGGATGGTGTGTTGTTGGAGCAATTGGGAGCAATTAGGCTGAAGAAAAGGGGCAATATTCACTTTCTGCACTATAGCGTCGGGGCGCTATCCCTAAAGCTATAAAAAAGACTTAGGGCTAGTCTTGATTGACTTCGGAAGGGACGCCATGATGGATCAAAGCGTGGAATTGCTTTGACGTCTAGTTTGACTTCGTATTTGAAGTGTATTGGAAGCCTATTTGGAGGAGGATTATTGGAATTTGGCAAGAAAAATATAAATTGACTGTTTGCATTGAATTGAGGGAGACTACACAATTGGAGATTGAAGCAAGGGAGAAGAGCAGATCTGCAGGCTACAACTTGGAGTTTTTCTTTTCCTTTACTCTTTTAAATTGTGTAACTCTTTAAAGATGATTTATCAAGTATCTGTGGTTTTTATTTTCATCATGAACTAATTCTTTTTATTAAGATTCCAATGGAACCTTTTATGTTTATGAATTGATTATTTAATTTATTCCAATTATTTGTGTTGAAGTGAATTGTTCATCATGCCTTGTATTTATTGATTAATTATCCGCCAATAATTACTGTGTTACTCTGTAAGGAATTGAGAAAGGAATTCTAGGGTTAGAATCAAGAAGTGGTGACATGTGACTTAGTTATTTACATAGTGAGTAATTAGGTTTGTGAATAGAATGAGAATATCTATTTGCCGCATAAACACATAAGGAATTGGGATTGAAGCGAGTTTAATTCAATTGTTTTGCATAGAGATATAACAAAATTAATCTGGGTTAAATAGAAGGCAATTGATCACTCGAGAGAGGGCTTTGGCATTTGAGAATTCCTCATTAACAATTCAAGAGACATAATAATTGGGATAGTTGAATAATTGATTTAATAATCATAATTGAGGAAATTGGAGTCTTAATTATCATTCATCCGCATTCAAATAATTCTAATTTATTTTCGTTTTCTTTTGGCATAATTTCTTAATTTTATTTACAATTAGTTTTCTTAGTTTTAATAATCATAAGTTTTGGTTGTTTAAATAAAATTGAATTGATACAGTACTAGTAGTTGGAATTTATTAATTAGAATTCTCTGAGGGATCGACACTCTAATTTATCACTATATTACTTGTTGATCGTGTATACTTGCACGTTTGCCTTGATTGAGAAATCAACCAACAAGTTTTTGGCGCCGTTGCCGGGGAATTCATTGTTAAAATTAATTCCATATTAGTTATAATCAATTCGGTCTTAATGTAAACGTTACTTAATTTTTCTTCTTGTTTTCGCAGGAATTCTTTGCAAGTGTATGCACACTAGATCAAGGATAAGAAGGGAACTTTTTCCTTATATCGACGAGATTGAAAGGAAACTCCGGAAAGGACAATCGACTAGTGCGTTAACACATGAGGAAGAAAAATTGGAGGAACAAGAAATTCCAGCGAACATGGCAGGGAACGATCAGAAATCACTTCGGGACTATGCCATGCCCAATGTCACGGATATACAGTCAAGCATTAGGAGACCGGCTATCAATGCTAACAATTTTGAGATCAAACCGGCAACCATTCAAATGATTCAGAATCAATGCCAGTTTGGGGGTGGTCCATTAGATGATCCGAATGAGCATATCATGAGTTTCTTGGAAGTTTGCGACATTTTTAAATTCAACAATGTGTCGGAAGATGCTACGAGATTGAGACTATTCCCATTTACTTTGAAAGACAAAGCACGCAGTTGGTTATATGCTCAGCCTCCTGACTCAATCCACACTTGGGATGACTTGGCTCAAAAATTTCTAGCTATATTTTTCCCACCAGCCAAATCAGTAAAACTACGGAATGACATTCATACCTTCGCACAGTTTGATTCGGAATCGTTGTATGAGGCATGGGAAAGGTTTAAGGATATGCTTCGTAAATGCCCACATCATGGAGTTCCACAGTGGATGCAATTAGCGATATTTTGCGATGGTTTAAAAGCATCCACAAGGGAAAGTATTGACGCAGCAGCAGGAAGAGCGATTATGTCTAAAAACCTCGACAAAGCATTTCAGTTGTTAGAAACGATGGCCACCAACAATTATCAGTGGCCCATGACGAGGTCAAATCCTCCGAAAGTAGCGAGAAAGTATGATGTGGATGCGATAACATCTTTACAAGTGCAAATGTCCGCAATGGTTAAGCAGATAGAATTAATACGCCCACAATCCACTCAGCAGGTAGCTATGGTATGTGAAATTTGTCTTTGGGGTCATACTACTTGATCAATGTGCCATCAATGTCAAGCAAAGACAATATGTGGGGAATTATAGTAGGTCTCGTCTTTCGCCTTTATCCGAACCAAAATACATATAATCCGGGTGGAGAAATCATCCTGGGTTTTCGTGGAGCAACAACCAAGCTACAGAACAAGCACCGAGACAGCAATACAATTTTGGGTTTCAAAACTAGACACAATAACCCGTAAGTAAAAAGCAAGTCAAAGAAGCTTTGGAAAGATTTGTTAAGACAACCGAGAAAAGGTGCGATGAGAGTGATAAAAGATCAATCAAGTGGAGTCGAGTATACAAAGTCGATCATGAAAGTATAAAAGTCGACTACATCAATCAAAAAACTTAGAAAATCAATTGGGACAATTGGCACATGCATTAAATAACCGGCCACTTGGAACACTTCCGAGCGACACCGAGAAAAACCCGGGCAGAGATGAGCATTGTAAAGCAGTAACTCTACGTAGTGGGAAAGAACTACAAGACTCGGTCATAGATAAGGAAAAGGAGGACAAGGCACAAATCAAAATAGAGAAAATGGTGGATACCGAAAAGCATCATGAAGAGATTTCACAGCAAAAAAATTCAGAACCAACCATTACAATGCCTCCCATACCGTATCCGCAGAGATTTCAGAAATCCAAGTTAGATAAGCAGTTCTCACGATTTTTGGATATCTTCAAGAAATTGCACATGAATATCCCCTTCGCCGAAGCCTTGGAACAGATGCCGAGTTATGCGAAGTTTATGAAGGAGATTTTGTCAAAGAAGAGGAAATTAGGTGAATTCGAGACCGTAGTAGCATTGATGTAAGAATGCGAAGGCTATCATTTAGAATAAGTTACCGCCAAAAGCTCAAGGACCCGTAGCTTTAATATACCGCAAGAGATTGAAATTAGTTTTCCGGATTTGAGCCTTATGTGATTTGGGGCCAATGATTAATCTAATGTCGTTATTCGCCTCACGACCGGGCTTCACACTTCGTGCTCCACGCCCAATAAATATCGGCAGTGCACTAGCGGATAGATCGGCCATTTATCCACGAGGTATAGTTGAAGATGTGCTAGTAAAAGTGGATAAATTTATCTTCCCCATGATTTCTTTATTCTAGATCGTGAAGTGGATAGTGAGATTCCGATCATTCTTGGGCGACCATTTTTTGGCAATAAAGCGTAACAATCGATTGATGTTCGTAAAGGTGAATTGACAATGCGAGTTGAAGATCAACAGTCACCTTTAATGTCTTCAAGTCAATGTCGATCCTAAAGAAAAAAGTGAATGTATGCGGGTTGATATCTTAGAGGAATTGGAGAATCATAAATTCAGCACAACTTTTTCAGAGGACCCACTTGAATCTATTTTGTTCTAGACAGACGAATATGGTATTGAAGAAGATATCAAATATGTCAAATGGCTAGACACACCAGCAGCTTTTCGGAAAAGCACTCAATCCTTCAACACCATAGAGAGGTCCGAAGCTGAAGGTAAAAAGTTCGAACCATCAATAGAAGAGCCACCGGTGCTAGAATTAAAGCCACTACCATCCCATTTGCAATATGCTTATTTGGGAAAAGACGAGATCCTACCGCTTATTGTTTCCACGTAATCGACCGATACACAAAAGGAAAAATCACTACGAAGTTTTATGAAATTCAAAACAAAGAATTGGGTGGACTATAGCGGACATTCATGGAATTAGCCCATCATTCTGCATGCATAAAATCTTAATGGAAGAAGGGACGAAACCAACCATCGAGATGCAAAGAAGGCTAAACCCCATCATGAAGGAGGTGATGAAAAAGGAGATTATAAAGTGGTTGACGCCATTATTATTTACCCGATCTCGAGATAGTTCGTGGGTAAGTCCTGTACAATGCGTACCAAAGAAAGGGGGTATGAAAGTGGTGAAGAATGAAGCGAATGAGCTCATCCCTACTCGAACAGTTATAGGATGGAGACTGTGCATGGACTACCGCAAGCTAAATAAAGCTACACGTAAGGATCACTTTCCCTTACCATTCATTGATCGATGTTGATAAAGCTAGCGAGACATCGCCCTATTGTCTCTTGGATGGTTATTCTGGATATAATCAAATTGCTATAGCACCAGAGGATCAGGAGAAAACGACATTCACATGCCCATACGGTACGTTTGCATTTTGGCGAATGTCTTTTGGTTTATGCAATACACCAGCAACCTTTCAGTGGTGCATGATGGCAATTTTCTCCGACATGGTCGAGAAAAATTTGGAGGTATTTATGGACGATTTTTCCGTGTTTGGTGATAACTTTGATCTGTGCTTGAAAAATCTAATGTTAGTACTGAAACGATGCGTGGAGACTAATCTGGTTCTTAATTGGGAAAAATGTTACTTTATGGTGAAAGAAGGGATTGTTCTCGGGCATAAAGTTTCTACAGCAGGACTAGAGGTGGATAAAGCAAAGATTGAGACTGTTGAGAAATTACCACCTCCATCATCTGTGAAGGGAATCCGGAGCTTCTTGGGACATGCGGGTTTTTATAGACGTTTCATCAAAGATTTTTCAAAAATTTCAAAACCCTTGTGTTCCCTGTTAGAGAAAGATGTGCCTTTCAAAATTGATCAGTCATGTATCAAAGCATTCAAGATTCTAAAGAAGAAGTTGATATCTACTCCGATCATTGTGGCGCCCGATTGGTCTCTACCCTTTGAATTGATGTGCAACGCCAAATGACTATGCAGATGGGGAGCCGCTTTGGGTCAACGTCACAACAAAATTTTCCACACAATCTATTACTCAAGCAAGACGTTGACAGATGCTCAGTTGAACTACACAACCACCGAAAAAGAACTACTTGCAGTTGTGTTCGCCTTCGACAAATTCAGAGCATACCTCATCGGAACCAAGGTCATTGTCTATACGGATCATTCGACAATAAAATATTTGATCGAGAAGAAGGATGCCAAACCGAGGTTAATACTGTGGGTGCTAACTGCTGCAAGAATTTGATTTGGAGATTCGGATAGAAAGGGGTACATAAAATCAAGTAGCGGATCATCTTTCGCGGTTGAAAATGATGAGGTGCGGGGAAGGACAATGCATTAATTAACGAGAAATTTTCTTGGACGAACAACTTCTACGATTGACCACAACATTGCCTTGGTATGCTGATTATGTGAATTATGTGGTTGCTAAGGTGTTACCACCGGATTTGAATTCGCAACAACGAAAGAGAAATTCTCCACGATGTGAAGCAAAGATTATTGGGATGAACCGTTCTTGTTTAAAACCTGCGTGGATCAAATGATTAGACGTTGTGTACCACATGAAGAGATGGACAGTATCTTGGGTCATTGTCATTCATCCGATTATGGAGGTCATTATTCTGGTGATCGAACTGCGGCCAAGGTGTTACAATCAGGATTTTACTGGCCTTCATTATTCAAGGATGCGTACCTATATGTGCTAAAGTGTGACAGATGCCAACGCGTTGGTAATATCTCCAAGCGAAATGAAATGCCACTTAACTCTATTTTGGAGGTAGAGTTGTTCGACGTTTGGGGAATCGACTTCATGGGACCGTTCCCCTCATCTTTTAACAACCAATATATTTTGCTGGCAGTGGATGTCTCCAAGTGGGTAGAAGCCACAGCTTTACCCACAAACGATGCTAGCGTCGTCCTGCGATTTTTAAAGAAAAATATTTTCACGCGATTTGGGACTCCACGGCAATAATAAGCGATGAGGGAACACATTTTTGCAACAAAATAGCTCACAAAGTTATCGGTGAAGTATGGGTTTGACATAAAATCGCAAATGCGATCACCCCCAAACCAATGGCCAAGCTGAGGTCTCGAATAGGGAGGTCAAGAGAATTCTGGAAAAGGTGGTCACTCCATCACGAAAAGATTGGTCTTTACATCTTGACGATGCTCTATGGGCATATCGTACAGCATATAAGAATCTGATCGGTATGTCACCTTATCGAATGGTTTATGGAAAAGCGTGTCATCTCCCAGTCGAGCTAGAACATAGTGCACACTGGGCCATTCGGAAGCTCAATTTTGATGAACAAGCAGTGAGAGAGAAAAGGTTACTGCAGTTGAACGAGATGGACGAATTCCCCTTTAACGCGTATGAGAATGCAAAACTCTACAAGGAGAAAGTCAAAGCTTGGCATGATAAGAAAATTCCCGATAAAACATTTGAACCGGGCCAACAAGTCTTACTCTTCAATTCGAGATTGCGTTTATTTCTAGGGAAACTAAAATCACGTTGGTCGACATTTTACAATTCAGATTCTGCTTGCCCATACATGGCAACATCGAGATCGAGAAACCAAATTCCAATAGCCCATTCAGAGTTAACAACAAACGACTCAAACATTACCGAGTGAACCTATTGAAAGGCAAACGACGGTCAGAATCTCTCCGACCCAAATGACCAATTGAGCAAACTAGAAAAGTCGGGCCACGACAAGAAACCAAGCGCTTATTAGGAGGCAACCCAATCAATTTTTCTTTATTTTCATTTATTTTATTTTACTTTTTTCTTGACGATTTTATTTTACCCTCTTATCTATCGCATGAATTGTCTTTATTTTTGGTATTAGAGAGTAGAGTACTCATCATGATGAGGGGTTAATTAAATTCCATGTTGCAGGTGAACAGAGGAGTGCACGAGAAATTCTGGGAGCTACTGCCTAATAGTGCCCCTTTGCCACGCTAATTGCCCTCGACATAGCTCCCCACGCCTAAGGAGTTTCGGGTTATCGAAAAAGAGCGCCTTGCTAGGCGTTTCTATAGATATCGCTAAGAGCGCCTTGCCGCTATATTCCTCTCTAATTAGCGCCCCTGCCGCTAAAGGCCTCTTGAACTTATTACTAAAGAGCGCCGTCCACTGCTTCCCCAGATAAATATAAGCGCCCTACCGCTAATGGCTCGCCAAGAGTCCTAACTTGGTTATAATCACTGAACTGCTACACTTCTTCCCTTTATTAGAGCACGTCTACTTCTCCTCCATCTCCTATACGATCTCTCTCTTTCTCTCACCGAAAATTGTAAGGCTTCTTATCAATTTCTAGGGTTCAATCCTCCAGTAGTGACTCAATTCTCTTCTACAATCATCTACCAAGATTCTTGATATGGCATCGAAATGTCAGCGTGGTGAAGGATCAGGAACCGCCTCGACTCCACCTCCGAAATTTGACAGCCGCCGTTTTGTTAGTCTTGCGGCTCAAGAAAGATATAACCAAATGGCTACTCGATAATTGATTCCGGAACGTGGGTTGAATCCGGATCCGGCAAAAGATGGCAACATGGCAGTCATGATAGCCGACAGAAACTGGTTCACACTCACCGAGCAGCCCGATCTAGCAGTAATTGTCGTGGTAAAGGAATTTTACACCAACGTGCCTAAACATGATCATTATACAGTATTTGTAAGGGGCAAAACAGTGGAAATTGGCGAAGAGGACTTCAATGAGTGTTACCAACTGCCAGTCAAGGGTTTTCATGATGAATATGCTAGTTTTGTGAGTGATGGGCCAGACTATGAGCAGATAATTAGTGAGCTTTATCACGGCACCACACCATGGGCATGACATGAACGCGAAAATACGACGCTCCCACTCATGCGAATCTCAAATTTATATGGGAAGGCTTGGTATGCGCTTATTCACAAGAAACTCATGCCATGCACCCATGTGAGTCATGTTACTAGGGAACGTGCCGTGCTTTTATACTCAATCATCAAAGGCTTTAAAGTTGATGTGGGACATCTCATTTTGCAATTTGTCCTCTGAGCATCTCGGGGAAGTACCACTGGAGGGTTACCACATCCGTCTCTCATCTGCGTAGACATGTGCCAAGTTCTACACAAAATGGAAGTCGACGAGAGAGATCCAAAAGCCTATGCCAAGGTTGGACCACAAGTTAATTAGCAGGTACAAAGTGTGGACTGGTGGAGCAAACCACCCTAGGGATTGGGTTTCATAATTCCCCATACTCAACAATCTCAAGCTTCACCACCCCAGGGCTCCACCGACTTCCTGGCCCATCATCCGCAGCAGATCGAGGTGTAGTTCCCGAAGAAGTTCAACGCGAGGTTAATGGTTGGTTCTACAATATTGAAGCTCAAAATGTCTGCCTGTCTGAGCGTCAAGATGTTATTTACAAGTATTTAGTTGACCAGTTTGCCGCATAAAATTTACTGACCGCCCAGCTGTTTCCGGGTGTTAGTCTTAGTCTGTTCCCATCTGCCCCAGTTCTGCCAGTTTTTCCCCCTTCTGATCTAGAGATGAGCGAGGATGATGATGCTCCACCCGAGGATTAGGCTCATCAGGGAAGTCCTCTATTTTATTTTGTTTTATCTTTCGCATGAGGACATCGCTCTAGATAAGTTTGGGGGTGGTTGTTTAGTTAATTTTTATTTGCATTTAATTTTTATTTGCATAAGTAAATTGTGTTCATTAATAGTTGTGTATGCTTTTAGGATTGCATGTTAATTCCAGCTTTTGATAGTGAGTATATTTGAAGGCCAATGATGAACTTAAAATTGCATGAACAAGGCTCGTAAGGATTGTTGAGTCAGTAATATGATGTTCTTGACATGATTTGAATCCTATCTGTTTGACAATTGATGTTTTAAGGATAGCACTTTTGGAAAGATAACCATGTTAGCAATGATAGTTTGAATGGATAGATAATATAGTCTCAAGGTTGAATGCCAGTGAAATGAAGGAACAAGTTAAGTAGCTAGTGAAGACTGAATTTAGACTTGAACTTAAGTTGGGGAAAATATATGGAATATATAAGCTTTGAGCTATATATATTTATGTAAATATATATATATATATATATATATATATCGTGATTAGTCTTGTTTCGGGGCCTTTGTTACTTGAGCAAGTACGCCCGAAGGGGTATCTTAAAACCTAGCGCCCTAAGGTCTTATATGGTCTGGGAGTCGTTGGTCGAAAGCTTGCTAAGGTGTAGCACTGTTAGCATAATGGAATGAGACATTGCACAGTCATGGGTAATAAAAAAAAAAAGAAAAAAATAATAAAACGGGAAAAGAGCAAAATCCCCCCGTTTAGCAAAAATAAGCATAAGTATTCCATGTTGAATCCAGAATTTTGGTGATTGTTTAATTTCAGTTGACTTTAGTTTATTTAATGCGTTCTTGAGTTGAACTGTATGACGCTTTTTAAGAACTTTATTATCTTTTAGATTTTTTCTTGTCATTGGTTAGCATGGTCGTTGAACACACACTCACAGTATCAATAAGAACATATTTTGATTGATTGATTGTTGGGATATTGTTGATCTGTTTGAACATGAGGTATTAGCATGTTTCTGTGATTTTTTTGAGGCCTATGGATATTCGTTAACTACTAAATTGCTGGAATTAAGGTCCTTTAGTTAGTTTGCATTTGCATGATGTTTATTTAATCGTGTTTTGTGTTGTGTTGCCTGAGGACATGCAATAATTTAAGTTTGGGGGTATTTGATGATTGGGTAATATACCCATGAATTAATTATGTTTAATCTTAATTTGTTGTGTGTTCAAAGTGTTTTTAGAATTATTTTACTCGTTTTAGTGTGTTGTAAGGTGGGATGGTGCGTTGTTGGAGCAATTGGGAACAATTAATCAAGAAAAAAAGGCAAGATTCACTTTCACTATAATATACCGGCGCCATCCCTAAAGTTATAAACAAAGGCTTTGGGCGCTTAGTCTTCTGCCGACTTAGGAAGGACGCGCATGTGGATCAAAGTGTGGAATTGCTTTGACTTCTAGTTTGACTTCAGATTTGAAGTGTATCGGAAGCCTATTTGGAGGAGGATTGTTGGAATTAGGCAAGAAAATATAAATCGATTTGCTTTGCATTGAATTGTGGGAGACTACACAATTGAGATTGAAGCAAGGAGAAGAGCGGATCTGCAGGCTACAACTTGAGTTTTTCTTTTCCTTTACTCTTTTAAATTGTGTAACTCTTTAAAGATGATTTATCAAGTATCTCGTGGTTTTATTTTCATCATGAACTAATTCTTTTTATTAAGATTCCAATGGAACCTTTTATGTTTATGAATTGATTATTTAATTTATTCCAATTATTTGTGTTGAAGTGAATTGTTCATCATGCTTTGTATTTATTGATTAATTATCTGGCCAATAATTACTATGTTACTCTAGAATGAATTGAGCTAGAACTGGGCAGGGTGACATGTGACTTAGTTATTTACATAGTGAGTAATTAGGTTTGTGAATAGAATGAGAATATCTATTTTCCGCATTAACACATAAGGAATTGGGATTGTAGCGAGTTTAATTCAATTATTTTGCATAGAGATATAGCAAAATTAATCTGGGTTAAATAGAAGGCAATTGATCACTCGAGAGAGGGCTTTTGGCATTTGAGAATTCCTGTTAACAATTCAGTAGACATAATAATTGGGATAGTTGAATAATTGATTTAATAATCATAATTGGGGAAATTGGAGTCTTAATTATCATTCATCTGCATTCAAATAATTCTGAATTTATTTTCGTTTTCTTTTGGCATAATTTCTTAATTTTATTTATAATTAGTTTTCTTTGTTTTAATAATCATAAGTTTTGGTTGTTTAAATAAAATTGAATTGATACAGTACTAGTAGTTGGAATTTATTAATTAGTATTCTCTGAGGGATCGACACTCTAATTTATCACTATATTACTTGTTGATCGTGTATACTTGCACGTTTTCCTTGATTGAGAAATCAACCAACAGAAGTCTTCGCCAGTGCCAATGACACAGAAGATATCCTTAGTATACAACAAAGAAATGTATTGAAGAAGCTAAGGAAAGTACCATGGGTCAGAGGAAAACATCTTTTCAGGTGTTAGGTAAGATGGTAGTCTGCTATGTCAGTGGGCCAGAATAATAATCAGAAGATGTGTAGAAAAGTCTCCATCAAAGTTTAGAAATGTCTAACACATTTAATGCTTTAACGGATATATTTCAAGGATCACATATATGCAAAACATCTGCAGATAAAAGAGAATAAGCAAGCATTGAACAAAACGCTGAAGAACACTCAACGCTAAACTCTCAACTCTATGATATGAGAATGAGAAAGCTTGCTCAGCTACTTAGTTCTTTCGAACAAGAGCTTAATAGCAACTGAGTAGCACTAATCAAGAACTCATCAACTGAGTAGCACTGAGTAGTTAATTTTTATAACTTCAAATAATTTTTAAAATTATTTTTGTAATTTTCAGAAATAAATTTCTATTTTTAAATGATTTTTGGAAATTAATTAATTAAAATTAACTAAGTCTGTCGCTAAAGCCTTTGGCGACAGAAACCGTCGCCTAAGGTGTTCTTGAGAAACCCAGACCTTCAAAGTCAGTGATCGAGTAGCCAGGTTTGACCTACAATAATTTTTAATATGTGATGTTTTTGGGTATGTTCTTGGTCTGATCTTGTAGTACTCGTGTAATTCTACACGATCCAGCCATTAACAGGTTCATATCATAACAAACATGCAAGATTTAGAGCTTTGAAATCACTATCAGACATGTTCTTTATGTTCTGGGCTGCCTAGAAACATGAAGTCATGGCCGATCAACGCTCTATGTGGCCTTATTCTAGTCAATTTATTCATGTTAAAGGTGTTCTAGACGTCGGGCTGTGTAGAGAAACTAACGTAGAACATGTGTTGAACAATAGTGAAGTCTAAACATCATTAATCAGAAAGATCTAAGCCATTAAAAAGTCTGTTAGAGCTGTTCTTCATTTTCTAGGTTACCTAGAAATGAAGAACAGTTCGTGTAGCCATATTTGGGCCTCCACAACTTGAAATATGTGTAACATTTTAGTGATCTAATGGGTCCAGTGTGTAGCCAGCATATAGGGGTACAGATCTATTACAAAAAATCACCATAACAACATCACAACAAGTAGATCTATGCCGGTCAAAGTCTGTCAGTGTTTATGATCATCAGTTTTCTGGGTTACCCAGAAAACTTAGTTCATGAACGTCTAACCTCCTTTGACCAGCCACCAAATCCAATATATATGATATCTAGAGGTTCTAAAAGCATGGATCTAAAGTTAAACTAACATACTACAACATGGTTACAACAACTAACTTATAACACACAACATCTGTAAGATCAGAGGCTACAAAATCATTGTCAGACAGTTCTAGGCAAGATCTGGGTTACCCAAATTTTGTCCAGTCATGGTCAGTAAACGGTGTTTGACCACCCGTAACTTGCAATCTGTTCATGCTCTGACCTTGATCCAAGCTCTAGAACAGAGATCTCATAGCATACTACAAGTTAAAACATTTAAACATCAAATTACATAAACAAGATGAGATCTAGGAGGGCTGACATTAGTTGTCAGACATCATAAAAATAATTTCCAGATTTTGAAAAACATCAAATTTGAGCCTATAGATGTTATGGATCTAACAACTATCAACGGAGATCATCAATATACACTACAAACAACATGTTTTAACACTTAAACACAACTTTTATCATAGCAATCAAGATCAGATTATAAATTAGGTTTTATACCTTTACTTGAATAAATTTTTATTCTAGTCTCCTGATCTGATCTAGGTGTAATAGAGGCTTGATTTGGGACTGAATTTCTTATAATTTTCATGGGTCTTAGAGAGAGATGGTCTTGGATGAGAGTTGTGAACAAATGAGTATGAGTGTGACTTTTCTCTCCCTTGATCCTTATATAAAACTCATGTGCAATGAATTTGGATGGAGTAATGGCTGAGAGCTGGAGTCTTATAGCTCCTAGCTAGACTAGGGTTGATAACTTGTCAAGATATTGCAAGATTTTCTAGCAATTATTTCAAGAATGTGACAAAAAGGGCATTGTGGTCATTAGCCATAAAATTTTAATGGCAAACTTGTCAATTGTCCCAACCCTTAGGGTTTGACCCTTAGGGTTTACAAAAAAAAAATATAAATAAATTTTCTAGGATTTTGAAATTAGGTTTAAAAATGAAAATTTAGTTTCTAAATTTCCAAATTAGGATTCCTTAATTAACTTAGGTTTTCTTGTTCTATTAGACTTGAAATTAAGTTTAATAATTCACTAATTAGCAATTAGTTTTTCCCATTTAGCAATTAGGATTTTCCATTTGAAAATTAGGGTTTCACATATAGAAATTAGAGTTTATAAATATTAATTAGGGTTTTCAAAAATTAGGGTTTCCCTAATTATGGTTAATATCTATAACTCCGGTCGTTAATCACATTATCACGATTACATAACAATCTTGTACTCTAATTTGAGTTTCAAATTAGGGTTTAGCACAGTAATACCAAGTTTTCTAGTATTTCACTATAATTATCCAATTATCAGTCTACACAAATACAGTACACATTTATAGCACTGAAATATAATTAATATTATATTATTATTCTCATTCCTTAGTCAAAATCTTGAATTAGGGTTTGGATTCCATATCTAAAATTATCTTGCATATATAGCATTATTAATTAAGTCATAATAATTACTTAATTAGTCCGAAATAAATTCATATAATAAAATAATTATTATAATAAATCTATAATAAACTCATATAATATTTAAATAATATATAATCATATTTTCATGGAAAATAAATAATAAAAATATTTTTACTACAAAATTAATTAATATAAGAATATAATTTATAATGATTAATAATTCTTAAAAATATATTTATAATTATTCTGGTAATAAATATATTTTCATTTATCACAAATATACATACACATTACTTGGCACATATTCCCACCTTTAAAATAAAAAAAAATTATGCAAAATTTCTTATTTATTTATATAAAAAATTTTGGGTTATTACACTGAGTCTGCCCTGCCTCTACAGGATACTCAACCGCCTACCTTTGAAAATCCCCGTGCGAACTCCTATGTATATAGGACATCCGGCTAACCTTCTGCTTCTTGGTCTTTAGCTCCTGCCTGAACTCAAAGACCTCGTGTTTATGCTTATGGACCTTTTCCTTGGCTAACACCTTCTCATCATGTTTCTCCTTCCACATAGACTCCATTCTCATCTTATCTTCTAAGACAACATGGAGCTCCTCCTTCAGTTCTTTTACCTCCTTAAAATATTGGATGTTTCTATCCAATACTGTCATAAACAACAATTTCATTAACTCCCCCAAAGTTATCTCTTCTGCAGGTGCTATGGTGTTAAATAACACCACCTCCACCTCCTTTTCATACATGCCATCAAACACAGTCATAAGGTCTAGGTTTTCCGAGTCTCCAGACTCAACAACTACCACTTCTGGCCTTTCAGCTACTAGGTTCGGTATAATCTCTACTTGATTTACTGACTCTTCACTATCAACATATATATCCCTATAAATCACGCTATCTCTCCTGACATCTACAATAAAACAAATTAGTTTGATTAGTAAACATCATTAGTACAATAAAAACACATATCGCATTTAATGCATTTTTAAGGTTAATTTCATCTTTTACTTCTTTAACTCTTCTTAAGGTTATGACTTAAGGTTCTATTTCCCCCCTTAAGTTTTATAACCTATTGCTTTGATACCAACCTCTGATGCACCCAAATTCGGGTATCTTCCAACCCGATAGATGGTGCTACACGGTACTACTATTCACACATATAATCAATTGAAATTACTCAAAAGAGTGAATACGACTTATATATATTCCAAACAATATTCCCTTCCCAAGTTCTTTATAACCAATACATTTGTTTCTTATCATAATATCAAATAATTACAACATTAAACCTATACTATTACATAGACAACTTAGTGGTCTGCCTTAGCCTTTCCTTTATCCTTAGAGGATCCTTCGGGTCATTCAGTCTTTGTTGCATTCATATGGTTCAAGCAAGAGTGAGCAGAAGTATGATAATTTCATTTAAACAACATGCTTGAAACATAGGAATCATATATCTTCAATAACTGAACAATAGTTATGAAGTACTATCGATAATTCAAAATATCACTTCTTTTCCTTTAAAACATTTCACAATGAACCACGTTCATTAAACATATATTTAGGTCCAAGACCTTGAGCATTCATTATTTCTTTGAAAAGGACAACCCGACACTAAGTTCGTAAGTTTGGTATTACTTACGAGCACATCTAGGTGATCGGCCTATAGTACTCTATGTTGTGCAACACTTCTTCTATAAACGTATTTACGTTTAAGTTTTGGCAACCTCATGTGCCTATCGTTTGACGACAAAAACGCTTGTTTATTCATACTCAGACTTTCTTTGAAATCCATACCAAAACAATTTGGCAAAAGATAGCAACTTTGATAACATTTTAAGAAATCTAGTAAATACATCAAGTCTAGCTAAAAGAACTGGCTTTGACCTTATCATACATAAATTCATGTGCAAGATACATGAATTGCAAAACTAGTCCAAAATAAACACAGACAAGGGTTAGAACACTTGCCTTTAGCGTATTCTACTGTTTAAATATTTTTCCTTTTGAGTCTTTAAGGATTCTACAATGCATAATCACATAACATACCACATTAGGTAATAATCAAACATGTATGGTTCCTAACGTATCTCACCCTTCTTCTCAATCTAATCGCTCATTAGATTTGTTTAACATTGGTTAAAGTAATCTTTCTTCAACCTTTATTTGTATTACTTAAGGTTTTTAACATCATTTAAAGATGTTACTTCAAGTTTATTAAGTAATTAATTCATCATCAATCAATTATCTTTCTCTTTATATTCAAAAACTTTCTACTCTATGCCTTACATAGTGATGGCACTGCGATGTCGGCTCCCTATACAACACTTACGCTACGACGCGTGTTTCCAGTGTGTTATGCTCAACATTGGCGTTGCTGCGCCACTCTCAGTACTAAGGGTCACGCTGTAGCGCCACTTCCCAGTATCTCATCATTCGGCCTGGCGCTGCAGCGCCGGCCTTAACTCTCTGGGTTGCGCTGCGGTGTGGACCCTGAGCCTCAAAAATTTTTTACATACTTTTTGCTTGATGAACTTCCTGGACTCATAAATTGTTCATTTTAAGTCTGAATTGGCTCGTTCAAAAGCCATTAGCTCACAAATCACATGAACTAAGTGTTCATGTAAGAATTTTACATTTTTGAATTCGTTAACACATAATTCACCATTTAAGTTTGTTTTTACGAAAACAATAAATGTTCGTGAACGTTCATAGCTCGTTTCTTCGTTCCAAGTCAGAATTTGACCATTTTGTGTCCGCAACTCTAAAATGTAAATCTAGAATATTTTCCATCGAAAACCAACATTTCCAAGTTCAATGCTAACTTTTGACTTCCATTTCGAGAATTTCACAATTTCGACAATTATTGTCTAATCTCTTAAATTCCGTCAAAACTTCGTTACTTAAGATTTTTACACCGTTCCAAATGGATTCATTCCATTATCACAACATGTATAATCTAGGTCTACAAATGATGGTTTTAAACTTGTCCATCAACAACAACATAATCTAATTCTTCAATGAATTTCAATAGTTTATAACTTTTATACTTATGATTTCTCTTTCACATGGTTTATTAAGGTTTCATCCATTAAAAAACATCCTTATCACTCCTTATTAAACATGTTATACCACTACTCACTTCTCTATCAAATGAAGAGAGGGAGAATCATGATTAGGAATCATTACCTTTGAAGTCCTTAGCTTAATTCTTCTTCTTCCTTCTTGAAATAGTAAAGTTCTAGCTCTTACTTATTTTCTCTCTCAATATAAGGTGTTGAAGGAATTTTGAACAAGTAAATAATGATCTAGCAACTCTTCTATTTATAAAAAATCCAAAGCTAAGGTATATTGGACATTTAGGCCATCCACCTCTTTAATCCACCTCCTTAATCACCTCCTTACTATTCATCCTTGGTCACTAAGTAAAACCACTTTACTTGGTCACCAAGATGATGCCATGTGATCCATGGGGCCCACATGGGTTGCCCCATGTGTTCTTCTTACCTATCGGTTTGATCAACGGATCTGGTTCTTAATTTGGGCTTTAAGTTTAACTAACTTTTACTTATCCTTTTCGGCTTGCATTATTAAATATTGGGCCTTAACATTTTCTACACTTGGGCTTGTACAATTCCTACCAAAACCTACAAGTCCCATACCATTGCTTAATACTTATAATGTATTGTCTACGTATTATTCTCGTATGCTAACTCGTATACTTATTCATTATATAAGACATACCATCATTCATACATACTCGTATAATACCTCGTATCATACTCATATAATACCTTGTACAATACTTACGTATCACACGATCATCATTTACTCCTTAACGTTTCACTTTCCCTAACGTTCTCGAATTTAGTACGCAGGCAAAAAACTGTGTTTGCCATACATGAATTATTATTACATAATCCATCTTCCCCTATTATTATATCATTACGTATTTCTTGAAAGTTCAAAAATAATTTCCGAGCAGATATCGATGAATAGTGTTTGTCGAAAAATTTCTCGAAAAACTTTTATTTTCGTCTTAGAAATTCAAACACTTTAATTCTACCACGTAACCAAAATACTATGACATTCCAACACTATTAGGTTATAGAATGACATTCATCTAGGTTACTTATTATAAAATAATTTTATTCATTATTTAATCAAATAAAAGTATTTTATAAATAATCTAATTTTCTCGGTCATTACAGTTAGTTATTCCAATATGGTTAGGACTAGAATCCTTAACCATCTAAACCCCTTATGACTCCGGACTCCATACATGGTCTAACCCTCTGTATAAGCCCAATCCAACCGATCCCACGTAAACTGGTCTTGGCTCTGGCCTAATAGACTCGGATGCCCATCAACAAGACGCCCTAGATCCCACTCTACTTGGGAGGATTCTCGGGCCCGAACCCGAACAACTCTAGTATCCCTGTTGGCTTCGGCCCAATGGGCTTAGAATCATCATCTGGTGTCAGGCCTTCAGCCCACATGAGGGTCGATAAACTGCTCCCGAACATTCCCCCCCAGTCTATTGTTATAATATAATTATAATTAGAGACTTTGTGACAGGAAATGATGAGTTTCCTGGGGAACCTGAACGGTTTTTCCTTGTGTTTTGAAATGCCACACGTCTTCTTAGGACCAGGCCCCACCTTCTATAAATAGCCGCCCTTGGGATTCGTGCAGCCTCGATAAAAAAACCCCCATCTATCCATCACTGTCACTTTTTCCAGTCCTCCTCCATTCAAAATTTTCTTTTTTAGAGCTTCCGAGAAAGGCAATTTCCGGTGAGCAATCCACCATTCCGAACTTCCTCTTATTCAAATTTTTTTGCTTCTTTTTGCTTCTCAAACTTCACATTCGTACCTCATTCACCTAAAATGGAAAATTCAGACCTTCCACCCACTCCTACCACGGAGCAGACTCTTCCAACTATTAACACAAGAACCATTGTCACCGCGGACTTGGTGCCTGTCAATTTACCGGCTTCCCCTACCGTCTCCACTACCGATGACACCGAGTCCAAGATCCGAAGCATTTATGCTTTGGAAACTGACTTATAGCACATTAACACCCAATCAACTGACAATCCTTATCCGATCTTGGACATATGCACCTTGTTCAACATTTTGAAGGAGTACAAGCTTCGGGTGCCCGAATCGAAGGAGAGAATGTTCTAGCGACCCAAGGGCTAGTGGGTTACTTTTCCCCTGCATGCTTTGAAGTATGGAGTTCGATTCCCCCTCTATGAGTTCATCTCATCTTTCCTTTGTTTTGTGGGGATCGGGTTCACACAACTTTTTTTGAACTCATATATCCACTTGATCAGCTTCATAGCCTTGTGTCAGGAGGTAGGCATCACCCCCGGCCTCGACTTCTTCTTTGCCTTATTCACCATTGGCAGGTCAAAGGAACCTGGCCTTCGGCAATTAAACTGCAAACCCAACTGAGTTGTCCTTATCAAGACTTCTTCTAGTAACAAAGGGTGGCACCCACAATGGATTTATGTGAAGGGGACCGACCTTAAACTTCTCCCGAACTGGGCCCATCCCAATGATCTTATTTCCAAGGCATCCAAGTTCCCGAAGGACCGCGCCGGTGCTTTCAAAGAGTTTTAAAAAAAGTTGAGCAAGATCAAATTGGGTCTCGGTGTCTTGTCCATCAAGACATGGTTGTACAAACATGGGTGTAAGTTCCTTACCTTCAAACTTCACCATAACTGCAATATTTTTACTACACATAGCTTTCATATCCAGATTTCTAACTTACTTCCCTTTGTGCGGTGATAATCTTCAAACCCGAAGGGACCACTGTGACGCCCCTAAATTCGGACCTCCACTTGGTCACTCGAATTCGGTTCATCACGTTCTCATGGTAGAACCATAATAGCTAAAATAATATATACACAACGAAAAATCTACTTTAGAATAATAAACAATGATTTATTATAATTATTCCCCCAAGTCTCGCAACCTACAATACTTCATAGATAACATAATAGTATCGAATAAAGACCTATTACATAATCCTACTTAAGTTTAAACATAATCTGCAAATAGTCTTAATATAACATAATAGTTTTTTAATCATAAAAGAACAAGCTAGTCGGTTGCCTTGCCCTTTCCCTTGTATGTTCCAAAAACACCTCCCTGTTCCTCCTTAACTGAAAGGTTTTAAATAAGCAAGGATGAGCACAAATTGCCCAACAAGTAATATACAACAAGGGTGTAGGATATAATATCACAACGTTTGAAATATCGAAGTGTCATTTCTAGGATAGGTCAAAGTGTTAGAACAACATCATGAATAAGGGATATGACAATTCAATATAAATCAACAGATATATATGAATTCAACGACTAACAAAGAATCCAACTGGATAAGCAATTTATACTGAGCAGTCACTAAGGACCATTGAACTTCCACTAGAGTTACCAATATTAAACTGATAACTAGAAATATCAAGTACTATAGATAATCAGTTTACAATACTTCATGTTATGCATAACATCACAAAAATATTTATTCATGTGTTGGGGTTTCCAACAACATACACTCCTCTTACCAAAAGGGTTGTCCAACTCAGTTTTGAAGGTTTCCGCACCAATCAATTGGTTTGGACAGCTTTTATAAACATGCATATAATCTAGCCGAATCAATTGGCATCGACTCCTTCTCAATATTCAAGAATGGCGCGGCCGCTACCGATTATTTTAAGGAGACGCGGTATGCCACATGCTCCCGATTAAACCAGGACTGAGAAACTATTTGCTTGGCCTAGCTTGCACATCCTTACATACATAACACATATTAACATGTTAAGGGTCCTTCCGCCTCAACTATATATGCCTGCTAGATACATCATGTATTTCAAGTTATGAAGTTATTACTTAGACATATTGTATTCCATGCTCCACTACTTTATAATTCTCATGACTAGTTAACATGCTTGTAATTTATGTCTAGATGCATAATGATCCCTAAGTTCAGGATATTAATAGGGTATTCCCCAATTATTCAAAGTTGGTTTTCAACTTCAACATTTCATTGAAAAATTCATGTTTAACCAATTAAGCATGCAAAGTTACTTCATTTATTTATTATACCTCATGCTTTCCCATATACACATTAGAACATATAATCATACTAACAAGTTCATAAATAGTTCATCCAATTTGTATTAAAAACCCTATGTGTCCCTTAGAAGATCATCAAAACTTAAGCATTCAAAGTAAGTTCATGTATTCTATGTTGTACTTTGACGTTTACGGATTATGATAGCATGCTCAAAACTTAATGTATACCTAGCTTACTTACAAATAGCCTTATACTTGAAATTTTCCCTTTTTAATCATGCTTGACTACAACATACCCTTGCAAATAATGTAGACTAACATATGGGTCACATTTTAATGTATTTCAGGTCTTGACACATTGGCACATAAAGTCAGAACATGTTTTACACCATGTTTATCAAACTAGTTTCCAACTATTTAAGTCCTTCTATTTGAATAACCAAACTAGAATCAACTAATCATGGTTTACTATATGCCTAACAATCTCAGTACACATGTATAGGTTATTTATAGGCATGTTCAAACCATTCTAACCTATTTACCATATCACTGACTCACTAGAGTAGTATCTGGAAAAATCACCCCGTGCGGCCGCGCTGTATATAGCTACAAAAGTGGCGCGGCCGCGCTACTTCGTTCTGAGGCAAAAATAAATGGCTCTGCTTCTGCAGAGCCTTAGCACAGATATTGTTAATTCTCAAACCAGACTCACTGCAGTACTTCAAGGCGTACATGCTAACTCAAACAACACAAAGACTTGCTAATTCATACTACTCAACAGAGAAATCAACAATTACTAGAATTTGACAAAACTTCAAACTAAGAACATAATTTTATACCTTTGCTATGAATTGGGCAGGACTTAACTCAAAATCAGATTACTCCCTCCCACTCTCGATAACAACTAAGCAAGTAATTCACAACAGCATAGCACATGATGTAGAGTGTTCAATTTATAGAAAACTTACTAACCATGCCAAGCCATTGTCTAAGAAATTAAACCAAGAGATGGAGAGAAAATTCATTGGGTAATTAAGAGTTGGTGCAATAGTGGCCAACCACCCCCATTACCCACACCCTTCTTCCTTATGGCTAGCTATTGGGAAGTTTATGAGATGAAGGAATAGGTAGCCTTAGGCCAATGGTTTTTCACGTGTGGAAGATAAGTGACTAACAAAATGGGACAAGCCAAATCTCAGTATTTGGTAGCTATCTAAAGCCACCCACTATATGCTTAACACTCATATATGTATACTTAGGTTTTAAATCCAATTGGGTGCATACATAGGTTTAAATGATATGGCAGTATTATGCTAGCAATTTAGGGTATTGAATATAATCCATGTACACTTTGATAATACCAAATTAGGATTTAATTGAGTAGTGACACACCACATTATCATAATTTTTATTATATTATTTATTCATATAGTCATAAGATATGTATCAATGCACTATATATACACACTACATGGTCACATAGACATTATTTGTATCTTTCACCCTTCATATTATGTGTATAGGTAGTTACTATACATATACATTTAATTATCACATACTTACATATAAAAATTAATAATTTATTTATCTTACCAATTAATTAATAATAATATTAACTAATCCCTTCCTTATTAATCAATAACATTATTAAACCTTTAACAATTAAGAATCTTGTTATATTTATAAACACATTACTCATTGTTATTATATCTCTTACAATAACGATAGTCACGTACTATTAATTACCATTAATATTTAACCGACATTCTTTTAAAAATAAATATCAATTATTATAGATTAATTGTTCGCTTAACAATTCTTCCGTTAATTAATATAATCATTAATATTTCTCATCACCGTGCCACACAAGGCTTTCACCAAGTTCATCACAAACTCCACATATTCTTCCATTATCCAATTATTTAATATATTTGAGTTATCTCATTTCATAACACAAAATCGTTTATATTCAAATAAATATTCTTTTCCATTAATATATTTATTTGATAAGACATGGAAATTTCACGGGTATTACATCCTCCCCCCTTATAAAAATTCTGTCTCGGAATTGCTACAAGGTTACACAAACAGATGGGGATAATCCTCATCATCCTATCTTCTAATTCCCACGTTACCTCCTCAACATCGTGGTTATGCCAAAGTACTTTTACAGAAGAAATGACTTTGTTTCTTAAAGTTTGCTCTTTCCTATCTAGAACTTGGACTGGAATTTCTTCATACTCTAAGTTCTTCTCCACTTGAATGGGTTCATACAAAATCACGTGCTTGTAGTCAGGCTTGTACGGACGCAACACAGATATGTGAAACACGTTATGGATGTGCTTCAACTCAGGTGGCAGTGCAACTTTGTATGCTACTTCGCCCACTCGCTTTAGTATCTCGAATGGTCCTATGAATCTTGGACTCAGTTTTCCTTTCTTGCCGAAATGGATCTTTTCCTTCCAATGGAGATACTTTCAAGAATACAAAACTGCCGACTTCAAAATCTCGGTCTTGTCGATGCAAATCTGTGTACTTTCTCTAGCGATCTTGAGCTGCTATAAGTCTAGCCCTTATCACCTTTACCACGTTTGCGGTTTGTTGTACTAACTCTGGTCCGAGTATTCATCGTTCTCCGACTTTGTCCCAACATAATTGCGTTCTGCACTTCCTTCTGTAAAGAACTTCATACGGTGGCATGCCGATACTTGCATGGTAATATTATTATATGCAAATTCGACTAAGGGTAGGTGGTCGTTCCAATTTCCCTTGAAGTCCATCACGCAAGTCCTAAGCATGTCCTCTAGCGTTTGTATTGTTCGCTCACTTTGTCCGTCTGTCTGAGGATGATATGCAGTACTTAACCGTAATTGTGTTCCCATCCACTCTTGCAAGCTTTTCCAGAATTTTGACGTGAAACGCGGGTCTCGGTCAGAAACAATCGATACCAGCACTCCATGTCGTGAAACAATTTCCTTTACGTACAGACTCGCTAATTGATTTAAATTGTAACGGATCTTGATAGGTAGAAAATGCACAGTCTTTGTAAGTCGATCCACGATGACCCAAATGGCATCCAAACCTTTTTGTGTGACTGGAAGTCCTACCATGAAATCCATCGTAATATGCTCCCATTTTCACTCTGGTATTTCGAACGGTTGAAGTAACCCACTCAGTCGCTGATGCTCTGCTTTGACTCGTTGACACGTAAGACATCTACTAACGTATTCTGCAATTTCCCGTTTTAGATTTGGCCACCAAAAATGTTGCTTCAAGTCCCGGTACATCTTTGTGCCTCCGGGATGAATGGAATATGTCGTATTATGAGCCTCATACAAAATCTCCACTCTTAACTCGGCCACTGCCGAAACCCATACTCTCCCTTTGAATCTTAAGATACCATCTTTATCTATTCAAAATTTTTCTTCTTCTTTTTTCGTGATCCTCCTCCTGATTTTCTCACATTCTCCATCTCTTTCTTGGGTTTCCTTTACTCTATCCAACAATGTCGGACAAGCTTCCATTACAAATAACTTTTCTGCAGACCTCTCGGGTCCCCTCACTTCTATTTCCAATTTCTCTATATGTCTTATCAACTCCTCCTGATTTGTCAGTCGAAACAATTTCTCCCTTTCTTTCCTGCTCAGAGCGTCAGCAACTACGTTTGCCTTTCCCGGGTGATAAAGAATTTCACAGTCATAATCTTTGATTAATTCTAACCACCTCCTCTGACGCATATTCAACTCCTTCTACGTGAAGATATATTTCAGACTTTTTGTGGTCCGTGTATATCTCACATTTCTCCCCGTACAAATAATGTCTCCATATCTTTAACGCAAAAACTACCACCGCTAACTCTAAGTCATGAGTAGGGTATCATTTTCATAATCCTTCAATTGTCGTGATGAATACGCAATGACCTTGCCGTGTTACATGAGCACACAACCAAGTCCTCTATGTGATGCATCACTATACACCACAAATCCTCCCGTATCATCCGGTAATGATAATACAGGCGCCTTACTTAATCTCTTCTTCAACTCTTGAAAACTCTCCTCACATTTGTCGGTCCATACAAATTTCACCGTCTTCCTCGTCAAATTAGTCAACGGAGTTGCTATCTTAGAAAAATCTTGGATGAACCTTCGATAGTATCCAGCTAACCCTAAGAAACTTCTCACCTCCGTCGGAGTTATTGGTTGTTCCTAATTACTTACCACTTTGACCTTTTCGGGGTCTACGGGGATTCCCTTCTCATCCACCACGTGGCCTAAGAATTGAACCTTCTTCATCAAAAATTCACACTTAGAAAACTTTGCATACATCTTCTCCTTTCGTAGTGCCTCCAAAACAATCTTTAGATGTTCGGCGTATTCTTCCTCCGTCTTCGAGTAGATCAAAATATAGTCAATGAAAACTACTACGAATTTATCCAAAAATGGCTTGAAAACTCGATTCATCAAGTCCATGAATATTTCCGGAGCATTAGTCAAACCGAATGACATTATAAGGAATTCGTAATGTCCATAACGGGTTCGAAACGCAGTCTTTGGTATGTCCTCATCACGTACTTTCAGTTGATGGTATCCTATCCGTATGTCGATCTTTGAGAAATACTTCGCTCCCTTCAATTGATTAAATTAGTCGTCTATCCTTGGTAATGGATATCTGTTCTTGATCGTTACTCTGTTCAATTCTCGATAATAGATACAGAGCCTCATCGATCCGTCCTTTTTCTTCACGAATAACACTGGTGCTCCCCAAGGAGACACACTCGGTCGAATGTAACATTTATCCAATAACTCTTGAAGTTGTATCATCAATTCCTTCATTTCTCTTTGGCGCCATCCGATATGGAGCTTTCAAATTGTGCGCGCCTCACGGTGCTAAATCTATTACGAATTTGATTTCTCTGTCTGGCAGAAGGCCAGGCAGATCGTCAGGAAACACGTCCTGAAATTCACTCACTACGGGTATACCTTTAATCTCTACTCCCTTTTTTCGAGTATCCACGATGTAAGCTAAATAACCTACACATCCTTTCCTCAACAATTTCTTGGCGTGCATCATCGTAATGCAACATGATTGCTTAAGCGATGAGCTACCATAAAACATTACCTTAGACTTACTTGGAGTCTGAAGGTTTACACACTTATTCTGACAGTCAATTACTGCTGCATGGTTATATAACCAGTCCATCCCCAGTATTACATCAAATTCTCCTAGTCTAATAGGAATCAAGTCTACGCTCAGTTCATGTTCTCTAATGTTTGCACGACAATTTTGATAGACGTATTCTACATGGATTATTTCCTTATTCGCAACTTCTATGTTCAAAGGATCTTCTAAACGTTCTCAGGGTGTACTAAGTTTACTAGCAAATTCTTCAGATACAAACAAACAGGTGGCACCTGAATCAAATAATACATAAGCATTTATATTATTAATTGGGATTATACCTGACACCACGTCCTTTGCAGCTACGACGTCTTGGACGGTCATGTTAAAGGTTCAAGCAGTTGATCAGTTGGGTTGCGCAGGTCCACTAATCATCAACTTACTTCCTCCTCCTTGGCTTCCGTCAGCTCCACCGCTTCCTTTCTTCGGGCATTCCTTTATCTAGTGCTCTGTTGATCCACAAGCAAAACATCTTCTGATCTTTTTCGGCTTCGGGCGGTTTGGCGATATGTGCCCCTCTTGGGCGCAATTATAGCAGGTGCTTTTCCTTTTCCAGCATTCTCCCTGATGGCTTCTTCCACATTTGTTGCAAGCTTTGGTCCACTTCTTGAAGTTTCCCTGGTGACTACCACCTTTGTTATTGTTTCTGTTGTTGTTATTCTCTCATTTCCTCTTTCCAAAGTTACTTCCTCCGCTGTTGCTCCCTCCATGATGCTCACTACCAGCTTTCTTGTACAACAATGTTGTAAAGGAATCAATCTGGAAGACCGATACCTTATTGTACAACCACGGTTTTAACCCTTGCTCAAAACGTCTCGCCTTCCTCTCCTCATCCACAACTTGATGTTCTGCAAACCGCGCTAGTTCTCGAAGAACACTGTCGTAAACATGTCCCATGTTATCGTTCCTTCCCCCGCCCTCTGCTGATTAGTTTCCCACCAATAGTTTGCTTCGCCCCTCATCATGTATGTGGCAAATACTGTCTTCTGGTCTTCACCCACGTGAGCTATAGTGAAGGCCTTTTCGATCTCCTTAATCCAGGTTTGCGTAACTATCGGATCAGTGGTTCACGTGAACTCTAGGGGTCCTACACTCTTAAAATCTTTGAAGGTCGTTACTGGGACAGCTTGGGGAACGGGTGGTACGGGTTCATTTCTTCCCCTCGAGCTTCTCCCAATAAATCTACCAGTCTCTATATCGGATCTACAGGACCTCTCTCATCATTAACTGACTCTTCTGGGACAGTTGTTCTACGACTGGGCGGCATTTTCTGCATCACAAAATTTTCATTATCTAGTTATAATACTTAGACATTTCACAATAGAAAAGAACTACAAGTCTATAACACGTTTCTGAAATAGGATCATTTATATTCATATGCTAAAGGGTTACAATACATGCTCTTTTCTAGCATACTGCTATAAATGATAACACATATCCCCTAATATCACAAAAGACGGGGACATATCAACTTACTACCCCTTTAACACTTTTTCAAAAATTTAGGGGTTTACCACTATCTCTCATCTTACACAAAAGATTGAGATTACAACAACATATTACAACATGTAAACAAACTACTACACTACTGAGCTTTTCCCTCTAGACTCAATCTAACATCCCACGCTCAACGGTGCTCTAATATTCCTTCTATGTGATGTGTACCACCATATCCTGACTTATGGTATGCCGGGTCTGTCCTTTCTTAGCTGGGTAATGATGTACCCCATCGATCAATCTCTCCATGGATGTGCAAAGAACATAGTCCATCTTGTTCATCTTCCTCCTCTTGCGCCGCACCTCATCCTTTAGATCGTCTGCCCTATCATTGGCTTCCTCCCACTTCTCCTTAAAGTGAATCCTATCCATCACCTCCATCTCTAACTGAGTTTGGAGAGCCTCCTTCTCCGCCCTCTCACTGAAAACCTTCTTATCTAATTCCTCTAGTTTTCCTGCCACCTCAACATTCCTCGCCACTACTCGGTGAAACAAAGCTCCCATTTGGATCCCTGCTTCCTTACGGTGAGCAATCTCCACCTCCATCTCCTGCATCACTAGTTGCCTCTGATGGTCCTCGTCCCCTAACTTCTAGAACGCAGACTCCCTCTCCCTAGCCTCAGCCTCTAGCTCCTCCACTCTACACCCTAACTCCAATATCTGCTCCTCATACCCTCCTAACATCCGATCCTCAAAAGTAGCCTCGTCGGAGTCCTCCACAGGCTCAGGCTCCTCCTCCAAAGGCTCCTCTTCAGGGTCCGACTCCACCTCTTCCTCATCGTCATCATCAAAAGGGACTACTACAGAAATAGGCTCCGCTATCAAGGATATCTCATAGACTACGTGGATATCACGCGGCTCCTCCTCTATCACTCGGCTAGGTCCTCCCATGTCAGTTATCCTACAATGACCAACATAAGATAATACAAACAACAACTCCATTAGAATGTTAAACCACATAAGGTCATCGTGTAGAATGAAGTTACATTTCATAACATACTAAGTCTCTCAAGGAAAACTATACATGAGTTTTCTTTCCTTCCTAACTTCTAAGTTCTCCCGAGTTATAATCTAAGGACACTTGCTCCTAAAGTTTATAACTACGGCTTTGATACCAACTTGTGACGCCCCCAAATTCGGACCTCCACTTGGTCACTCGAATTCGGTTCATCACGTTCTCATGGTAGAACCATAATACCTAAAATAACATATACACAATGGAAAATCTACTTTAGAATAATATACAATGATTTATTATAATTATTCCCCCAAGTCTCACAACCTACAGTAATTAATAGATTACATAATAGTATCGAATAAAGACCTATTACATAATCCTACTTAAGTTTAAACATAATCTGCAAATAGTCTTAACATAACATAATAGTTTTTTAATCATAAAAGAACAAGCTAGTCGGTAGCCTTGCCCTTGCCCTTGTCTGTTCCAGAAACACCTCCATGTTCCTCCTGAACTGAAAGGTTTTAAATAAGCAAGGATGAGCACAAATTGCCCAACAAGTAATATACAATAAGGGTGTAGGATATAATATCACAACATTTGAAATATCAAAGTGTCATTTCTAGGATAGTTCAAATTGTTAGAACAACATCATGAATAAGGGATATGACAATTCAATATAAATCAACAGATATATATGAATTCAACGAGTAACAAAGAATCCAACTGGATAAGCAATTTATAATGAGCATTCACTAAGGACCATTGAACTTCCACTAGAGTTACCAATATTAAACTGATAACCAGAAATATCAAGTACTATAGATGATCAGTCTACAATACTTCATGTTATGCATAACACCAGAATAATATTTATTCATGTGTTGGGGTTTCCAACAACATACACTCCCCTTACCAAAAGGGTTGTCCAACTCAGTTTTGAAGGTTTCCGCACCAATCAATTGGTTTGGACAGTTTTTATAAACATGCATATAGTCTAGCCGAATCAATTGGCAACAACTCCTTCTCAATATTCAAGATCAATACTAAGTTTAACATGAATAATAAGTTTCACAAGGGTTTAAGCATATTAGCTCTTTAGAACAAGAAAGTAATATAACTTGTATTCAAAAGATAAGCTTACAGTATTCATTGAACAATGAATACAATTATACTTGCACAATAAGAGTAAGGTTCGCATACTTGCACAATCAAGAATGAAGTTCAAGGAAACTTGCTCAATAACAATTAGAGTAAGTTTAGGGAACTTGCCTTAAGCACAGTTTACCAAAATATCGCTTAACAATACTCTTTCAATCCTAACATAATGCAATATGTATATAAGATATTCATTAGTTAAACATTTTCGGTAAACAATCTTGATATATATAGATCAAGTGTACACACACGACTAAATCAAGAAACCTTATACGTATGTTATTACGTAGCTCGAATCTATCGTTAGACATCATCATTATAAAATAACTTGTCAATTCAAGCTAAGATAGGTGTTAACATGCAAAGCTACCCTTGTCAGTGTGTCATGAATAGAAATATATTAGGTTTGCAATATTCATGAACGCAATCAAATTGCACAAAATAAGCAGAAACGTGGAAAAATAGAGTTTTAAAATTTTACAAACCATATACCCGGATCATCCTTTATGCACAATTATTAATTAAATGAAAAGATATGAAGAACAGGAATCATACTCTTGAAGATTCGAGCTTCCTCAGGTACAGGTTCACCTCCAATCCTTTTCGCGTTCAACTTGAATCCACCGGATTTGGTTCCCTCCTTTGATTAACGTTAGCCACCCAAGTGTTTGGCCTCTAGAGGTGATCCACCAAGAAAGAATAAAGATTCAAGAAGACGGGTGTTTGGCAAAACCCTAGTTTTTCTATCTCTCATAGAAAGGGAGCGCACTCTCCAACAATTAGAATTACGCATGTTGTTAAAAAGTCAACAACTACTACACCCATAATAAGACTCCTCTTATTTATAGATGTGGGCAACCCTCCTTAACAATTAAGGAATTGGGTTTTATTTTAATTAATTAAACTCATTTAATTAATTATGCTCCCAATCTTATTAGGAATAATTAATTAAACTTTTAATTAATTAGCCTCCTAATCTTATTTGGATATATGAGAGTACTTTTATTAATTAATTCCCAAACTCCTTTAGGAATTAAATAATAATAATAGTAATAATAATAATAAGACTCCTCTTATTAATTTATATTTAATATTTTTAAAATATTAAATAATAAATATTAAGCTATTTAATTTATTCTATCACCATAGATTAAATTAAATATACTTAACTTATTATTACGATTATGCCATTAACTTCTTAAATAATTGTTCTTACTTTTATGGTGTGACCCTTTAGGTTCTCCATATTAAACCGGTTGTGAATAAATCAATTAGAACTATTCTAATCTTATTTAAATAAATAAATTAAACTATTAATTTATTTAAATAAATAATATTTATTCTACAATAGGGATAAGCCTCCCTGCGATCAACGACTTTCCAGATAATATAGATTTCAACATTAATCATAAAAGAACCTTTGAGTAAATAGTTACCGTACAATTCAATCCTTCTACCATACAATGTCCCAATTAAATATAAGAAATGAAATTACTGTCAAGTCTTATTTTATTTAATTATATGTATTTCGACTCTTAAATGCACAACTCCAAATAATGCAAATTAGAAACTCCTTTCTAATTTCATTATGCCTTGGCCAAGGACTACTGGGTTGTCATTTATCGAATCACATAGGACATTTATTTTCTTTTACTAGAAGTGGTAGATTATTTATTGATCATACATTATCTCCATGTACAACTTATTATACCCAAGCATAACCTTTGATATACCCTAAGGGTCTTAAGGAATAAGTTAAAGTATAACTCATCATACACAAGATACTATGATGATCTCAAGTCCAAGGATCACTTGTACTACTATCACAACAGGAATTCCTATTGACAGGCAAGTAAAACTCCATTAGGAATTCCTTAGCGAGCCACGTTTAGTGAACTTATTCTCTAATAAGCACCTACATACTTACTTTAGTGTCTCCACACAAATGATTATGAGATCAATCATCCTCATCCAATGAGCAAGCAACGTATGTACCAATCTATCCGGATTCACTAATCCCCAATTTATTAATCCAACGATTGGGAACTATTTTAGTTTTAAGCTTTCTAAGAATTTAGATCTCATTAGAATAATCATCATCATTATTCTAAAAGCATTGCTTAAAATAATGGGTTTATCACATATTATAAAGCAGCATCATGTAGATAATTAAAAGCCTTTAATAAATTAATACTTTTTATTAATAAATGAATAAGATCGTTATAAAGTATATGCTTTATCATCAAACATGATTGGCTTGTGTGCATACTACTTTCAATCTCCCACTTGCACTAAAGCCAATCGTCATGGTATCTCATACTCTTCTTCTCTAAGTGACGATTATCCTACTATTGGATAAGTTTTAGTTAATGGATATGCAATGTTGTTCTTGAGAGTCCTCTAACTCTAAAGTGATTTCCCATCTTTCAATGATTCCTATAATCAAATGAAAATGCCATAACACATGTTTAGATCTAAGATGAGACTTAGGAACTATTCCTAGTTCTGTAATGAACTTTTCATCCAAACAATCAACTTGCAGCTTCATTTACCGCTATATACTTTGTTTTTATCACTAAACCAGCAACTCTTTGCTGTTTGGAACCTTTCCAATTCACTGCACCACTGTTCAAGGAAACGATTTACCTTAAAGTGGATTTTTTGTCGTCTTGGTCTGTCTAAAAAACTTGAGTCTGTTAAGCCCTCTAGTTTTAATTTAGACCCACCATGAATATGATCACATCCTTAGTTCCAGTTAAGTACTTTAAGATGTTTTTCACTGACTCACAGTGAACTTCTCCAGAATATGACTAATCAACATCAGGTCTCGTATATTTCATTTCATACATGATAGTTACTCATGCGATCTCTCTTTTTGGAGTCTATGGGGACTATTAAGAGAGATACACTCCATGTCTCATCAACATGAGACAACTCTTGGAGTTTTCCATGCTAAACGACTTTAGCATCAAATGAATATAGGTTCCTTGGGTTAAGTTGAGCATCCTTTTAAATCTATCTATATAGATTTTTATACCTAATTATGATACTCTTCCCAAATCATTCATGAATGAATGTTTATACAACTTTATCTTTATTGATTATAGCATTGGTATGGAATTCCTTATCCATAGTATATCAACATATAATACTAGGAATGTCACGACGCTCCCACTGACCCTTTTGTACACACTAGGTTCATTCTTATTTTTGATAAACTCAAACTCTTTTGATTGTCTCATCAAAATGAATGTTCCATATTTGAGAAACTTGCTTCAATCCATTTCTCTGAGTGTCTACAACTCTTACCTCATCGTATATAACTGCATCATCATATTCTATGATACGTACCTCATCATCATCATCCATGATGAATCCATACCTCCCAGGTATCTTCGGTAGTATTCTAGATTTACGATTCGGTTGTAGTACAATATGTAACGCCCGAGAATATAGAATTTTTATGACAATTAAATTTTTATTTGATTATGTGAATTAAATGAATTTAATTGATTTATTTTGTTAGTAAGCTATGTGAAGGTCGTTCTATGACCTAGAATGTGCTAATGTGGTTAGTAATCTGGCTACGTGCTAGAATTAATTGTTTAGAATTTTCAAGACGAAAATAAATGTTTTCCGAGAAATTCTTGTAAAAACACTATTCATCCGTTTCTGTTCTGAGAATTATTTTGAAATTCTGAGAAACGCGTGATGATAGAATATTGAGATGAGATGAAATATCTAATAATATTTCATGTATGGCAAACGAAGTTTTCGCCTGCGGACTTAAAACCTAATGGTTTAGTGAAATAATTTATGAGAAGGAAATGATATGCGTAGAAGTAATTGTGTTATGGTTAAAGCGTGTTATACTAGTATGATACTATTTAGTATCTATGTATAATACGATGAGTTAATATGAAGTACAATGCGATTATCGTACGATTATTATACGGAGAGAATACGTGAATTATACGTATGGAATATGATTAGTATTATGAAAATAAGTTGAGACTTAATGATAATTCATTTGAGTTGGATTATATTTAGTCCAATCAATTGTATAGGCAAGCCCAATGAATTAATATGACAAGCCCAAGTCAAGGCCCAATATTAGATTGGTTAAGCCCAATACAAGAAAAACTGAACCGTGAATCGAACCGGTGGGTCACCGAATGGGTATAACCCATGGGGCAACCCATGGAGATGACCCATGGGGTGGTGGGCCGACCACTTGGTGTGCAAGGCAAGCATATCACTTGGTCACCAAGTATTTTACTTGGTGACAAAGTGTGGAATAGTAAGGAGGTGATGGTGTAATGACTAAATTGCCCTCCATTTCATTTGCCTATAAATAGAAAGCAAGAGTTGGTCTTTTGTGAGTTTTTCAATTGTCAACCTAGATTATTGAGAGAAAAAAAGGGTTAGACTCAACCAAACCATCTACTTTGAAGCTTTTCTTGAGAGTTTTTCAAGATTACCTAAGAGTTCTTAAGGTAATACTTCCTTAATTCTAATTTCATCTCTTTTGGTTTTCTTTTATCATGGAGAATCATAGATGGGTGGTGTATGTTTAGTATGGTGGAATAAGGATGACTTACCATAGATTCAATCTCTATAAGTCATGAAATCATAGAAATCATAAGGTTTGTTATAGTTTAAAATAATGAAAATATTGATTGTTGAGATTGATTATTGATAAACAATTGAACTCCATCAATACGTAAATATGTGCATCTTGTTTGGTTAGGATGTAAATATGAAGTCCATGGAGTATTCCATGTGATTTGGCTTAGAGAACGTTAGTAACGAAGTTATGACGAATTTCACGGAAATAGACGTTAAACGTCGAAAACGTTGAAATTCTGGATTGGTAGTCGAAAGTTGCCATGAGACTTGAAAACATTATTTTTCAATGTCAACACGTGAGATAGGGTATTTAAGAGTCGTGCACTCAAGAATCGTCGGATTCCAACTTAAATCGAAGAAAACGAGCATTGAACGCTCATTTACGTTTACGAACGCTTAGAAAATAAACTCAATAGTGAATTTTGAGTTAACGGATTCAAAAGTGTTGAATTCTTATATGAACGCGTAGAGTATGTCATTTATGATGTGTTGGATTTTGAACGGACCAAATCGGACTTATAACAAAGAAGTTATGGCTCTAAGAATCTCACCAAAAATTTTATCTGTTGAATTTTTTTTGATCGAGGTTCAGCCGCCATGCCAGAACAATGTGTTAAATGCCACACCGCAAAGACCGGCATAGTGTAATGGAGCTCTCGGAAAGTGGCACCGCAAACACCAATCGGTATAAGGGAGTCTCACGCTGTGTTTCGCCTAGTAATGTCATGCCGCGGCGCCGAGTCAGGGGTTTTGTTAGAAAGCTAGGTTTTTAACTTCAGTTGTTCCGAGACCTACATGGGTTGAGTTTATATACTCAATGAATGTACTAAGACTATTCCTATACTACCTATGCTAATGTATATGGTATTGAACTTAGGAATTGAATACGGGTTAGTAAGTTAAGAATGAAGAACACAAAGTGTTGTCGATAAACCCTAGTCGGGGAAACGACGTTGGTACTTCACCAATGATGATAGAGTCCGGTTAATAACGTAAGTTGGTTAATAAGTCGGGACGAAAGGTAATAAGTCGAGTTGACTTTATTAATGAAATTAAGTTAACAAAGACATAGAAGAGAAAGAAGTTGGTAGGAAGAATGTGAATAATTGTTTGATAGCTAATTAAAGTGTGCTATGTGAATATATCATGTAGATTCTGTAAAGGTTGTGGTCAGTCGATTAAGTTATTTGAAGACGATGAAAGGCAAGTTTTCTTAACGCTTGTCTAACTTCCAAGTTAGTCACGTTTTATGTGATTCATTGTACTGAATTGCATGACAGGTTTTAAAGAAAGGGTCGATGCCAGATTTAACTCGACTAGACTACTCGTAAGATATAGAATGATTGATATTCATATCTTTCTATATAGAAATGTTAACGCTATCCTATGCCATGTAATTGGTACGGATATGAAGGTAAGGTTTGTCTATGAACAAACAAAAGTATTTTTCATCGATTATTTGATGGGCACTCGAGTTTGCCAAATGTTAAACGTAAATACGTTTAACGAATGAGTGTTGATCAACATAGAGTACTATAGGCTGATCACCTAGAATTGCTCATAAGTAATGCGGATGTACAGCCTTAGTGTTGTGATATCCTTTTCAAATATGAAAATAGAAAGTTACTGTTCATGGTCTATTAACCGGTACAGAATTCCTAATCTACTCTATTCTTTAGGAATTGATGATATGAAATGTTAAAGTATTATTGCTTCATAATACTTCATAACTATTTGTTCAGTTATGTATGAGTTGTTATATAATTCACGAATGTGGTATTACTGTTATCCTTTGTTAAAACTTGTTGAGCTTGTTATGCTCACTTCTTGTGTGAATTATATAATCGTAGTTAAGGATGAACATTCTGAGAATGCTAAGAGAGATAAGGGCAAAGCTAAGATGGATGCTTAACTATTGTGTAATAGATTAGTATGTTTGTATGTATTATACATTATGAACAATGAACGATGTAATCGGTTTATGAGCCTGGGAAGGATTATAATTTGATTGTAATAAGAAGATAGTAATTACATTCATTATGTTGTATTTCAATGGAATGATTGTATAGTTATGAGTAAAGTGTTGCACCATATGTCGGGTTGGAAGATACCCGAATTTGGGGGCGTCACAGGTTGGTATCAAAGCATTAGGTTATAAAACTTAAGGGAGGAAGAACCTTAGGCTAATAACCTCGTAAGGAAGGTAAAGTTCGAAGAAAGAAATTCGAGTTGAATGAATTAATAAGGTATTGAGAAAACTCAGTACGGAAAGAATTTAAAAGATGGAAATTAATCTTAAATAAATTAAATGTGATTTGTGCTTATATTATTGTGTATTATGTACTAATCAACGTGTTATGTGTTATGTAGATGTCGGTCAATAGCATGATGTATAGATACATTCATGTTGTGAGTGAAGAGTCAGTGAACCAAATGGAGGTAGTACCGATGCCAGTGGTGGAGGTACCGTTGGTGGTTCTAGAAGACTCAGATATTGAGGAGTACATCTCTGAGGAGCAATACTCTGAGGAGACCATGGGCATAGCGTCATATCTAAATATGATGATTGACGTGGAGGAGGAGATGGAGGTAACATCAATTAATACAGTGGTACCTACTCAGGAGCCAACACCTCTGGATGCAATGAGATCATTGTATCTGGCTGTGTTGGATAGGAATGTGCATCTGTGCACTGTGGTGCAGACACAGAATGAGGAGATAACCGTCCTATATGAGGCGAAGGAATCTATAGAGGCAGATTTTGAGTCAGAGCACGATGAGAAAGTGCTTATGACGGATAAGGCACGGGACTATAAGGAAGAGGCCTTAGAGCTTCGAAAGAAACTGGTTGAAAAAGACCAGAAAATAACTAGGATGTCGTACATCCACGAGTGCGCTCATGAGGATTTCAAGCTGAAAATTTCTTGTTATTCTATTGAGTCAGGACAGACTCGACATACCATTAGTCGGGATATTGTTTCGATTTTAGCAAATCAGAAACATGAGAATGCAGTTCGGCAGTGTTAGGAGATCGTTAGATCTTTTTGTGTAAGTGTAGTGACGTAAAACCCTCTTTTGTATAATTAAAGGGAAGTCTTTTTGTAAATCCCAATTTTTGTAGAAGTCAATTGCGGGATAGATTGTAATAGCTTTTTGGCTAAGGGAACATGATGTAAATAGTTTTGACTATGAAAACATATTTATATAATGAAATTTTATTTAATGTGCTCGTTGTGGTATGAGTTGTTATTTGAGAAGGATAACCAAGCAGTTAAATAGATAATAACGAAACTTTATTTATTTAATCAAAATTATGCCGCCAAGAAAGAAACAACGTAACCAAGAGGTCGAGTCTCATAATAAAAATTAGGGGGGTCCTAATAACCCTATACAAGAGTTCGTTAATTTATTAACGGTTGCATTTAACCAAGTAGGGGAGGGATTCCTGTAGCTCCTAGGGTAGCAAGAACAACTACCTTTAAGGAATTTAAGAGTGTGGGTCCTCCTGAGTTCTGAGGAACGACGGACCCTTTAAAAGCCCAGACATGGGTAAAAGAAATTGAAAAGGCGTTTGTGATTACAAACGTAAGTGAGGCATAAAAAACTTCTTTTGTGACTTACATGATGAAGGGGGAAGCCAACTACTGTGGGGAAGCTCCCCAGGGTGGGACTAGGACCGAAGTTGTTACGTGGGAACAGTTTAAGAAGGTGTTCTTCGAGAACTACTTCCTTACTAGTATGCAAGGTAGGATTAAGATTAAGTTCTTAGAACTTAACCAGGGGGATATGACAGCTCCCCAGTATGCTGCCAAATTCAATGAATTGGCGAGGTTTGCTCCATATCAGGTGGATACGGAAAAGAGAAAGGCGCGCAGGTTTGAAAGGGGGCTTAAAACCACAGCTTCTATAGAGAATATCGATTTTTCAGAGTGCTTCCTACGGGACCATTACGGAGAAAGGCGATAATAGGCGAAAAGGTGGTGGTGAGGCATTGTCTCGATTACCACACAAAGAACGAAAAGAACAAGAGTAAGTTAGAAGGAGGTAGTAAAGAAATTTGAAGTTGCTTGTGAGTGACAACTTACCTAAGAGGAAGAGCTTCAACACAGGAATCTTTGGGGTAAAGTAGGGAGATCCTAAGCATAGAACGGAGGCATGCAAGACATGCAAAAAAACTCACATGGGAGTCTGTTTAAAGGGAAAATCAGTATGCTACAACTGTGGGCATCAGGGGCATTTGTCACCCAACTGTCCTAACCCTAAGAAGAACAAGGGGTGTTTTGTCTGTGGCTCATTGGACCACATGGCAAGGAATTGCTCGAAGAAAGGTTTAGAGGGAAATAAGGGCTCTGGTAGTGGTAAATTAGCCATTACTGGACCAACACCATCGGTGAGTAGACCCCTGGCCCGTACGTTTAATATGACTGTCCAAGATGCGGTTGCATCATCGGATGTGGTAGCAGGTATCATTCCGGTCAATGAGATAAATGCTTATCTGCTATTTAACTCGGATGATACTTGTTCTTTTATAGCATGTGAATTTGCTAAGCGATTAGGTTTAATCCCTGAAAAGTTACCAATACCTTTAGACGTTAAGGTGGCAAACGAAGAAATAATCCCCATTGAACATATTCATAAGGATTGTTGCGTAGATATTTGAGGGAATAAATTATCGGTAGATTTGGTACCGATAAGGTTAAAAGAATTCGATGTAATTCTTGGTATGGATTGGTTGATTAACCATAAGGCGATAATAGATTGCCATAGGAAAAGTGTAAAACTTTGGCTTTCTAAGAAAACCAAGGTAGTGTTCTTCGGTAGTAAATCACCAAGACATTCTGGTTGTCTGTCGATGACACAAGCTAGGAAGATGTTGAGAAAGGGGTGTGTAGGTTATCTGTGTCATGTTATGGATACCCAAAGAGTGGGAACATCCTTGGACCAGATACCTATAGTGCAAGAGTTTGCGGATGTATTTCCGGAGGAGTTACCGGGTATTCCACCGGACAGGGAGGTTGAGTTTGTTATTGATCTGTTACCGGGAATGACACCAGTTTCAAGGGCACCATATCGGATGGCGCCAGTTGAAATGAAGGAGTTAATGGTTCAATTGCAAGAACTATTAGATAGAAAGTACATTCAACAGAGTGTGTCTCTTTGGGGAGCACCAGTATTCTTTGTAAAGAAAAAGATGGGTCGTTAAGACTTTGTATCGACTATCGAGAGTTAAACAAATTAACGATTAATAATAAATACCCGTTGCCCAGGATCGATGATCTATTTGATCAGTTGAAAGGAGCAAAGTATTTTTCTAAGATAGATTTGCGCACGGGGTATCATCAGTTAAAGGTGAGAATGGAGGATCTACCTAAGACGGCGTTCAGAACTCGTTATGGTCATTACGAGTTTTTGGTGATGTCGTTTGGTTTGACGAATGCGCCAGCCGCATTTATGGATATGATGAACAGAGTGTTCAAACAGTATTTGGACAAGTTCGTCGTCGTTTTCATTGATGATATTCTAGTCTATTCTAAGACGTCAGAAGATCATGCCGAACATTTAAGGATAGTGTTGGAAACACTAAGAAAGGAAAAGTTATATGCGAAATTCACAAAGTGTGAATTTTGGCTCGAGAGAGTGCAGTTTCTAGGACATGTTATTGACAAAGATGACATTTCTGTGGATCCAGCAAAAGTAGAAGCAGTAAATGAGTGGGAGCAACCAAAAACGCCAATCTAGGTTCGGAGTTTTCTAGGGTTAGCGGGATAGTATAGAAGGTTCATTTCAGACTTTTCTAAAATAGCTACTCCATTGACGAATCTGAAAAGAAAGTCGGTGAAGTATGTGTGGATTAAAAAATGTGAGAACAGTTTTTAGGATTGAAGAGGAGGTTAAGTGAGGCACCTGTATTTTCCTTACTAGTGATACAAGAAACTTTGTAGTGTATAGCGATTCTTCGCATAAAGGACTGGGTTGCGTGCTCATGCAACATGGCAAGGTCATTGCGTATACGTCATGTCAATTAAAGGATTATGAGAAGGTCTATCCTACTCATGATCTGGAATTGGCAGCTGTAGTTTTTGCCTTAAAGATATGGAGGTATTATCTACATGGTGAGAAGTGTGAGATATACATGGACCACAAAAGTCTGAAATATATCTTCACACAGAAGGAGTTGAACATGAGACAGAGAAGGTGGTTAGAGCTAATAAAAGATTACGACTGTGATATCTTATATCATTTGGGTAAAACAAATGTAGTAGCCGATGCACTAAGTAGAAAGGGTAGAGAGAAACTGTCAATGTTAACAACTCAAAATGAGTTGATAACAGCGATGGAAAATATGGAGTTAGAAGTTAAGTTACCAGAGGAAGTGGTGGAAATGCTATTTTCCATGGAAACCCAACCGACCATAATGGAACGGGTTAGGGGAGTACAATTGAGCAACGAGGAATGAAAGCAGATGAAGAAAAGGATAGAAGATGAAGAAAAGACTAGGTATAACCTCGATAAGGAGGGATTACTTCATTTTGAAGGAAGAATTTGGGTTCCCAATGATCCCGAATTAAAGGAAGAGATAATGATGGATGCTCATAGTTCGAGGTACTCGATACATCCCGGTAGTACGAAGATGTATCAAGACCTTCATCAGAATTTTTGATGGCCAAACATGAAAAGGGAGATAGCAGAATATTTTAGTAGGTGCTTAACTTGTCAAAAGATTAAGGCTGAACACCAATGACCGAGCGGGTTGTTGAAACCATTAGAAATTCCAGAGTGGAAATGGGAGCACATCACAATGGACTTTGTGGTGGGACTTCCAACAATAAGAAAAGGATACGATGCTATTTGGGATATAGTGGATCGATTGACGAAATCGGCTCATTTTCTACCATTAGGAGTTAGGTATAACCTAGACCAGTTAGCTAAGCTTTATGTTAAGGAAATTATTTCCAAACATGGAGTACCTGTTTTGATTGTGTCAGATCGTGATCCACGATTCACATCAAACTTTTGGAGGAGTTTTCAAGAGCAAATGGGAACGCAGTTAAGATTGAGTACGGCGTATCATCCTCAGACGGATGGTCAGAGTGAACGGACAATTCAAACGCTAGAAGATATGTTAAGATCTTGCGTTATGGATTTCAAAGGGAGTTGGGACGAGTATCTACCGTTTGTGGAATTCTCATACAACAATAGTTTTCACGCTAGTATAAGCATGCCGCCTTACAAAGCGTTGTATGGGAGGAAGTGCCGAACTCCATTGTGTTGGGATGAGTTGGGTGAACGTCGGATGTTGGGACCTGAGATGGTACAGTAAATGGCGGACATGGTGGTTATAATACGTGCTCGATTGGTAGCAGCCCATGATAGGCAAAAGAAGTATGCAGATCCTCATAGAGAAAAGAGAGAATTCGATGTAGGATCTTATGTATTTCTGAAAGTATCGCCTTGGAAGGGGAAGATACGTTTTGGGAAGAAAGGGAAGTTAAGTCCAAGGTTTATATGACCTTTTGAGATTTTAAGAAGGGTAAGAGAGGTGGCTTATGAAGTAGCCTTACTTCCAGAAATCGAACGCATTCATAATGTGTTTCATGTGACTTTGTTGCGTCCTTATAAACCGGACTATAAACACGTAATAGAGTATGAATCTAACCAGATAGAGAAAGATTTATCCTATGAGGAACTTCCAATTCAAATTATTGATAGGAAGGAACAAGTATTAAGAAATAAGGTCATACCTTTAGTGAAGGTGTTATAGAGAAACCACAATGCTGAAGAAGCAACGTGGGAACTCGAAAGTAAAATGAAGGAAGATTTTCTTCATTTATTTATGAAATTATAAGCTAAATTCTGGGGACAGAATCCTTATAAGGGGGAGAGAATGTAACGCCCGAGAAAATCGGATTTTTATGACAATTAAATTTTTATTTGATTATGTGAATTAAATGAATTTAATTGATTTATTTTTTGAGTAAGCTATGTGAAGGTCGTTCTATGACCTAGAATGTGCTAATGTGGTTAGTAATCTGGTTACGTGCTAGAATTAATTGTTTAGAATTTCCAATACGAAAATAAATGTTTTCTGAGAAATTCTTGTAAAAACACTATTCATCTGTTTCTGTTCGGAGAATTATTTTGAAATTCCGAGAAATGCGTGATGATAGAATATTGAGATGAGATGAAATATCTAATAATATTTCATGTATGGCAAAAAAAGTTTTCGCCTGCGGACTTAAAACCTAAGGGTTTAGTGAAATGATTTCTGAGAAGGAAATGATATGCGTAGAAGTAATTGCGTTATGGTTAAAGCGTGTTATACTAGTATGATACTATTTAGTATCTATGTATAATACAATGAGTTAATACGAAGTACAATGCGATTATCGTACGATTATTATACGGAGAGAATACGTGAATTATACGTATGGAATACGATTAGTATTATGAAAATAAGTTGAGACTTAATGATAATTCATTTGAGTTGGATTATGTTTAGTCCAATCAATTGTATAGGCAAGCCCAATGGATTAATATGATAAGCCCAAGTCAAGGCCCAATATTTGATTGGTTAAGCCCAATGCAAGAAAAACTGAACCGTGGATCGAACCGGTGGGTCACCGAATGGGTATAACCCATGGGGCAACCCATGGGGATGACCCATGGGGTGGTGGGCCGGGCACTTGGTATGCAAGGTAAGCATATCACTTGGTCACCAAGTATTTTACTTGGTCACAAAGTGTGGAATAGTAAGGAGGTGATGGTGTAATGACTAAATTGCCTTCCATTTCATTTGCCTATAAATAGAAAGTAAGAGTTGGTCTTTTGTGAGTTTTTCAATTGTCAACCTAGATTATTGAGAGAAAAAAAGGGCTAGACTCAACCAAACCATCTACTTTGAAGCTTTGCTTGAGAGTTTTTCAAGATTACCTAAGAGTTCTTAAGGTAATACTTCCTTAATTCTAATTTCATCTCTTTTGGTTTTCTTTTATCATGGAGAATCATAGATGGGTGGTGTATGTTTAGTATGGTGGAATAAGGATGACTTACCATAGATTCAATCTCTATAAGTCATGAAATCATAGAAATCATAAGGTTTGTTATAGTTTAAAATAATGAAAATATTGATTGTTGAGATTAATTGTTGATAAACAATTGAACTCCATCAATACATAAATATGTGCATCTTGTTTGGTTAGGATATAAATATGAAGTCCATGGAGTATTCCATGAGATTTGGCTTAGAGAACGTTAGTAACGAAGTTATGACAAATTTCACGAAAATAGACGTTAAACGTCGAAAACGTTGAAATTCTGGATTGGTAGTCGAAAGTTGCCGTGAGACTTAAAAACATTGTTTTTCAATGTCAACACGTGAGATTGGGTATTTAAGAGTCATGCACTCAAGAATCGTCGGATTCCGCCTTAAAACGAAGAAAACGAGCATTGAACGCTCATTAACGTTTACGAACGCTTAGAAAATGAACTCAATAGTGAATTTTGAGTTAACGGATTCAAAAGTGTCGAATTCTTATATAAACGCATAGAGTATGTCATTTATGATGAGTAGTCTTTTGAACGGACCAAATCGGACTTATAACGAAGAAGTTATGGCTCCGAGAATCTCACCAAAAATTTTATCTGTTGAATTTTTACGTCTCGAGGTCCGATGCGCGCGCTTGAGACGATGTGTTAAATGTCGTACCATGCGACCACATGCAGTGTAATGGGCTCTTTGGAAAGTGGCGTCGCAGCGCCTTCTTGGTATAAAGGAGTCTCATGTTTGCAACGCCGAGACCAAAACATGGGTATCGCTAATCGGCGTCATGGCCGCCGATCTTGCCTTATAATGTCATGCATGCAGCCATGCAGTCGTCGAGGTTTTGTTAGAAAGCTAGGTTTTGAACTCCAGTTGTTCCGAGACCTACATGGGTTGAGTTTATATACTCAATGAATGTACTAAGACTATTCCTATACTACCTATACTAATGTATATGGTATTGAACTTAGGAATTGAATGCGAGTTAGTAAGTTATGAATGAAGAACACAAAGTATTGTCGATAAACCCTAGTCGGGGAAACAACGTTGGTATTTCACCAATGAGGATAGAGTCCGGTTAATAACGTAAGTTGGTTAATAAGCCGGGACGAAGGGTAATAAGTCGAGTTGACTTTATTAATGAAATTAAGTTAACAAATACATAGAAGAGAAAGAAGTTGGTAGGAACAATGTGAATAATTGTTTGATAGCTAATTACAGTGTGTTATGTGAATATATCATGTAGATTCTGTAAAGGCTGTGGTCAGTCGATTAAGTTATTTGAAGACGATGAAAGGCAAGTTTTCTTAACGCTTGTCTAACTTCCAAGTTAGTCAAGTTTTATGTGATTCATTGTACTGAATTGCATGACAGGTTTTAAAGAAAGGGTCGATGCCAGATTTAACTCGGCTAGACTACTCGTAAGATATAGAATGATTGATATTCATATCTTTCTATATAGAAATGTTAACGCTATCCTATGCCAAGTAATTGGTACGGATGTGAAGGTAAGGTTTGTCTATGAACAAACAAAAATATTTTTCATCGATTATTTGATGGGCACTCCAGTTTGCCAAATGTTAAACGTAAATACGTTTAACGAATGAGTGTTGATCAACATAAAGTACTATAGGCTGATCACTTAGAATTGCTCGTAAGTAATGCGGATGTACAGCCTTAGTGCTGTGATATCCTTTTCAAGTATGAAAATAGAAAGCTACTGATCATGGTCTATTAACCGGTACAGAATTCCTAATCTACTCTATTCTTTAGGAATTGATGGTATGAAATGTTAAAGTATTATTGCTTCATAATACTTCATAACTATTTGTTCAGTTATGTATGAGTTGTTATATAATTCACGAATGTGGTATTACTGTTATCCTTTGTTAAAACTTATTGAGCTTGTTATGCTCACTTCTTGCGTGAATTATATAATCGCAGTTAAGGATGAACATTCTGAGAATGCTAAGAGAGATAAGGGCAAAGCTAAGATGGATGCTTAACCATTGTGTAATAGATTAGTATGTTTGTATGTATTATGTGACGCCCCCAAAATAGGTATACATCACCCATTCTGAGTTGTCAATACATGGTACAGAAACAACTACAACTTTATTATTACAACAGTAAAACTGTGAGTTTGAATACAAATATTATCTTCTAGACAATATCTATACTCAAATAAATCCTCATCACATTTATTTATACATTATTTTACAAAAATGGTGAGGACTACTAAACAACTCTCTCTAGAACCTTCATTCCATACCCAGGCTGCATACTCGCTATATTCTCGCCTCTGAGAAGAAAAATGGAACAAAAAGGAAAAGGGTGAGCTCAACTAACCCGATAAAAGAATATTATGACTAAGATAATATACAACAAATTATCATTAGTCTTCAACAGGAAAAAAAATCTAATAGAATACAATAGACAACAAGTTTTAAATCAATATTCGCAAATGAAAATAATAATTCATTAGAAGAATTAAGTAGAGAATGCAAACTACTATCTTCTATGTATGAATTTAAAAGTTCATCGCCTATCTTTCATCCCCAGTAACATCAATCAATATATATCTGGAATCAAAATTCATCTTTGCACTCTGAGGCCAAAGATATTCATCGATTAGTCATGTTCATCTAAACACTGCTCATCTTTGCACTACGGCCAAAGATATTCATTAGAAATCATTCATCTTTTTACTCTGAGCCAAAGATATTCAATAATATCATCATTTAAGGTAGGGATGATGAAAAATATTTTTAAAAAACGAATCCAAAGAAACAAAATGACAAGGATTAAGGATTAAGGATTAGTACTTTGTTTTATCCATGTCCAAAATACCTCAAAAATAATCATAGTGGTGTAAAATTCAAGAATGGTCAAAACATGGATACAATCAAAGCTAGTATCCGAATAGATATTTTTGAGCGAAAAGGAAAATTTTCATTTTTCTATGAATAGTCTTGATTCGTGAATGGTGTCAGATATCGTGAATAGTCTTGATATCGTGAACAATAACTCAGACACCAAAAGTTCCAAATTTGATAAAAACTTCAGATCAATATTTTAGCATAATGATATTGAAGAAATAATATCATTTCAAAAAAATAATATCCCTTACCTCGAAGATCAAGACTTCTAAATTTGAAACACAGGATATAGGCTATAACTTGAACTTGCAATAGAGCAGCAATACTCAAAATATACTCAAAATACTCACAAGAATACGCTCGAATAATATAGAGAGAAAACTTGGCTTTACGGTGTGATTTTCAATTCTAACCTAAGCACCATATTTATAGGAAAATGCTTAGAACACCAAAGTAGAAAATTTAATATAATATTATTATTTATATTAACCATTCCTACGCACACCTTTGAATTCAGAATTCAGAATTGCACACATGCAAAATGAGGCCCACACATTGAAAAAAGCGTTTTTGTGAATATAAATATTTAAAACTTCCAAAAATCAATTATTTGAACTTGAACTTCAATAATTCATAATAAATAGCCCTTTATCGAAAAATTAGAATCTCACGTTTTTTTTTTATAGGAATTCAATTCTCTACAACTTCTGAGAAGAAAGTTTTTCCAAATTCCAAATGAAATTGGCCAAAATCCACAAACGAAGCGATTTTACTGTGCTATAATCATATTTCGGTCAAGAAATGGGGTCCACAAACACATAAAACATGCTTTAAATATTTTTGGTAACAAAATACTCCTCCACATATACTCATATATCCCACATTCATCGTAAAAATATCATCATTATTATATTATTAAAATATAATATTATATTTAAATGAATTATTTTTTCGAAAAAAGATAAAATTTCAATTTTCAACAATTGTCACATTAAAATTTTCTCCATCTATATCCACATAAAATCAATATTTTTCTCATCATATGAATCAATAATTAATTATTCACAAATAATATTACGAGAATCACAATATTGACAACCGATGCGCTCCCAAGAAAGAGGGGGGCTTTCAATTAGAATTTCTCCTTCTTGGCGCACAATTAGGTGACCAAACCTCTCCTTAGATGAACTTTCTAGACATTGCCAATAATGTTATCTAATAATATTATTCAGATAATATGAATTATTGCTTCGATAATGAAAAATAACGTGTAATGACAATTATTAAAACAACAACAATATAAAATATCAACGCAAAGAATTATTAAATCAATAAAATAAAATAACCGATCAAGATTAATTCACGTAACCATTATTGAGTAGTGCCTTTTACGTAAGAATCAATAATTGGTGCAATCTGGTAATCTACTTGTGTTTTAACCGGTCGAGTATTTTTAACGATATAATTCTGTGAATAACTACGCCTGTTATTTTTAAACAACTTATATTTGTATGCTTTCTTCATCCAATCACTTTCCGTTATGGGGCCCATAAAGATCGCTAGCTACTGTCGTCACGAATATTCCCGACAATGCAAGAATATTCCACGACCAAACGAATATTCCCCACAACAATGAATATTTTATAACCACTTGCTTATTTTGAAATATTTGCGTATTTTACCCATAACTATCCACATTAATCAAATCAACCATTACTATTTCAAAATAACAAATAGAGAAAATTAAATTTCATTAATAACAAGTTGGGGTCTTACATATTATACATTATGAACAATGAACGATGTAATCAGTTTATGAGCTTGGGAAGGATTATACTTTGATTGTAATAAGAAGATAGTAATTACATTCATTATGTTGTATTTCAATGGAATGATTGTATAGTTATGAGTAAAGTGTAGCACCATATGTCGGGTTGGAAGATACCCGAATTTGGGGGCGTCATAGGTTGGTATCAAAGCATTAGGTTATAAAACTTAAGGGAGGAAGAACCTTAGGCTAATAATCTCGTAAGGAAGGTAAAGTCTGAAGAAAGAAATTCGAGTTGAATGAATTAATATGGTATTGAGAAAACTCAGTACCGAAAGAATTTAAAAGATGGAAATTAATCTTAAATAAATTAAATGTGATTTGTGCTTATACTATTGTGTATTATGTATTAATCAATGTGTTATGTGTTATGTAGATGTCGATCGATAGCATGATGTATAGATACATTCACGTTGTGAGTGAAGAGTCTGTGTACCAAGTGGAGGTAGTACCGATGCCATGTGGCTGAGGTACCGTTGGTGGTTCTAGAAGACTCAGATATTGAGGAGTACATCTCTGAGGAGCAATACTCTGAGGAGACAATGGGCATAGCGTCATATCTAAATATGATGATTGACGTGGAGGAGGAGATGGAGGTAACATCAATTAATACGGTGGTACCTACTCAGGAGCCAACACCTCTGGATGCAATGAGATCATTGTATCTGGCTGTGTTGGATAGGAATGTGCATCTGTGCACTGTGGTGAAGACACAGAATGAGGAGATAAGCATCCTATATGAGGCGATGGAATCTGCAAAGGCAGATTTTGAGTCAGAGCACGATGAGAAAGTGCTTATGACGGATAAGGCACGGGACTATAAGGAAGAGGACTTAGAGCTTCGAAAGAAACTGGTTGAAAAAGACCAGAAGATAGCTAAGATGTCGTACATCCACGAGTGCGCTCATGAGGATTTCAAGTTGAAAATTTCTTGTTATTCTATTGAGTCAGGACAGACTCGACATACCATTAGTCGGGATATTGTTTCGATTTTAGCAAATCAGAAGCATGAGAATGCAGTTCGGCAGTGTTAGGAGATCGTTAGATCTTTTTGTATATGTGTAGTGACGTCAAACCCTCTTTTGTATAATTAAAGGGAAGTATTTTTGTAAATCCTATTTTTTGTAGAAGTCAATTGCGGGATAGTATGTAATAGCTTTTTGGCTAAGGGAACATGATGTAAATAGTTTTGACTATGAAAACATATTAATATAATGAAATTTTATTTAATGTGCTCGTTGTGGTATGAGTTGTTATTTGAGAAGGATAACCAAGCAGTTAAATAGATAATAACGAAACTTTATTTATTAAATCAGAATTATGCCGCCAAGAAAGAAACAACGTAACCAAGAGGTCGAGTCTCATAATGAAAATTAGGGGGGTCCTAATAACCCTATGCAAGAGTTCGTTAATTTATTAACGGCTGCATTTAACAAAGTAGGGGGAGGGATTCCTGTAGCTCCTAGGGTAGCAAGAACAACTACCTTCAAGGAATTTAAGAGTGTGGGTCCTCCTGAGTTCTGAGGAACGATGGACCCTTTAAAAGCCCAGACATGGGTAAAAGAAATTGAAAAGGCGTTTGTGATTACAAACGTAAGTGAGGCGCAAAAGACATCTTTTGCGACTTACATGATGAAGGGGGAAGCGAACTACTGGTGGGAGGCTCACCAGGGTGGGGCTAGGACCGAAGTTGTTACGTGGGAACAGTTTAAGAAGGTGTTCTTCGAGAACTACTTCCTTACTAGTATGCAAGGTAGGATTAAGATTAAGTTATTAGAACTTAAGCATGGGGATATGACAGTTCCCCAGTATGCTACCAAATTCAATGAATTGGCGAGGTTTGCTCCATATCAAGTGAATACGGAAGAGAGAAAGGCGTGCAGGTTTGAGCAGGGCTTAAAACCCTGGCTTTACAGTAGAATATCGGTTTTTTGAGTGTTTCTTACGGGACCATTCTGGAGAAGGCGATAATAGCTGAAGGTGGTGGTGAGGCATTATCTCAGTACCACAAAGAGCGAAAGAACAAGAGTAAGTTAGAAGGAGGTAGAAAGGCTTAAGTTGCCAGCGGAACCGACAACTTGCCTAAGAGGAAGAGCTTCAACCCTGGGAATACTGGGGTAAAGTAGGGAGATCCTAAGCATAGAACGGAGGCATGCAAGACATGCAAAAAAACTAACATGGGAGTCTGTTTAAAGGGGAAATCAGTCTGCTACAACTGTGGGCAGCAGGGGCATTTGTCACCCAACTGTCCTAACCCTAGGAAGAACCAGGGGTGTTTTGTCTGTGGCTCATTGGACCACATGGCAAGGAATTGCCCGAAGAAGGGTTTAGAAGGAAATAAGGGCTCTGGTAGTGGTAAATTAGCCATTACTGGACGAACACCATCGGTGAGTAGACCCCCGGCCCGTACGTTTAATATGACTGTCCAAGATGCTGTTGCATCATCGGATGTGGTAGAAGGTATCATTCCGGTCAATGAGATAAATGCTTATCTGCTATTTAACTCGGGTGATACTTGTTCTTTTATAGCATGTGAATTTACTATGTTATTAGGTTTAATCTCTGAAAAGTTACCAATACCTTTAGACGTTAAGGTGGCAAACGAAGAAATAATCCCCATTGAACATATTCATAAGGATTGTTGCATAGATATTAGAGGGAATAAATTATCGATAGATTTGGTACCGATAAGGTTAAAAGAATTTGATGTAATTCTTGGTATGGATTGGTTGATTAACCATAAGGCGATAATAGATTGCCATAGGAAAAGTGTAAACCTTTGGCTTTCTAAGAAAAACAAGGTAGTTTTCTTCGGTAGTAAATCACCGAGACGTTCTTGTTGTCTGTCGATGACACAAGCTAGGAAGATGTTGAGAAAGCGGTGTTTAGGTTATCTGTGCCATGTTGTGGATACCCAAAGAGTGGGAAAATCCTTGGACCAGATACCTATAGTGCAAGAGTTCGCGGATGTATTTTCGGAGGAGTTACCGGGTATTCCACCGGACGAGGGAGGTTGAGTTTGTAATTGATCCATTACGGAATGACACGGCTTCAAGGGCACCATATCGGATGGCGCCAGTTGAGATGAAGGAGTTAATGGTTCAATTGCAAGAACTATTAGATAGAAAGTACATTTAACCGAGTGTGTCTCTTTGGGGAACACCAGTATTGTTTGTAAAGAAAAAGGATGGGTCGTTAAGACTTTGTATCGACTATTGAGAGTTAAACAAGTTAACGATTAATGATAAATACCCGTTGCCCAGGATCGATGATCTATTTGATCAGTTGAAAGGAGCAAAGTATTTTTCTAAGATAGATTTGTGCATGGGGTATCATCAGTTAAAGGTGAGAAAGTAGGATCTACCTAAGACGGCGTTCAGAACTCGTTATGGTCATTACAAGTTTTTGGTGATGTCGTTTGGTTTGACGAATGCGCCAGTCACATTTATGGATATAATGAACAGAGTGTTCAAACAGTATTTGGACAAGTTCATCGTAGTGTTCATTGATGATATTCTAGTCTATTCTAAGACATCAGAAGATCATGCCGAACATTTAAGGATAGTGTTGGAAACACTAAGAAAGGAAAAGTTGTATGCGAAATTCACAAAGTGTGAATTTTGGCTCGAGAGAGTGCAGTTTCTAGGACATGTTATTGACAAAGATGGCATTTCCGTGGATCCAGCAAAAGTAAAAGCAGTAAATGAGTGGGAGCAACCAAAAATGCCAATCGAGGTTTGGAGTTTTCTAGGGTTAGTGGGATACTATAGAAGGTTCATTTCGGACTTTTCTAAAATAGCTACTCCGTTGACGAATCTAACAAGAAAGTTGGTGAAGTATGTGTGGATTGAAAAATGTGAGAACAATTTTTAGGAGTTGAAGAGGAGGTTAAGTGAGGCACCTGTATTTTCTTTACTAGATGATATAGGGAACTTTTTTTAGTGTATAGCGATTCTTCGCATAAAGGACTGGGTTGCGTGCTCATGCAACATGGCAAGGTCATTGCGTATACGTCACGTCAATTAAAGGATTATGAGAAGGTCTATCCTACTCATGATCTGGAATTGGCAGCTGTAGTTTTTGCCTTAAAGATATGGAGGCATTATCTATATGGTGAGAAGTGTGAGATTTACATGGACCGTAAAAGTTTGAAATATATCTTCACACAGAAGGAGTTGAACGTGAGACAAAGAAGGTGGTTAGAGCTAATAAAAGATTACGACTGTGATATCTTATATCATCCGGGAAAAGCAAATGTAGTAGTTGATGCGCTAAGTAGAAAGGGTAGAGAGAAACTGTCAATGTTAACAACTCAAAATGAGTTGATAACAGCGATGGCAAATATGGAGTTAGAAGTTTAGTTACCGGAGGAAGCGGTGGAAATGCTATTTTCCATGGAAACACAACCGACTATAGTGGAACGGGTTAGGGGAGTACAATTGAGCAATGAGGAATGAAAGCAGATGAAGAAAAGGATAGAAGATGAAGAAAAGTCTAGGTATAACCTCGATAAGGAGGGATTACTTCGTTTTGAATGAAGAATTTGGGTTCCCAATGATCCCGAATTAAAGGAAGAGATAATGATGGAGGCTCATAGTTTGAGGTACTCGATACATCCCGGTATTACAAAGATGTATCAAGACCTTCATCAGAACTTTTGATGGCCAAACATGAAAAGGGAGATAGCAGAATATGTTAATAGGTGCTTAACTTGTCAAAAGGTTAAGGCTGAACACCAATGACCGAGCGGGTTGTTGCAACCGTTAGAAATTCTAGAGTGGAAATGGGAGCACATCACAATGGACTTTATGGTGGGACTTCCAACAACAAGAAAAGGATACGATGCTATTTGGGTAATAGTGGATCGATTGACGAAATCGGCTCATTTTCTACCAATAGGAGTTAGGTATAACCTAGACCAGTTAGCAAAGCTGTATGTCAAGGAAATTATTTCCAAACATGGAGTACTGTTTCGATTGTGTGTCGATCGTGATCCACGATTCACATCAAACTTTGGAGGAGTTTGCAAGAGCAAATGGGAGCGCAGCTTAAGATTGAGTACGGTATCATCCCTCGGGGACGGATGGTCAGAGTGAACGGACAATTCAAATGCTAGAAGATATGTTAAGATCTTGCGTTATGGATTTCCAAGGGAGTTAGGATGAGTATCTACCATTTGTGGAATTCTCGTACAACAATAGTTTTCATGCTAGTATAGGCATGTCGCCTTACAAAGCGTTGTATAGGAGGAAGTGCCGAACTCCATTGTGTTGGGATGAGGTGGGTGAACGTCGAATGTTGGGACCTGAGATGGTACAGTAAACGGCGGACATGGTGGATATAATACGTGCTCGATTGGTAGCAGCCCAAGATAGGTAAAAGAAGTATGCAGATCCTCATAGTGAAAAGAGAGAATTCGATGTAGGATCTTATGTATTTCTGAAAGTATCGCCTTGGAAGGGGAAGATAAGTTTTGGGAAGAAAGGGAAGTTAAGTCCAAGGTTTATAGGACCTTTTGAGATTTTAAGAAGAGTAAGAGAGGTGGCTTATGAAGTAGCCTTACTTCCAGAAATGGAACGCATTCATAATGTGTTTCATGTGTATGTGTTGCGTCCTTATAAACCGGACTATAAACACGTAACAGAGTATGAATCTATCCAGATAGAGAAAGATTTATCCTATGAGGAACTTCCAATTCAAATTATTGATAGGAAGGAACAAGTATTAAGAAATAAGGTCATACCTTCAGTGAAGGTGTTATGGAGAAACCACAATGCTGAAGAAGCAACGTGGGAACTCGAAAGTAAAATGAAGGAAGATTTTCCTCATTTGTTTATGTAAATATAAGCTAGATTCTGGGGAAAGAATCCTTATAAGGGGGAGAGAATGTAACGCCCGAGAAAATCAGATTTTTATGACAATTAAATTTTTATTTAATTATGTGAATTAAATAAATTTAATTGATTTATTTTTTGAGCAAGCTATGTGAAGGTCGTTCTATGACCTAGAATGTGCTAATGTGGTTAGTAATCTGGTTACGTGCTAGAATTAATTGTTTAGAATTTCCAATACAAAAATAAATGTTTTCCTAGAAATTCTTGTAAAAACACTATTCATCCGTTTCTGTTTGGAGAATTATTTTGAAATTTCGAGAAATGCGTGATGATAGAATATTGAGATGAGATAAAATATCTAATAATATTTCATGTATGGCAAACGAAGTTTTCGCCTGCGGACTTAAAACCTAAGGGTTTAGTGAAATGATTTCTGAGAAGGAAATGATATGTGTAGAAGTAATTACGTTATGGTTAAAGCGTGTTATACTAGTATGATACTATTTAGTATCTATGTATAATACGATGAGTTAATACGAAGTACAATGAGATTATCGTACGATTATTATACGGAGAGAATGCGTGAATTATACGTATGGAATACGATTAGTATTATGAAAATAAGTTGAGACTTACTGATAATTCATTTGAGTTGGATTATGTTTAGTCCAATCAATTGTATAGGCAAGCCCAATGAATTAATATGATAAGCCCAAGTCAAGGCCCAATATTAGATTGGTTAATCCCAATGCAAGAAAAACTAAACCGTGGATCGAACCGGTGGGTCATCGAATGGGTATAACCGATGGGGTGGTGGGCCGGCCACTTGGTGTGCAAGGAAAGCATATCACTTGGTCACCAAGTATTTTACTTGGTCACAAAGTGTGGAATAGTAAGGAGGTGATGGTGTAATGACTAAATTGCCCTCCATTTCATTTGCCTATAAATAGAAAGCAAGAGTTGGTGTTTTTTGAGTTTTTCAATTGTCAACCTAGATTATTGAGAGAAAAAAAGGGCTAAACTCAACCAAACTATCTACTTTGAAGCTTTGCTTGAGAGTTTTTCAAGATTACCTCAGAGTTCTTAAGGTAATACTTCTTTAATTCTAATTTCATCTCTTTTGGTTTTCTTTTATCATGGAGAATCATAGATGGGTGGTGTATGTTTAGTATGGTGGAATCAGGATGACTTACCATAGATTTAATCTCTATAAGTCATGAAATCATAGAAATCATAAGGTTTGTTATAGTTTAAAATAATAAAAATATTGATTGTTGATAAACAATTGAACTCCATCAATACGTAAATATGTGCATCTTGTTTAGTTAGGATGTAAATATGAAGTCCATGGAGTATTCCATGTGATTTGGCTTAGAGAACGTTAGTAACGAAGTTATGACGAATTTCACGAAAAATAGACGTTAAACGTCGAAAACGTTAAAATTTTGGATTGGTAGTCGAAAGTTGCCGTGAGACTTTAAAACATTGTTTTTCAATGTCAACACATGAGATTGGGTATTTAAGAGTCGTGCACTCAAGAATCGTCGGATTCCGACTTAAAACGAAGAAAACGAGCATTGAACGCTCATTAACGTTTACGAACGCTTAGAAAATGAACTCAATAGTGAATTTTGAGTTAACGAATTCAAAAGTGTCTAATTCTTATATGAACGCGTAGAGTATTTCATTTATGACGTGTAGGCTTTTGAACGGACCAAATCGGACTTATAACGAAGAAGTTATGGCTCTGAGAATCTCACCAAAAATTTTATCTGTTGAATTTTTCTGGTATTAAGGTCCGATACGCCGCTACATGGCGCAGACGATGTGTTAAATGTCGTGACGCAACCTTTGGCCTGATGTAATGGGCTACTGGAAAGTGGCACCGCAGCACCACTAGTATAAGGGAGTCTCGTGTTTGCAACGCCGGGCCAAAGCATCGGTCTTTGTAATCAGCCATGTTACCGGTCTTACTAATAATGTCACGTAATGATTGCCCGATCGAGGTTTTGTTAGAAAGCTAGATTTTGAACTTCAGTTGTTCTGAGACCTACATGGGTTGAGTTTATATACTCAATGAATGTACTAAGACTATTCCTACACTACCTATACTAATGTATATAATATTGAACTTAGGAATTGAATGCGGGTTAGTAAGTTATGAATGAAGAACACAAAGTGTTGTCGATAAACCCTAGTCGGGGAAACAACGTTGGTATTTCACCAATGATGATAGAGTCCGGTTAATAACGTAAGTTGGTTAATAAGCCGGGACGAAGGGTAATAAGTCGAGTTGACTTTATTAAAAATTAAGTTAACAAAGACATAGAAGAGAAATAAGTTGGTAGGAACAATGTGAATAATTGTTTGATAGCTAATTACAGTGTGCTATGTGAATATATCATGTAGATTCTGTAAAGGCTGTGGTCAGTCGATTAAGTTATTTGAAGACGATGAAAGGCAAGTTTTCTTAACGCTTGTCTAACTTCCAAGTTAGTCAAGTTTTATGTGATTCATTGTACTGAATTGCATGACTGGTTTTAAAGAAAGGGTCGATGCCATATTTAAGTCGACTAGACTACTCGTAAGATATAGAATGATTGATATTCTTATCTTTTTATATAGAAATGTTAACGCTATCCTATGCCAAGTAATTGGTACAGATGTGAAGGTAAGGTTTGTCTATGAACAAATAAAAGTATTTTTCATCGATTATTTGATAGGCACTCGAGTTTGCCAAATGTTAAACGTAAATACGTTTAACGAATGAGTGTTGATCAACATAAAGTACTATAGGCTGATCACTTAGAATTGCTCGTAAGTAATGCGGATGTACAGCCTTAGTGCTGTGATATCCTTTTCAAGTATGAAAATAGAAAGCTACTGTTCATGGTCTATTGATCGATTTAGAAATCCTAATCTACTCTATTCTTTAGGAATTGATGATTTGAAATGTTAAAGTATTATTGCTTCATAATACTTCATAACTATTTGTTCAGTTATGTATGAGTTGTTATATAATTCACGAATGTGGTATTACTGTTATCCTTTGTTAAAACTTGCTGAGCATGTTATGCTCACTTCTTGCGTGAATTATATAATCGTAGTTAAGGATGAACATTCTGAGAATGCTAAGAGAGATAAGGGAAAAGCTAAGATGGATGCTTAACCATTGTGTAATAGATTAGTATGTTTGTATGTATTATACATTATGAACAACGAACGATGTAATCTGTTTATAAGCCTGGGAAGGATTATACTTTGATTGTAATAAGAAGATAGTAATTACATTCATTATGTTGTATTTCAATGGAATGATTGTATAGTTATGAGTACAGTGTAGCACCATATGTCGGGTTGGAAGATACCCAAATTTGGGGCCGTCACAGGTTGGTCTATCTACAAGTTCCTCTAATTTGACTTATAGTGTTTTGTGGTTCTTGAACTCTTCAAGATTCTATTATCCTCCAACTAGCCCATTCAATGATAAACACCTTTATCTTAGAAGGCAGTTTGTTTCGCAACAAACACCTTTTGCTAAGTAGGATTATAGAACATATACCCTAAACTTACTTTAGGATGTCCCACAAATTTGTACTTGCCAAATCTTGTCCCAAGCTTATCCTTTGAAACCTGTTCACATAAGTTGGACAACCCCTTATCTTAACATACTTAAGATTAGGAATCCTCCCTGTCCATAACTTTTATTGAGTCTTGGGGCTGGATTTTGAGGTTACCTTTTCGTAGATATGCAGCCATTTCTAGGGCATGACCCCAGAGGGATACTGGAATGTCGGTAAAATCATTATGGACCGTACCATATCCAACAAGGTACAATTTTCCCTTTCAAATACATCAATCAATTATTGCGTATCAAGATGTGTCCATTATGAGAAAACCATTTAAGATGATCTAGAAACTTATTGCACAAATATTTATTCCTTGATCAAATTAAAGAATCTTAATACTTTGCCAATTTGTTTCACTTCTGAATTCTTTGAACCTTTCAAATAATTCACACTTGTATTTCAGCAAATACATACATTCAACTTTTTGAATGATCATCTCCTTTTCTTATACTAGTCTGTTCAATTTGAAAAATTATTTTTACATTAGTCAAGTATACAAAATCCATCCATTAAGTAATATTCCAATTCTATACAAAACATTATTATTATAAATAGAATAACAATTATTCTTAAATATAATACCAAATTTTATTGTCCAACAACAAAATGAAAATAATATTTCTACCAAGAACTAGAATACAATAACAACTTATTGACTTAATAGACTTGCCCGTAGGTAATGCTAAACAATAAGTTCATATGGCTAATGTAGCAACCTTTGCTTCATTTCCCACACACAGGATTACTTATATTTGTTTAGCTTTCTACTTCTGCTTGGTCCCTTCATAAATCTATATTTATGATAACCAAAGTCGGTATCCAATACCCAAGTAGAACCTTGACTTAAAGAAAAATTTATTTTAAATCATGAACAAAATTGTATTTGTAACCGAAACTTCACTAAGCTTCTTCTGGTAAGCTCTGCAGGATGCTTCTCGCAGTTTCTTTTTCAGTGTACTGGCTTATTGCAGTGGAAGAAAACTCATTTGCTATCCGTATCAGTTTTGTTCTTATTATCCTTTATTTTTGCCTTTCTATTTACCTTCTTTGAATCGTTCTTCTTTTCAGAAGATCCTTTGGCCCCTACCAGTAAGACTTGGTCTTTCTTGGTTGGAAAGTTACTCTCATCATTTTTCTATATGTTAAGCAAATCAGCGACGCTAATATCTAGCTTGTTCATATGAAAAATTCACAACAATTGTGAAAGGAGTCTGGGAGTGAGTGCAAGATCAAATCTAGGCTCAACTCTTCATCCATGACAAAACTCGTTGTCATAATTGATCAATCAAATTGATAATGTTAAGGACTTTTATCTGTACTTTAGTGTCATCGGTCATTCTAGATCGGAAGAGCTCCTTAGATATTTGATATCTATCAGTCCTACTTTCCTCACCATCAACTACTTGATGAGCGGGAATATAGTAAGAGCATCCATAGTTTCATGCTGACGCTGAAGCTCGTAACTCATGGATGCGAGCATGATGCATTGAGCTAACTGTGCATCATCTTGTCACTTTCTAAAAGTTGCAATCTCTTCCTCAAAGGCATGGTCTGCAACCATTGCAGGGATAGGCGTATTAAGGACATAAGATAGCTTTTCAGCCGTGAGAACTTTTCTCAATTTCCTTAACCGTCCGTTTAATTCGGTTCGATTAATTTAGCATCTAATATGTGACGCAGTGATAGTAATTTTAGACATTGTAAAATTCTGTAAATGAATTTGTAATTAACAATATTTTAGCATACATTTATTTATTAATTACCAAAATAATTTAGGTCTTGTTTTAAATTGGTATCTCCCACTATTTTCTTCAAACTATTACCTTCACTTATATAGTTCGGCAAAATCTAATTAAAGATTTGCTAGTGAGAATAAGGATCCGATTTCAAATGTATATAGCCTTGTGGTGACACAACAATCTATATATAAATAAATAGGTAGACAACTCTTGTCAATTACATCAACTATGCAACTCCTTTTATTTTGCCTCTTAGATCATAATGGTCAAGTGTGTGCACATCCGAACTAAAATGATTTAAGTTAAGTCCAACCTAGCACTCCATATATTCAAAAAAAAAAATATTGTCCTTGTGGTGACACAACAAAACAATATTGTTCAATTTTCTTTATAAGCATCAAATGTGATAAAATTAACATCTCAGAGAATTAAGATAAGCCTTGTGGTGACACAACAAACTTATAATAATTAATTGATACTCTGTTATTTTTATCATGCTAGAAGGCGACGTTCGATATTCCAAATATCTTTGAACGCTTAGGACTTAATATTAAAAAAATTTAAGGGGTTTGTTATTAGTTTGTCATATCTTGTTTAGCGCGCATGCATATATATATATATATATATATATATATATATATATATATTAAATACGTGTCATATTAATAAACATGTGAAGCATGTTTGCATAATGTATAAAATATATAGTATAAGCATGCACATATAGAATACTATATTCTATCCGGATTGATTATGGACTTTTATTCTAGTTTGGTTCACTAGAGCCACCAAGTGAACCAAAAGGTCAAACCTTAGGGGTGCAAGAATTAATACTTAAATATAACTATTACAGTTAAACCCGGGCTCCATTACAAACGGGTCTTCACGCGCTTCTTGCTCCTTGATCTCTAATTTTTTAAAAATTAATTATAACTATTTCTATTACAAAACTATTTAAAATAAATAGAAATCTTGATCAGAAGTACATAGGAGGGAGATAGAATTTATATTAAGAAAAAATTAGAGAAGACGAGGTACGCATACCTCATTTAATAAAACTCATACATTCATGCATCCAACTAAAATAAAATTCAATCACATTGGTCAATAGTCCATAATCAATCTCATTTATTATCATACACATCACCATATGCATCAATAAATAATATTCAACTCATGAATAATAAACATTCAATATATATATTGATATCATTTAATGGGGAAATTTAGTTAGTATAAAATCTAATTTTGAATTAAAATAAACTCCTTTATTTTAATCTAAATTTAAATCAAAATAAAACTATTTTATTTTAATTTATCCAATTTTGAATAAAATAAACTATTATATTTTAATCAAAATCTTTAATCAAAATAAACTCATTTATTTTAATTAATTATGGAATCCAATTCCATGTAAAAAAAAATTATTAAAGGAAACACGAATTCTCTCTCCCATTCACAAATAAACTCTTTTATTTTGAATAATATGAAATATTATTCCATATCTAAATAAACTCTTTTATTTAAGGAAACATAGATTCACTTTCCTATTCACAAATAAACTCCTTTATTTTAGGAAACATAGAATCCAATTTCAACTCTAATTAGTTATCATGGAATCCAATTCCAACTCTAATTAGTTAACATGAAATTCTAATTTTAAAATTAAAATAAACTCTTTTATTTTAATATTTAAATAAACCTTTTATTTTAAGATTAAAACAAACTTTTATTTTAATTATAAAATAATTGAGAATAATATATATATATATATATATATTATAATTCAAACCGTATTATAATATATATAGAATTAGTTTACATGGAACCACCACTTTTATAAACTATATATATATATATATATATATATATATATATATATATATATATATAGAGAGAGAGAGAGAGAGAGAGAGATATCACGTGGTTACCATTTGGTGATTCAAGGCTTGGTGTTATAAACTAAAGTGGCAATCAAATTGGCAATAAAAAAACGTGACTCATGATTGCGTTATAACTCCCACGCGAATCAGCAGCGAAAAAAAATGTTTTCGAAGTTTTTTTTTATAAAATAAATTTTATATAATAAAATTATGCTCAATTAAATTATTTTAAATACATATCAAATTAAAATAATTAATAATTCGCATAAAAGTTTGGCTCTGATGCCACTGTTAAGTTGGTAATATTCATGAACGCAATCAAATTACACAAAATAAGCGGAAACGTGGAAAAATAGAGTTTTAAAATTTTATAAACCATATTCCCGGATCATCCTTTATGCACAATTATTAATTAAACGAAAAGATATGAAGAACAAGAATCATACCCTTAAATATTCGAGCTTCCTCAGGTACAAGTTTAACTCCAATTTGTCAAAATCCTAGTTTTTCTATTTCTCATAGAAAGGGAGCGTACTCTCCAACAATTAAAATTACGCATGTTGTGAAAAAGTCAACAACTACTACACCCATAATAAGACTCCTCTTATTTATAGATGTGGGCAACCCTCCTTAACAATTAAGAAATTCAATTTTATTTTAATTAATTAAACTCATTTAATTAATTATACTCTCAATCTTATTAGGAATAATTAATTAAACTTTTAATTAATTAGCCTCCTAATCTTATTAGGATATATGAGAGTACTTTTATTAATTAATTCCCAAACTCTTTTATGAATTAAATAATAATAATAGTAATAATAATAATAAGACTCCTCTTATTAATTTATATTTAATATTTCCAAAATATTAAATAATAAATATTAAGTTATTTAATTTATTCTATCACCATAGATTAAATTAAATATACTTAACTTATTATTACGATTATGGCATTAACTTCTCTTAAATAATTATTGTTCCTTTTATGGTGTGACCCTTTTAGGTTCTCCATATTAAGCCGGTTGTGAATAAATCAATTAGAACAATTCTAATCTTTTTTAAATAAATAAATTAAACTATTAATTTATTTAAATAAATAATATTTATTCTATAATAGGGATAAGCCTCCCTAGCGATCAACGACTTTTAGGATAATATAGATTTCAACATTAATTATAAAAGAACCTTTGAGTAAATAGTTCTTAAATCAATTCAATCCTTCCACCATACAATGTCCCAATTAAATATAAGACATGGAATTCTTCATCAAGTCTTATTTTATTTAATTATATGTATTTCGACTCTTAAATGCACAACTCAAATAATGCAAATTAGAAACTCCTTTCTAATTTCATTCTACCTTAACCAAGGACTCTTTGGGTTGTCATTTATCGAATCACATATGACATTTCTCTTCTTTTACTAGAAGTGGTAGATTCTTTATTGATAATACATTATCTCTTTGTACGACTTATTATACCCAAGCATACCCTTTGATATACCCTAAGGGTCTTAAGGAATAAGTCAAAGTATAACTCATCATACACAAGATACTATGATGATCTCAAGTCGAGGATCACTTGTCTTTACTATCACAATAGGAATTCCTATTGACAGGCAAGTAAAACTCCATTAGGAATTCCTTAGCGAGCCATGTTCAGTGAACTTATTCTCTAATAAGCACCTACATACTTACTTTAGTGTCTCCACACAAATGATCATGAGATCAATCATCCTCATCCAATGAGCAAGTAACATATGTACCAATCTATCCGGATTCACTAATCCCCAATTTATTAATCCAGCGATTAGGAACTATTTTAGTTTTAAGATTTTTAAGAATTTAGATCTCATTAGAATGATCATCATCATTATTCTAAAAGCATTGCTTAAGACTATGAGTTTATCAAATATTATAAAGCAGCATCATGTAGATAAATAAAAGCCTTTAATAAATTAATACTTTTTATTAATAAATGAATAAGATTGTTACAAAGTATATGCTTTATCATCAAACAAGATTGGCTTGTGTGCATACTACTTTCAAAATAAGCATAATGAAGTTATACTAGCATGCTACATACTTCAGAAATCATAGAAGTCACTTTCCAAATCTGCAGAATGGCGTGGTAGCTACTGATTTATCTTGAGGAGGCCAGCGATCGCGCGACTCGATTCAAACCAGATCGAGCAACTATTTACTTGGCCTAGCTTGCACATCCTTACATACATAAAACATATTAACATGTTAAGAGTCCTTCCGCCTCAACTATACATGCCTGGTAGATACATCATGTATTTCAAGTTATGAAGTCATTACTTAGACTTATTGTATTCCATGCTCCACTACTTTACAATTCTCATGACTAGTTAACATGCTTATAATTTATGTCTAGATGCATGATAATCCCTAAGTTCAGGATATTAATAGGGTATTCCCCAACAATTCAAAGTTGGTTTTAAACTTCATCATTTCATTGAAAATTTCATGTTTAACCAATTAAGCATGGAAAGTTACTTCATTTATTTAATATACCTCATGCCCTCCCATATACACATTAGAACATATAATCATACTCACAAGTTCATATATAGTTCATCCAGTTTGAATTAAAAACCCTATGTCTCCTTTAGAAGATCATCAAAACTTAAGCATACAAAGTAAGTTCATGTATTCTATGTTGTACTTTGACGTTTATGGATTATGATAGCATGCTCAAAACTTAATGTATACCTAGCTTACTTACACATAGCCTTATACTTGAAATTTTCCCTTTTTAATCATGCTTGACTACAACATACCCTTGCAAACAATGTAGACTAACATATGGGTCACATTTTAATGTATTTCAAGTTTTGACACATTGGCACATAAAGTCAGAACATGTTTTACACCATGTTTATCAAACTAGTTTCCAACTATTTAAGTCCTTCTCTTTGAATAACCAAACTAGAATCAACTAATCATGGTTTACTATATGCCTAACAATCTCAGTACACATGTATAAGTTATTTATAGGCATGTTCAAACCATTCTAACCTAGTTAGCATATCACTGACTCACTACACCAGTATATTGAAAAATCACCTGCTTGGTCGGCCATACTTCGCTTCGAGGAAAAAATTAATGGCTCGCTTACTGCGAGCCTTATACGAGAATATTGTTAATTCTCAAACCGGACTCACCTGCGATACTTGAGGCATACATGCTAACTTTCAAACAACACGAGACTTGCTAACTCATACTACTCAGCGAGAAATCAACAATTACTAGAATTTGACAAAACTTCAAACTAAGAACATAATTTTATACCTTTGCTATGAATTGGGCAGGACTTAACTCAAAATCAGATTACTCCCTCCCACTCTCTATAGCAACTAAGAAAGTAATTCACATCAGTATAGCACATGATGTAGAGTGTTCAATTTATAGAAAACTTACTAACCATGCCAAGCCATTGTCCAAGAAATTAAACCAAGAGATGGAGAAAAAATTCATTGGGTAATTAAGAGTTGGTGCAATAGTGGCCAACCACCCCCATCACCCACACCCTTTTTCATCATGGCTAGCTATTAAGAAGTTTAGGAGATGAAGGAATAGGTAGCCTTAGGTCAATGGTTTTTCACGTGTGGAAGATAAGTGACTAACAAAATGGGACAAGCCAAATCTCAGCATTTGGTAGCTATCTAAAGCCACCCACTATATGCTTAACACTCATATATGTATACTTAGGTTTTAAATCCAATTGGGTGCATACATGGGTTTAAATGATCTGGCAATATTATGCTAGAAATTTAGGGTATTGAATATAATCCATGTACACTTTGATAATACCAAATTAGGATTTAATTGAGTAGTGACACACCACATTATAATAATTTTTATTATATTATTTATTCACATAGTCATAAGATATGTATCAATGCACTATATATACACACTACATGGTCACATAGACATTTTTTGTATAACTTTCACCCTTCATATTATGCGTGTAGGTAGTTACTATACATATACATTTAATTATCACATGCTTGCATATAGAAATTAATAATTTATTTATCTTACCAATTAATTAATAATAATATTAACTAATCCCTTCCTTATTAATCAATGACATTATTAAACCCTTAACAATTAAGAATCTTGTTATATTTATAAACACGTTGCTCATTGCTATTATATCTCTTACACTAACAATAGTCACGTACTATTAATTACCATTAATATTTAACCGACATTCTTTAAAAAATAAATATCAATTATTATAGATTAATTGTTCGCTTAACAATTCTTCCATTAATTAATATAATCATTAATATTTCTCATCACCGTGCCATACAAGGCTTTCAACGAGTTCATCACAAACTCCACACATTCTCCCATTATTTAATTATTTAATATAATTGAGTTATCTCATTTCATAACATAAAATCGTTCATATTCAAATAAATATTCTTTTCCATTAATATATTTATTTGATAAGACATGGAAATTTCACGGGTATTACAGCCGTCGAGTCCTTAGCCCCCCTGCCAATCAAACACGAACCGATCAACCTTCCCATCATAGAATTGACGCCTGAAGAGGAGACCATTCCCATTTCTTAGCTCTCAACCGGATCCTCTTCGGTCATGGCTCCTCCGAATACCACCACCACCGAGCTCGCCAATAAAAATATCGTGAAGATGGATCAGGCGAAGAAGATGGCTTTGCTAAAGAAGAATAAGAAGAGGCCTCCCCCCACTAAGGGCCCCTCTAAGCCATCTTCTTCGGTTGCTCCGAAGCCGACCCCCCTCCTCCGGTGTCAGTGACGGTCCTCGAGGATTTAGAGGAAATCGAGGAGGAAACTCTCGAACCTCGATCCAAGAGGGCTCATCAAACCGAAAGGCCCAAACTACCAATCGTGGAGGCCGATCCTTTACCTACCTTGAACCCAACTTCAAAGTCAATGACTGGGATGAACTCCTCGCAAGGGACGTCGTCTACCTTTTGGCTGAGGAGTCCTTCGGAGGTATTCCCCTTTCCCCAGCTCAAGCACTTTAAACTGCCCGGAGATGACGAGCAGTTTAAGGGGTATTCTTCCGAAGAATATCTAGTGGCCTACATCAAGGCCCAATGTCAAGTAAATTCGATTCCTACATACTTTCCCTTTATTGATCCTTTGTTCCTCCTAGCTAATGTATTTTTTTACTTTATTGCAGGCCAATGTTATCCTCGCTCGAGCTATTCTGCCTCTGGCCCATGCCACTAAAAGAGAGGCTTAAATGAAGACCAACGTGGAATTTCTTAGAGCTGAGGTTCGAGGTCTGAGATCAAACTTGAAGAAAGAGAGGGATCTCCATGCCGAGACCCGAAATAAGGCGACCAGGCTGAATGTCAGATCGCTGAGCTCAAGGAGCGATATTCTCTTCTTCAGCAGGAGTTCATTGGTCTTAACAATCATGCCAAGAAACTCATTAAGGAGAAGGACCTTCTATTAGAGGGGAACAAGGATCGGGAGGCTGCCATTCATGCCCTTAAAGAGAAGTTCACCGGAGTGCATAGTCAGATGATGACGTTGATTTGGGAGAACAACACTTTGAAGCAAGAATGTGTTGTCGCCAAGCAGCTGGCCGTCAAGGAGTACGAAGAGTCGCCCACCCTTACTGATAAGATCATGACCTAGTTTACTAAAGGTTATGAAGCTTATCAGGAAAAGGCTCGGGCGAAGCTGGTTGCTGCTGGGCTAGATGTTACTATCCTCGACTCCTTTGACGAAGAGTCTGAAGCCGAGGATGAGGGTCCCAGAGAGTAGTTTCTTTTAGGATTTTCATTTATAATTTTTCTTCCTTTGTTTGTAACTTCCTCGATCAGTTATGCTTGTAACTTTATCGATCAGTTATGTTGTTTGCAACTTTCTGATCAGTTTTTATATGAACCTTATCTGATCAGATTTGTAAAAAATTAGCGATATAAATTAAGTACAAATTTTTCCTGAAGAGAAACCCTCATTTATTTCATTGATAAATAGAATCATTTACGTAAGTGAAGGAAAGAATAACATAACTTTTACTGGTAATATTTTCTATGTCTTCCAGCATGCCATGTATTTTTCACCTCCAATCCATCCATTGCTCGAAGCCGATAGGTACCTGGCTTTGTCACTTCTATTACTTCGTAAGGCCCCTCCTAGTTCGGCATCAATTTGCTAGTGTTCTGGGGGGTCGATGCCTCTGATTCCTGAAGAACCAAATCCCTAACCTCGAACCTACTTTGTTTCACCTTCTGGTTATAGTGTCGGACAGTTCTCTTCTTATAAATAACTAACCTTATCAGAGCCGAATCCCGAACTTCTTCCAAGAGATCTAGATTTAGTAGTAGGTCATCATCATTGTATAACTTCTTGTATTGACTGACCCGAAGTGTAGGAGACCCAATCTCCACAAGTATGAGTACATCGGTCCTGTAGGCCAATTTTAATGGTGAATCCCCAGTTGTCGTTCTAGGGGTAGTCCGGTAGGCCCACAAAACACTAAGTAGTTCTTCAGGCAACCGACCCTCCAGTTCATCCAACCTCCTCTTAATGCCATTGAGTAGAGTTCGATTGGTGACTTTTACCGGTCCATTTAACTGAGGGTGAGCAACTGAAGTCTTTCTATGTTGAATCCCCAACTCCTTCAAAAAAGCTTCAAACTTTGAACCCACGAGTTGTCTGTCGTTATCTGAGACCAAAGCCATCGAAATGCCGAACCGATAAACAACACCTTCTTTAAATAAATTTGAGATATTCTTATTCGATGATCTTCTGTAGAGGTTTAGCCTCGACCCACTTGGTGTTAGGTTTGTAATATTCATGAACGCAATCAAATTGCACAAAGTAAGCTGAAACGTGGTAAAATAGAGTTTTAAAATTTTGCAAACCATATACCCGGATCATTCTTTATGCTCAATTATTAATTAAACGAAAAGATAAAGAACAAGAATTATACCCTTGAAAATTCGAGCTTCCTCAAGTATAAGTTCACCTCCAAATCCTTTCGCGTTCAACTTCACTACAAAAAAATGGGCCTTTAGCAACTATTTTTTGGGCAACGACTTTATAAGTCGTTGCTAAAGGTATATGTTTAGCAACGAAATTTGTCCTTCGTTGCAGATTGTGTCAGGCTTTCACTTTTTGCAATGAAATTCATAAGTCGTTGCAAAATTTCGTTGCTAATTCATTGTCGGGAAAAAATTTCGTTAGAAATTCATTGCAAAATTTTCGGCCACTTGCTTTCCTGTCATTGTGGGCAATAAAAGTTTTTTTGTTGCTAAAAATGGGGCTTTAGCAACGATTTTTCAGGCATAAAGTCGTTGCTAAAAGTGTATGTTTAGCAACGAAACTTGTCTTTCGTTGCAGAATATGTCCGGCTTTCACTTTTTGCAACGAAATTCATAAGTAGTTGCAAAATTTGGAAACAAAATTCGTTAGAAATTCGTTGCAAAATTTCTAACCACTTAATTTCTCCTCATCATGGGCAACGGAAGTTTTTTTGTTGCTATATTTCGTTGCCTTATATGGACCACATACATTGACAACAATTTTTATTTTCATTGCATATTTTATACAACTTTTTGCAACGACTATTAAAATGTTGCCTTAAATTAAGATAATAATAATACTAATACTAATCCTTACAAAATAATAACAATTAGGCCCAGGTGCTCGGGTGGTCATTGGATCAATATTTCAATAATAGGTCTTGGGGTTCAAATGTATAATAATAATATGATATATACATATTCTTTTAAAATTTCTTATCAAACTAAATAAAATACTAAACAAATCTCAACATTAAAATAAATATATATAAAGTAACTATGAATATTTATTTATACAAATATATATATGTAAACAAATATTCATATAAATATTTATAAATTTATCTCTAAGTATTCATATAAATATTTATAACAAATATTCATATCTAAATTTTATAAATTTTAGATGAAATATTTATAAATTTATAAATAAATATTTGTTTATAAATTTTAAAGATAAATTTATATATATATATATATATATGTATATATATATATATACACATATATATATACATATATATATTAAAATATTCATATACTTTATATATATTTAGGTTAATATTGGAGATTTAAGATTTATATATATATATATATATATATATATATATATATATATATATATATAGATGGTAATAAAATTTATCTAATAGACAAAAAAATATAACATAAGAAGCAAAATATCACACATAGGTTTTGAACCTAAGACCTATGGATTATTGGGTCATTAAGCTACCATTGAGCCATTTCAATTTATTAGTTAACTAAATAAATCTCAACATTAAAGTAAATTTTAGATTAAATATTTATAAATTTTAAAGATAAATTTATATGAATATTTGTTTATAAATATTTATATGAATATTTAGAGATAAATTTATATATATATATATATATATATATATATATATATATATATATTATCCTGATCCATCCAATCAGTAAAAAAAAGTTTAATATTTTATGGGTGAAATTTTACATACAATATTTTTTTGGGTGTGATTTGAATACATATAACAAAATTTTATACTGATGCATGCATGCATATTTTGTTATATGTATCCAAATCACACCAAAACACTTATGTATTATATAAAAATTCCAGTACCATAATTTTTTTTAGTTGTTTAAAAAAAAGCAAAAAATAAATAAATTTGGGGTCCGTATTTTAGTCCGGACAGAATCCTTATACTATATATATATATATATATATATATATATATATTTATATAACAATATATATATATATATATATATATATATATATATATATTTTAGTTTAATGTGAAGATTTAAGATTTAACAACATTTATTCATCATTATTATAATTCGTAATATTAACAACCAGGTCGTTCTCAGGAAAGAGGGGGCTTTCCGATAAGGATTTCTCCCTATTGGCACGCAATTAGATTATCTAACATCTCCTTAACAGAACTTCTAGACATCGTCAATATTGTAAATAATAATATGAATAACTTTGTCGTCTCAATTATTGATTTAATAATATAAAATATTGATATTGTGACAATAATTGAATTAATAATATGAGAGATATTATGCAGCAATTGCTGTAACAATAATTGAGTATAACTGAGTGACTTCTCGCGTAAGCATCAATATTCCCTGCTAAAATGAATATATGAAGAAAAATTTATTATGTTTTATGAACTAAAACAAAATAAAATTATTTAAAAATAACTTATAAGTCATTCCTAATAAGTTAGTTTGACCCATATTAATGTAATATCAATTTTATCCCTATTTTATTTAAAAAAATGAATTTATAAAAAAGAAGAGTAAGATGCAACATCAGTTTAATTGGCATTAGAATTTTTATTTTTATTTTTTTATAGCTGAAGTTTTATATACTCCTTCATTTCCAACGCCGATGACAGAGAATAAACATAAAAAATATTGATATTTGTAAACAAGTATAAGAGATCAAAGAAATAAAAAAAAAGATTCCAACGTCAGTTAAAGTGATGTTATATCATACTCTTCTATTTTACAAATTTACTTTATAAAAAAATTTAAAAAAAGTTACAATGCCGGTTAGTTTGGCATTAGATCACATTTTTATATTTTTAAAATTTCTTTAAAAAAAATAAAATAGTTTTAAAAAAAATTAAGATAATTTTTTTTAAATTCGTTTTTAGAAAAAATATGTTTTAAAGTGGCGTTGGTTGCCTTTCTGATTTTTAGCCAAAACAAAAATTCAAAAATTCATCACCATTTCAAATGACGTTCATTAGTTTTATCTAAATTAAATGTGTGAATTTTTACTCCCAACGACAGTCGATTCAAGTTTATAATAATATAAACTATGAATAATATACTAGTAATGTCAAGTTTCGTGATTTAAAAATTTTATATAAAAATTTTAATTATTTATTTAAAAATAATAAAATTTACCACTAAAATTATACTAGAACGTTTATTATGTGACAGATGAGGGAGTATCATTTTATTTATTTATGTAATCATACATCGAACACTTAAAAAACTGTTATTCATATTACTCTAATTTCAATTTTATTTTATTCGGAGACCTGACACCTCCTCTCTCCACCGCCGACCTCCATGACACCGCCTACGAGATCTTCGTCGTCGCCTTCTGTACATCCTCCGACAAACCCCTCACATACATTCCCAGCAACAGCGCCGACCGTGAGTCTCCATCTCCGTCGTCGTCATCGCTATCGAGCTCGCCATCGGTGCAGCACCGATCCGTCACTTCTACTACCGCTTCGAAAATGAAAAAGGCGTTAGGGCTACGATCTAGCTCCGGTTCGGGTTTGAGTCCGGGTTCTGGGGGGTAGTCCGTCCCCGGGGAAGGGGAAGAGGCCATTGACTGTTGGGAAGCTAATGAGGGCTCAAATGGGGGTTTCTGAAAATAATGACTCCCAAATTAGGAGAACTTTATTGCGAATTGCTACTGGACAGGTATATATGTATAGTGTATCGTGAAACATGTTTAATTATAATTGGTTTGCTGAGATGTGTTTCTTTCTAATATTTTACTTATAATTTGATCTAATGTCTTATAATTTGATCTAATGTTGCTGTCAAAGTATTGAATTTGAGTGAGGTAAATTATTATCCTCTTATTGCCTTGTTGCAGTAAGGTATATTTGCTAAGATGCACTCTGCAATTTGTGAATAAAGTTGGAAGATGAGGGTGCTGCAAAATCATGAACCACTAAAAATTGAGGGGTATTTGTTCTCAATTGTGATAAATACCATTGGTGGCTTGAATTTTGGATTTTCACCCCCTGAAAAGTGGTCTTCAAAACAATCCTATGTTGATGAAATTTCAGTTAGAAAGTCTTCCTTCTATGGCTGCTGGGGTGTGGTCAAGTGACAATAATTTGCAGCTGGAGGCTACTACTCAATTTTGTATATTGTTTTCTATAGGTATAAGAATATGAGATTTTGTGGTTATTTTTTGTTATTTTTTCTAATAATACTATTAAATGATCCTTGAATTTTGATTAATAGAACGAAACCCTCCGATTGAGGAAGTTATACAGTCTGGGGTTGTTCCACATTTTGTTTAGTTTCTTACGAGGGAAGATTTCCCCCAACTCCAGGTTTGAAGTTGAGATACTGTGTTATTTGTGTAGTTTTATACTTATAATTTTATCACTTTCGTGATTAATATTTTGTACTGTCTCACAGTTTGAGGCTGCTTGGGCACTCACTAATATTGCTTCCGAAATTTCTGAAAATACGAAAGTGGTTATAGACAACGGGGCTGTTCCAATCTTTGTGAAGCTTCTCGGCTCTCGTAGTGATGATGTCTGTGAGCAAGTAAACTTTTCAAAAAATGATGCATACTTAAATTTACACTTTCCTAGTTCCTACTCAATTGGAATTACAAATTGGGCAGTTGTTTTACTGAATCCTCTTTGAATTTGTAGGCTGTGTGGGCATTGGGCAATGTGACTGGTGACTCCCCTCGTTGTCGTGATCTTGTCCTCAGAAATGGGGCTTTGATACCTTTGTTGGCTCAGTTGAATGAACATGCCAAGCTTTCAATGCTAAGAAATGCCACCTGGACTCTATCAATTTTTTGTCGGGGCAAGCCACAACCTCCCTTTGAGCAGGTTGTTTATTGGTCTACATTTTTTAGCTTTTTGACTTTTAAAAATCCATTTATCTAGTATTGCTCGAGCGTAATAAAAAAATTTCAAATTATTTTGGCAGACAAGGCCAGCATTTCCTGCCCTCCAGCGCCTTGTTCATTCAAATGATGAGGAGGTGCTTACAGATGCATGATGTGCACTCTCATATTTTTCTGATGGTACAAACGACAAAATTCAAGCTGTTATTGAAGCGGGCGTCTGTCAACGTCTTGTTGAGCTCCTCCTGTATGTGGCACTTTGTCTTTTCTATTCCTTATTTGAGCCATTTTCTTTTCTTACAAATCTATGTCTAATTTCATTTTGTATACTGGTGTTTCAGTCATCGATCACCTTTGGTGCTCATTCCTGCACTTCGAACAGTTGAAAACATCGTGACTTGGATGATGGCCAGACTCAGGTACGAGTTTGGGAGGTATTATTTAGTGTTAAATTAGAAGTTCTAACATTATGCTAGTTATCCAAGAAAATAAAGCTCTAATAGTATGCTACGTAACTGATGAAAATCTTTTAAAAGGACTATCAGTGAATTATTTTACTATTAGAGTTTGTCAATTCTACTCCGGTTTTGCTTCCTTTTTTGGTATTTACTGTAATGCACATTCATTATCAATAACAAAAAAGGAATTATAATGGAAATATGCCCTACCAGGCTTCTTAAATTTTGCACATAACTCCATTCTTAAAATATATAAGTAGTGGTAGCAATTTAGCTTGATGATGCGATTCTTTTTTTGGGATTGATGACATTAACTATGAATTATGATTAGATTCTAAATATATGAATGGACATCTTATAATGAAAACTGAACTCTTTATTTTGTGATATATTTCAGTGTGTAGGACATCTATCCCTGAGCTTGCACAATCCTTGGAGAAGTCTATGGAGGTTCTTCGAAGCTGTTATAGGAATGCATCAACTTTTGGATAACTTGTCCCTTGCCCCAGTGACAGAAATTTCAGGCGAGTAAGCATTTTCAATCTTGAAACTTAGGATTTTGGATAACTTAGGATTTTATGTATGTAAATTGTGGTTTATTTGTGTTCATATAAATGTCAATGTGTTAGTTTTAAGTTGAATCAGTATGAAAGCTATTGAAAATTTGTGTTGCTTGTGGATTACATTGAATAGATGTTGAAAGCTCATCAAAATGCAGAGATTGATATCATTGATTGGTTACCGACTCTGTTTGGAATATTCCGGTGCTCATCCAGAAACAAAGGTGTGAATGTTCAATAATGTTGGCTATTCCAATGCTTTTAAGTTAATTAGAATTTGAGATTGGTATGCATTACATATATAGTAAGTGTTATATGTACATGTGTGTAAAGTAGGAGGTGCAGAGGGGAGCACCAATTGTACTCAAAATTCACATTAATTCAAATTTGATATTATTTCTCTGGTCTCTCTCTACATAGAAATGGAAAATGGAATGTGAAATCGATTCTACAAGGAATAGTTAATTAATTAAATATATAAAACTATTTTTTGGTTGAGCTATCCCAATGTGTACTAAGTTTGAAGTTCTTATTAATATGCATATTGTATAGTAAGTGTTATATATACGTATATATATATGTTGGAGTTACACTAAATTATGTTCTACTTAAAATTCAAGTTAGTTTAGATTTGATATAATTGTTTATGGTGTTTAAATATGTTGTTTAATTTTGAAAACATGGTTGTATTATCGGTTCTAAAAGAAATACTAATCTAAGGAAAGAAATATATTTTTAAGGTCTTGAAATTTGAAGTTGATTTTCAAAGAGAAATGAAAAGCAAAATAATATCTGGTAGTCCGAGAAATGCTTTTAGGTTATCATTGATGTGAATGCCTGTCTCCTTTTCTCATCCTCGCTTTTACTTGAGTATAAACTCGAGTGCAGACCTCATTTTAATGAAATTTGAAATTGGCAACTAGATACATAGTTCTAAGTTTCATGCCAAATAAGTTTTGCTAGAGAGAGTCTCATGAAAAGGACTAATTTTTTCATTCCAAGGTCAAATTATTTTTCAGTTATTTGCTCATTTTTAGTTTACTCTAGAACACATTGTACCTAAGTATTGTTTCAGTACTTTCTACATCTATCATATCTAGTTATATACTTATATTGATATGAATATGCCATATGAATTAGATATAAATTGTAAACTGCATTCAAATAGAAATATTTTTGAGGCCAATGACTTTTACTTAAGCTATATTAGATTACAAGTAATTTCATTTATTATCTGTCTGGTGAAGGCGGTACCTCCTTACCTCTATTATGTCCTTTTCATATTTTTCATTTCATCGAGATGATTTTCCCTTTTTCATCTTTCTTATAGGGTTCTCACAATGTCGCTCTCCCACCTTGTAACATGTCTTTTCTCATTCCTACAACAAATTAAATGTCCCTTATCATTATAATATTTTAGTTTTGCTTTTCGATGACTTTAGCGAGCGTTGACAAATGTATTAATTAAAATTTAAATCCCATCATGCTATTTTCTCTACCAAGCACTTGTAAAAATCCCCTATCTTCAAATTGGTTAGGTGCTCAAAGTCTTCCAATGTATGAAGACTTGTATATATGGTGGATCACATCATAGGAAGATTGATTATTTAGAACTCTAAGACTCCGATGTCAATATCACACATGCCACTTTTTTAAGCCTAAAAGATTCCAAATGTAAAGCTCCATCCACCATATTCTTTGGATTCACCGGTGGGGTCTTTGCATTAAAATATTCTATATTAGGAAAGGCGCACCACTTGGTGGTCACCTTTGGTTTATATATATAGCACTCACCAAAGTTGGTTTTGGTCACACCATTTGGAGAACAAAAAAAGAAGTTTGAATAATAGTTCACTTTGTGCTTTCCTATGTTCCATTCCCTCTCCCTGCATTTAAAAAGTCATATTTGACTTTATTTATACGCATATAAAGATTTTCCAGGGCTGGGACAATCTTATTGTAGCTAATTTTATCTTTCTGGATTCAGAAATTGGTAAAAAAATATTCTTTGTGGTATATACTTTCTGTATCAACCAAGCAGGAAATAAGCTCTAAATTGCCAAGGTTCGCGTTCTAGGAAATGTAAACAACTTCACAATATAAAAACACCAGCTGTAGAACTATTAGAACTCCAATATGCTCTATAAAAAAATTACCAATTGCTTAGTGTCAAATTGTACCACTTCGCTGTATCACTGTCAAAAGGTTTTTGGTTTTCATTTTTAGAGAACATGACTAGAGTGTATCTTCAAGTTTTCTTTTTCGTTCTTATTTGCAGATATGTTGTGAATGTGGACAAGACATTCATCTCTGTCCTATATGTCGAAGCACCATCCATACTAGGATAAAGCTTTATTAAATATGCTCTAATGATGACCTTCGTTTTATGATCTGTATATATATTTTCTTTTAGTGATCAAAATAGGTTGATCTTTTATCTTCCATTTGTAATAAGTTATTGAATAATGCAGTTTGGGTAAATTTAGCAAGTTTTCTTGACTTTGCTATTATTTTACTGACTTTGCTATTATTTTTAAATATGTGTAGGAAGACTGCTTCTACGACCTGCCTTACAATATTGGGTATCAAATTTTCGTGTTACGTTTATGGAAGACTAGGGATGAAATTATGAACTATACTCTCTCTATATATGTACATATATACTTTGATTGAAGAACTGTGGTAGCTTTAGATGGTTAATTGTAAAGATAATGAATGATTATGTAGTGGATGATTTTATTAAGTTAATAATATTTTAGTTTTTTGTATTTTTGCCATTATTTGCTATATGGGGACATTGAGCCACCAGTACACAAAAAGAATGTCAAATTTTGATTTGGCAACAATATAATTCGTTACCAAAGCATTGAACAAGTTTTAATATAACAACAATTTTTTATACATTTAGCAACAAATTTTCGTTGCTAATGGCATTCAAAATATAATATTTGGCAACAACGAAAAATTAACCTAATAACAACGGAGAGGATATTGTTGTTAATACTAACATAAAAGGCAACATTTTTTATCGTTGCAAATCATATCAACTTTCGTTACACATATAAAGAAACGGCAACATATAATGTCATCGCTAATCGACGACTTTCGTTGCTATTGAAAAATAACCAGCAACAAACATTTTCGTTGCCGATTCAGCATAATGTCGTTGCCAAATAATGTAATCAGCAACAAAAATCGTTGCTAAAAAGTTTACATTCATAGCGAAAAGCAAGCTTTCACGCATAATTTTCATAATTTCATCGCAACAAAAAATGTCATTGCAAAATGGTGTCAATTGCAACGAAAATGTATGGTCATTGCAAAAAAAAAGAGTTCATTTCGTTGCCAATTAGCAGGCTTTTGCAATAAAATGTGGTTTTTAGTAACAAAATTTTAGTTATTCTGCAACAATACATTTTGTTGCTAAAGGATCGATGTCTCTGTACGAAAGCCAAATTTCGTTGCAAAATGTATTACTTTTTGTAACGAAAAAAAAACGTTCATTCATGAAACAATTAGCAACGCTTCATTCTTGAATGAAAAGACAACGACAGTAAAGTCGTTGCCTAAACCTTTTTGCAACGAAATTTGGCACCTTTAACAACGAAAATTGGTTGTTGCTAAAGACCCATTTTTTTGTAGTGCTTGAATCAACCGGGTTTGGTTTCTTCCTTTGATCAACGTTAGCCACCCAAGTGTTTGGCCTCTAGAGGTGATCCACCAAGGAAGAAGAAAGATTCAAGAAGATGGGTGTTTGGCAAAATCCTAGTTTTTCTATGTCTCATAGAAAAGAGCGCACTCTCCAACAATTGGAATCATGTATCTCGATATCTGATATAAGACTCCTCTTATAAAGATACCAGTTAACCCTTCTTATCTTATTAGGAATAAATGAGAGTACTTATATTAAATTAATTTCCAACTCTTTAGAAATTAAAATAATAATAATTGTAATAATATTAATAAGACTCTTCTTATTAATTTATATTTAATATTTCTAAAATATTAAATAATAAATATTAAGCTATTTAATTTATTCTATCACCATATATCAAATTAAATATACTTAACTTATTATTACGATTATGCCATTAACTTCTTAAATAATTATTCTTCCTTTTATGGTGTGACCCTTTTGGTTCTCCATATAAAATCGGTTGTGAATAAATCAATTAAAACAATTCTAATCTTAATCAAATAAATAAATTAAAATATTAATTTATTTAAATAAATAATATTTATTCTACAATAGGGATGAGCCTCCCTAGCGATTAACGACTTTTCAGATAATATAGATTTTAACATTAATCATAAAAGAACCTTTGAGTAAATAATTACTGTACAATTCAATCCTTCCACCATACAATGTCCCAATTAAATATAAGATATGGAATTACTGTCAAGTCTTATTTTATTTAATTATATGTATTTTGACTCTTAAATGCACAACTCCAAATAATACAAATTAGAAACTCCTTTCTAATTTCATTATGCCTTGGCCAAGGACTACTAGGTTGTCATTTATCGAATCACATAGGACATTTCTCTTCTTTTACTAGAAGTACTAGATTCTTTATTGATCATACATTATTTCCATGTATAACTTATTATACCCAAGTATACCCTTTGATATACCCTAAGGATCTTAAGGAATAAGTCAAAGTATAACTCATCATACACAAGATAATATGATGATCTCAAGTCCAATGATCACTTGTACTATTATCACTACAAAAATTCATATTGACAGACAAGTAAAACTCCATTAGGTATTCCTTAACGAGCCACGTTCAGTGAACTTATCCTCTAATAAGCACCTATATACTTGCTTTAGTGTCTCCACACAAATGATCATGAGATCAATCATCCTCATCCAATGAGCAAGCAACGTATGTACCAATCTATCTGGATTCACTAATCCCCTATTTAGTAATCCAACGATTGAGAACTATTTTAGTTTTAAGCTTTCTAAGAATTTAGATCTCATCAGAATGATCATCATCATTATTCTAAAAGCATTGCTTAAAACTATGGGTTTATCACATATTATAAAACAACATCATATAGATAATTAAAAGCCTTTAATAAATTAATACTTTTTATTAATAAATGAATTAGATTGTTATAAAGTATATGATTTATCATAAAAAATGATTAGCTTGTGTGCATACTACTTTTAATCTCCAACTTGCACTAAAGCCAATCGTTATGGTATTTCATACCCTTCTTCTCTAAGTGACGATTATCCTGTTGTTGGATAAGCTTTAGTTAATGGATATGTAATGTTGTTCTTGAGAGTCCACTATCTCTATATTGATTTCCCATCTTTCAATGATTCTTATAATCAAATGAAAGTGCCGCAACACATGTTTAGATCCAAGATGACACTTAGGAACTATTCCTAATTCTGTAATAAACTTTTCATCCAAACAATCAACTTGAAGCTTCATTTATAGCTATATACTTTGTCTTTATCACTAAGCCAATAACTCTTTGCTGTTTGAAACCTTTCCAATTCACTGCACCACTGTTCAAGATAACCCTTTACCTTAAAGTGGATTTTCTGTCGTCTTGGTCTGTCTAAAAAACTTGAGTCTGTTAAGCCCTCTAGTTTTAATTCAGACCCTCCATGAATATGATCACATCCTTATTGTCGGTTAAGTACTTTAAGATGTTTTTCACTGACTCACAGTGAACTTCTCCAGAATATGACTGATTAACATCAGGTCTCGTACATTTCATTGCATACATGATAGTTACTCATGCGATCTCTCTTTTATGAGTCTATGGGGACTATTAAGAGAGATACACTGCAGAGCTCATCAACATGAGACATCTCATGGAGTTTGATATGCTAAATGACTTTAGCATCAAATGAATATACGTTTCTTGGGTTAAGTCGAGCATCCTATTAAATCTATCTATATAGATTTGTATCCCCAATTAAGATACTCTTCCTAAATAATTCACGGAGGAATGTTTAGACAACTTTATCTTTATTGATTTTAGAATTGGTATGTCATTCCTTATCCATAGTATATTAATATATAATATTAGGAATGTCATAGTGCTCCTACTGACCCTTTTGTACACATTAGGTTCATTCTTATTTGTGATAAAATCAAACTCTTTTGATTTGTTTCATCAAAATGAATGTTCCATTTTTGAGAAGCTCGCTTCAATCCATTTCTCTAAGTGTCTACAACTCTTACCTCATCGTATGTAACTGGTTCATCATCTTCTATGATGTGTACCTCATCATCATCATCTATGATGAATCCATACCTCCTAGGTATCTTTGGTACTATTCCAGATTTATGATTCGGTTGTGGTACATAATATTACATCTACGAGTTCCTCTTATTTGACTTATAGTGTTTTGTGGTTCTTGAACTCTTCAAGATTCTATTATCCTCCCACTAGCCCTTTTAATGATAAACACCTTTATCTTAGAAGGTAGCGTGTTTCGTAACAAAAACCTTTTGCTAAGTAGGATTATAGAACATATACCCTAAACTTACTTTAGGATGTCCCACAAATCTAAACTTGTCAAATCTTAACCCAAGCTTATCCTTTGAAAGTTTTTTCACATAACTTGGACAACCCTTTATCTTAACTTACTTAAAATTAGGAATCCTTCTTGTCCATAACTTTTATGGAGTCTTGTGGTCGGATTTTGAGGTTATCTTTTTGTAAATATGCAGCCATTTCTAGGACATTATCCCCGAAGAATACTAGAATGTCGGTAAAATCATTATGGACCGTACCATGTCCAACAAGGTACGATTTTTCCTTTCAGATACATCAATCAATTATTATGTATCAGGAGGCGTCCATTGTGAGAAAACCATTTGAGATGATCTAGAAACTCATTGCACAAGTATTCCTTTCTTGATCCGATCAAAGAATCCTAATACTTTGCTAATTTGTTTCATTTCTGATTTTTTTGAACCTTTCAAATAATTCACAATTGTATTTCAACAAATACACACATTCAACCTTTTGAATAATCATCTCCTTTTTCTTATACTAATTTGTTCAATATGCAAAATTATTTTCACGTAAGTCAAGTATGTAAAATCCATTAAATAATATTCTAGTTCTATACAAAACATTATTAGTATATATAGAACAACAATTGTTTTTAAATATAATACCAAAGATTTCATTGTCCAACAACAAAATGGAAATAATGTTTCTAATGAGAACTGGAATACAATAACAACTTATTGACTTAATAGATTTGCCCGTAGGCAATGCTAAAATATAAGTTTCTATGGCTAATGCAGCAACCTTTGCTTCATTTCCCACACATAGGATTACTTATCTTTGTTTAGCTTTCTACTTCTTCTTGGTCCCTTCATAAATCTATATTTATGATAACCAAAGCTGGTATCCAATACCCAAATTGAACCTTGACTTAAAGAAAGATTTATTTTAAATCATGAACAAAATTGTATTTGTAACCGAAACTTTACTAAGCTTCTTCTGGTTAGCCTCTGCAAGATGCTTTTTGTAGTTTCTTTCCGGTGTCCAGGCTTATTACAGTGGAAGCAAACTCCTTTTCCATCATATTAGCTTCGTTCTTATTATCCTTTATTTTTATCTTTCCATTTACCTTCTTAGAATCATTCTTCTTTTCAGAAGATTCTTTGGCCCCTACTAGTAAGACTTGGTCTTTCTTGGTGGAAGTGACTCAGCATTTTGAACATGTTAAGCAAATCAGCGAGGCTGATATCTAGCTTGTTCATATGAAAAAAACATAACAATTGTGAAAGGAGTCCGGAAGTAACTGCAAGATCAAATCTTGGCTCGACTCTCCATCCATTATAAAACCCGTTATCCTAATTGTTCAATCAAATTGATAATGTTAAGGACTTGTGTATGTACTGTAGTGGCATCAGTTATTCTAGATCGGAAGAGCTTCTTAGATATCTGATATCTATCAGTCCTACTTTCCTCACCATCAACTACTTGATGTGCAGGAGTATAGTAAGAGCATCCATTGTTTCATACTGATGCTGAAGCTCGTTACTCATGGATGCGAGCATGATGCATTGAGCTAACTGTGTATTATCTTGCCACTTTCTAAAAAGCAGCAATATCTTCCTCAGAGGCATTATCTGCAACCATTGTAGGGATAGACGTATTAAGGACATAAGATAACTTTTCAGCTATGAGAACTATTCTCAAATTCCTTAACCAATCCATTTAATTCGGTCCGATTAATTTAGCATCTAATATGTTATGCAGTGATAGTAATTTAGACATTGTAAAATTTTGTAAATTAATTTGTTTTTAACAACATTTTAGCATACATTCTTTTATTAATTACCAAAATAATTTAGGTCTTGTTTTAAATTGGTATCTCCCACTATTTTCTTCAAACTATATTACCCTCACTTATATTGTTCGGCAAAATCTAATTGAAGATTTGCTAGTGAGAATAAAGATCCCATTTCAAATGTATATAGCCTTGTGTGTGCACAACAAACTATATATAAATAAATAGGTAGACAACTCTTGTCAATTACATTAATTATGCAACTCTTTTTATTTTTCCTCTTAAATTATAATAGTCAAGTGTGTGCATATCCGAACTAAAATGATTTAAGTTAAGTCAGACCCAACATTTCCATACAAGTGAAGAGAAAACTACAGCCCTTGTGTGTGCACAACAAAGCAGTAATGTTCAATTCCTTATAAACGACATATGTAATAAAAATAACATCTTAAATGTTTAATACTTGCCTTCTGTGTACACAACAAACTCATATTAAATATTGAATACTCTATTGTTTCTATCATACTAGAAGGCGACGTTCGATATTCCAAATATCTTTGAACGTTACAACTTAATATAAAATATTTGAGGGGTTTATTATTAATTTGTCTCATCTTGTTTAGCACACATGCACACACACACACACACACACACACACACACACACACACATATATATATATATATATATATATATATATAAAATACGTGATCATATTAATTAACATGGGAAGCATGTTTGTGTAATATAATATAATATATATATATATATATATATATATATATATATATATATATATATATATATATACTATAAGCATGCACATCTAGAATATTATATTTTACGCGGATTGATTATGGACTTTTATTCTAGTTTGGTTCATTAGAGCCACCAAGTGAACCAAAAGGTCAAACCCTAGGGGTGCAAGAATTAATATTTAAATATAACTATTACATTTAAACTCGGGCTCCATTACAAACAGGTCTTCAAGCGCTCCTTGTTCCTTGATCTCCAATTCTTCAAAATTAATTCTAACTATTCCTATTACAAAACTATTTAAAATAAATAGAAACCTTGATCAACAGTCAAGGGGAAGTACATAGGAGGGAGTTAGAATTTACATTAAGAAAATTAGAGAAGACGAGATACGCAGACCCCATTTAATAAAACACATACATTCATGCATCCAATTAAAATAAAATTCAATCACATTGGTCAATAGTCCATAATCAATCCCATTTATTATCATACACATCTACATATGCATCAATAAATAAATTCATCTCATGAATAATAAACATTCAATATATTGATATCATTTAATGGGCAAAATTAGTTAGTATAAAATCTAATTTTGAATCAAAATAAACTCCTTTATTTTAATCCAAATTTAAATCAAAATAAACCTCTTTTATTTTAATTTATCCTATTTTGAATAAAATAAACTATTTTATTTTAATCAAAATATTTAATCAAAATAAACTCATTTATTTTAATTAATTATGGAATCCAATTCCAAATAAATAAATAAATAATCCTTTATTAAAGGAAACACGATTTCTCTTTCCTATTCACAAATAAACTCTTTTTATTTTGAATAATATGAAATCTTATTCCATATTTAAATAAACTCCTTTATTTAAGGAAACATGGAATCCAATTTCAACTTCAATTAGTTATCATGGAATCCAATTCAAACTCTAATTAGTTAGCATAAAATTCAATTTTAAGATTAAAAAAACTTTTATTTTAAGATTAAAATAATTTTTTTATTTTAAGTTAAAATAAATATTTTTTATTTTAATTATAAAATAATTAAGAATAATATATATATATATTTATATATATATATTAACAATATATATATCATATATCATATATATAATATATAATTACAAATGAATCACATGGAATCACTCATGTTGTAGGAATAAAATATATATAAGTCACGTGAATGGTGATTACCACTCCCTAATTCGTAGAATATAAATCATCTTACCATATAAAAGGATTTCCTGAAGCATACTAATATATAATATATCATATATCATATATATAATATATACTAACACGTGAATCTTCCTAAACCGTGATTCAAGTGAATACTTGGATGACACAGGATTACGTTTTTCAAAAAAAAAACAGGCTTTCGGAAAAAAAGAAAAAAAATATTCCGGCCCTTTTTATTTATTTATATTAAATTAATTTTATACAATAAATTATGCCCAATTAAATTGTTCTAAACACATATCAATATACATATCAAATTAAAATAATTAATAATTTGCATAAAGGTTTGACTCTGATGCCACTGTTAGGTTTGTAATATTCATGAACGCAATCAAATAGCACAAAATAAGCAGAAACGTGGTAAAATAGTGTTATAAAATTTTACAAACCATATACCCAGATCATCCTTTATGCATAATTATTAATTAAACGAAAAGATAAAGAACAAGAATCATACCCTTGAAGATTCGAGCTTCCTCAGGTACAAGTTCACCTCCAAATCCTTTCGCGTTCAACTTGAATCCACCGGGTTTGGTTCCTTCCTTTGATCAACGTTAATTACTCAAGTGTTTGGCCTCTAGAGGTGATCCACCAAGGAAAAAGAAAGATTCAAGAAGATGTGTGTTTGGAAAAATCCTAGTTTTTCTATCTCTCATAGAAAAGAGCGTACTCTCCAACAATTAGACACGTATCTCGATATCTGATATAAGACTCCTCTTATAAAGATATCAGTTAACCCTTCTTATCTTATTAGGTATAAATGAAAGTACTTATATTAAATTAATTTCCAACTCTTTAGAAATTAAAATAATAATAATTGTAATAATATTAATAAGACTCATCTTATTAATTTATATTTAATATTTTCAAAATATTAAATAATAAATATTAAGCTATTTAATTTATTCTATCACCATAGATTAAGTTAAATATACTTAACTTATTATTACGATTATGCCATTAACTTCTTAAATAATTATTCTTCCTTTTATGGTGTGTGTGAGACCCCAAATTTTATGAATAAAGATTTAAATTTCTCGAAATATTTTTTGAATATTATGGTGTGGATTTGATATAATATTATAGTTGTGGGTAATATTTATAAATTTTGTAAAGTAAGCAAGTTGTTATATAATATTCGATTGGTTAGGAGAATATTACGTTTTTAACGAGGGAATATTAGTACGACGAGACAATCATTGGTGGACCCCACAACGGAAGTATTATCGTCTTAAAAAAATGATGTAATTATCTTTTATAAAAATAACAAATGAAAGTGTTACCGTTAAAAGCTGTTGAACTACCCAAAGAGTAAAAGTATAATGTCTGGCGTGTTTGCGTAGTAGCAGTAAGATTGATTATTGATGCTTACGTAAGAAGTCACTTTCAGGTTATACTCAATTATTATTTACGATGGTTGTTGCATCATATCTCTCATATTATTGATTCAATTATTGTCACAATATCATCTGCATAATAATATGTTATATTATTAAATCAATAATTTAGGCAATGAAGTTATTCATATTATTATTTGCAATATTGACAATGTCTAGAAGTTTTGTCAAGGAGAGGTTTGGTCACCTAATTGCGCGCCAATAAGGAGAAATCCTTATCGGAAAACCCCCTTTTTCCTGGGAACTACCTGGTTGTTAAATATTATGAATTATAATATTAACGATGAATAAGTTCGTGTTGATTAAAGATAAAATTGATAGTTCCATTGTGTGGGAATTATTAGTGTTAGTGGAAATCGACATTTATTTCGATAATAATTGATGTCTGGAGGTTATATTGACTAATCGGGAAATTTACCGAATAAATGAGCAATTAAATGCTATTAATTAACATGCTTATAACTATGTGTTCACATGTGTGTACTATTGATTCACATGATTTACTATTAGGGGAGTTGGTGCAAGATTGATAATACTTGCATAACTAAATTAAAAATAGAGGTATAGATGAAGGTACTATACTGTAATTAGTTTTTTCACTTGATTATACTATTGAGTCACATGAATGAACTATTAATTCACATGATTTACTATTAGGGGAGGTGGTGCAAGTTTGATAATACTTGCAGGACTAAATTAAAAATGAAGGAAAAAAGGAAGGTATTATACTGTATTTTCCTATAAATAGAAGCTCATTCCTTCATTATTTTTCACCAATTCACTAAAGCTATAGAGAAATTATTATATAGAGAAATTATAGAGAGAAAGAAGAAGAGAAATCTGCTACCTCACTATTCCAGTATCCAATTTTCTTCTAAGGTAAGGGATATTATTATTATAGTAAGGGGTATTATTTCTTTCGTATTCATGAAGAGAGTTATTTCTTTCAATATTCGTAAGGGTTGTTATTCCATTCTTTATTATTCTGTTGGAATAACTTGTCAGTGCGGTCTATCGCATGCCTGGTGAATTCTTCTGTTATTCCATTCTTTATTATTCTATTGGAATAACCTGTCTCTGCGGTCTATCACATGCCTGGTGAATTCTTCTATTATTCCATTCTTTATTATTCTATTGGAATAACCTGTCTACGCGGACTACCGCATGCATGGTGAATAACCCTTCGTATTCATTCTTTATTAAATTGTGGAAATGATATGTCTATGTGGATTACCGCATGGCGGGTGAAAATGTATTTGCAGTTTTGTATATTCTATTATACTCATCTGAGATATCATTTCTTTTGTACTCGTCATGGAATATCATTTTTTTTGGTATTTTTTTAGGAGTTACTATTCACGGGTTACTGTTCACCTGGTTACTATTTACTCTAGTATTATTCACTCGGGTATTCGGGGCACTTTTCGTGCCGGAGTACTATTCATGAGTTACTATTCATGGGTTACTATTCACCTAATTACTATTCACTCTAGTATCATTCACTCGGGTATTCGGAATACTTTTTGTGTCGGGGTACTATTCACGGGGTACTATTCCTGAAGTACTATTCACGGGGTACTATTCACCTGAAAAATATATTTTTTTTTCTATCCAAATTATTTTTGGTACATGAATATTATTCTTGAATTTTACTATACAAAGTTGTATCATGTTGACAATTTGGACGTTATTGATTTCTGGATAAATTAAATTATAAATCTTTAAAATTTATCCTTGAACTTGTTTTATTGAATTATTTTGTCATTATCATCATCCTCGTGCTTATATTGTGATTAAAGTTATCTTTGGCTTACGTGCATAGATGGACTTGGTATGATTATGACCAGGGATTATTCGGTATAATCATGACCGTAATGTGATGAATGATGTGGTAAAAGTCCTCATTGGCCTGTAGTTCATTAATGGATAGTTGTTGGTATGATTATGACCAGGGATTATTCGGTATAATCATGACCATTGATGATTACATGAATATCCTTGGTCGTGGTGTAGGGATGATTCGATTTTATTTATTAAGCTGAGTCTCAACGATAAAGTTGATGAAAAACTTTTTAAATCATAGAGGATAGTAGATTTTATTTTCTACTTTACTCTTCTAATGGATTGCTTATTCCGCTGCAGTTGTTGATCTAAAACTTGTTGTCTATTGTATTCTATCAGTTGTTATACTATTGAAGGCTAAGGATAATTTATTCTGCATTATCTTAGTCATAATATTTCTTACTGAGCTAGTTGAGCTCACTCTTTTCTTTCATTGTTCTCTTCAAAAAATGAGAATATAGCTGGGACGAGTAGGGGAATGGAGTGATGGTCCAGGATAAGTGGCTTTAGTAGTCCTCACTATTCTGTGAAATATTGTGATAATAATTGTAATGAGAACTTCATTGAGTGTGGATATTGTCTAGAAGGCAATATTCTTGTTTAAACTCTCAGCTATGTTTTATCGTAATTTTACACGACAGTTGTATTAAAGATGTTTGTATTTGATTTCTGTACCATGTATTTGGCGACTCAGACAGGGTGATGTATACCTATTTTGGGGGCGTCACATTTGGTATCAAAGCTTAGGGATATGATCCCTGGCTGAGATGTGAGACAAGAACTAGGAGGGGAAAGACGGGGAATTCCTTCGCTAGTATGACCTACTATGACACCCCCAAATCTGGGTTACCTAACCCTCGAGTTTGGTGTTCATGATCCACAACATAATACCATCTAACTACCCATTTTAAAATAAGTAGGAATACATAACTCATTAACATAGATTGTTAATACATAAGTCCCAGGTCTACCAACCTTAACATTACAGACATACCCCTTTTGATATACAAAAAGGGTTTACAATACAATACAACATAATAATAATATTGTTCATCATAATTAATTTATAACTATTCCTTTTCCTTTGTTCTTCTTCGCAACACCTTCTGCAACTTCGTCCCTAGCTGAAAAGTTTTATTTATAGCAAGGGTGAGCAACAAGTTTGCTTCGCAAGTTAAGAGATACAATAAAGATATAGAAATCAATATCAAACCTTCTCACATTCTACGCAATAATAATTCGATAATGAAAGAGTATAACGCTTTCAAGGTTTCTACGATATTCAAACGAATAATCAAGAATTAATTCTACGAAATAGCAAAGTGGAATGTTTTCTAGATTTATGCTGAGCGATCCATTGGATCTTGAACTTCTTTTCTCGAGTAACTATCAAAGTTTAACTTTGATATACCCAGGTGTATCAGATAACCATAAAGATTAAATCATACCCCTCTGCAAGTATATGAAGTGATCAGCTTTAGTATACCCTATATTATGCATAATACTTAATCACGCGCAAAGGCCGAATACTCGACCGATAAAATATTCCCTTTATATAAAAGGTTGTTCTTCTCAGTCTTAGAATCAAGATTTTGATTTTACAACGAAATACTGTGATTTCAAATTCTATTTACTTCTCGATCTAACCAAAATAATTGGCATCGATCTGTCAATAATAATTTAATTCTCTTCTCGAACCTATCAAGTTCTAACAAATGTTCGTCAAACCAAAATAATTGGTTAAGACATTTCTCAACATAATTCGACAATAAACAGGAATTATCTGTACTATCAATTCTAGCTTCTACGGATATGTATATCCAACAACAGTTATTTTACGAATGTATATATTCTGAATCAGTAATTCATTTTGAATTATTAAACATGTAACTGCGAATAATCAACAATAAATCCCTGAACATGGTATAATTAGCAATAATTAACCACTATAATAATTGAATGAATATAACTCAAGGTTGAGTTAGGGAACATGCCTCTTCCGCTGATTACAGTTACACAATAAACTTATCTGCTTTCGAAAGACCTATAACCAATAATATCGGTCTAACAATTAGCACAATTATTTATGACACGCAACACAGTATTCTACAATCAAACTTCTCCTAGACACATTACCACATAGCCACATCAGTGTTTATAACCTATATAAACACATAACAAGTCTAACTATATTTTTGTCTGGTTGGACTTTGGTCCATTCTCGGTGATCTGGTCACCCTATCCGATAATTACCACATCTATTGTCAATTACACTTGGCTTCTAAGCTTCAATATTATTTTAGATAAGTCAAAAATCATTTATAATATTTTTCGGAAGCTTTTAATAATTTATAAGTATTTATTATAATTTTTCAAACATCGAAATCCTTTTTAAATGATTTAATTATCAAATAATCTTATCATTATTAATATTTAATAATATAAAAATATTAATAACATATTTGTCAAAATATTAAAGTTATTTTTAATAACATTCAATATTTTAAATCATCAACATTCTACTTAAATGATTTTAAAAGTAATTAAAATCATTTTTAAATCATCACCATTAATAATCAAATATTAATGAAATTATCATTAAAATATTAAAAGTCATTAATTATAACTTAAAATATTTTAAAATTATTTTTCTCATTTTTAAATCAATAAAATCATTTTTAATTTATTTATTTAATATAATAATTAAATAAATCTAATATCATTAATATTAAATTATTAATAAAAATTCTCTAAAAATATTAAAAGTTACATTTTATAACTCAAAATATTTTTAAATACATTATTCTTATTTAAAATTATTTTTCATAATATTAAATCATTTTCTCTAATTTATTTAATACACTAATTAAATAAATAAAATATCTTTAATATTTAAATAATTATAAATATTAAAGAAAAATATTCCAAATAGTCAGAAATTATTTTTCATAATTTAAAATAATTTTTAAAACTATTTTTGGTAATTTTTATAATTTATTTCTATTTTTTAATTATTTTCCAGAAAATCAGAAAATAAAATAATTATAAACCGTCGCTAAAGCCTATAGCGACACTTATTTGTCGTCTTAGGTGTTCTTGAGCTTCAAGATCAAGAACACTGTCAGACAGTTAACTAGTGTGCACGTTTGACCTGCTTTCTTTCTTAGTATATTTATGATCTGGCTAATATAAGACTTAAGTATTGTAGTAATGATGTAGCACTACAATATCCAACACACACTTTGATCAAACAATAACACAACAAGAAGATCAAAGCTCCCAAACTAGATGTCAAACGGTTTCTGGGTTTTCCAGAAACCCAGGTTGTTCAACCAGTCACTTTCATGCTCAATTTTATATAAGTTCCATTCATGTTTTAAGTGATCTCATAGTTCAACGTTAGAGTCCATATGACAACCAACAATAATACAACAATAGATCGAATAAACAACAACAAGATCTCAAGTTATAGCTTGGTCAAAGGTTGTCAGAAAAACGTGTTCTTCACTTTTCTGGGAATTCCAAAAATACAATTTCAGAGCGAGTGGCCTAGTTTGACCGCTTGCCACGATTGATCTGGTGATTTGTTATGGGATCTTAAGACATGAATCTATAGTCCATATTACCAGCTACAACATGTACCGAACAACAACATTAAATCATTTAAAACCTGACAGATCCGTACCTTAGAAATTCTTGTCAGACTCTGTTCATCACGTTCTGGGTTACCCAGAATGTTACTCGGTCAACGTCGGTCAACGAACTTTGACCGAGTATAATTTGCAATCTAGCTATCCAATGACACTGATTCCACTTTCCAATTAAAAGACCACATACCAAACTATAGATCTAACACATAACATCTTACAAATCATTAATATACAGAGATCTAAGCCTTTTGACATTGCTTGTCAGTCACCTTTAGAGCTCAAGAACAGATTTTGAAAACTTGAATTTTTACCCACTTTGATGCTATGGATCCATGGTGGATCAACATAGATCATCTAAAAGCAACTTCTAACATATATCTAAACACATAAACACAATTATTTTCTTAGCATATAAGATCTAGGTTGAGTTTGGGTTTTACCTTCTCTTGTCCAATCTTTGATCCTAGCTCTTCTCCATTGATCTTGATGATCTAAAGGCTTGGTTAGTGACTGAAACACTTAGGGATTTCGTGGGTTTAGGTGAGAGAAAGAGTGGGTTGGTGTTAGATAGCTAATGACCTCAATATGTGAACTTTCTCTCTCCTAGATCTCTTATATCATAGATACAATGAATCCAAGTGTGCAAGTTGGCAAGATATAGATTAAATTTGGGTTGATTTCCAGCACATGGGATAATCTTAAGTGATGACTCACTAGATCTTGCAAATCTTCTAACTTAATATCTAAATAAAGGGGCATTTTGGACTTTGTACATGAAATTTTAATGTCATACATGGAATTTACCAAACCCTTAGGGTTTAACCCTAAGGCTCTAACCCTAAGGTTTTACAACTTTAGCTTCTAGGATTTTCTAAATTAGGATCTTTAAAATAGAAAATTAAGATTTCAAAAACATAATTAGTGTTCCCTAATTATATTAAAGGTAAGTAATCACATTAAAGTATACTAATCACTTTAGAGCTTACTAATTAGGATTAGGGTTTTCTAATTAGGGTTTAGGATTCCCGAATTAAAAATTAGGATTTCCTAGCTTTCAATTAAGGTTCCTAACTACGTGTTATGGTTTCAAATCTTGAGATTAAAGTTTCCAATCCCTTATTAGGGTTTACAAATATTGTACCCTACCCGACCAATCATTGCTTAACATTCTATATAGTACAAACACGTACTCAGCAGTATAATTATTTCAATTATATTTTTAATTGAATCCCTATCTGAACTTAGGGTTAGGGTTTCTATTCTCCGTTAAGCACAACTCTACTCTAATTTCTCAGTCAATACACAAATTGACTACTTCTCGATACCCGTATCACAGATACACAGTACAATATTAACAGTTAATGTCAATATTTAATAATAATAAAATAAAATTTATTTCTGAAATTTGGATTATTCGGAATCCCGGGTTATCACACCTACCTAAGTTTATTTATTATTTAATTGGTAGGTCAGAGTATAGGAATAATATGTGATATGTTAATTAACCCATGTTTTGTGGCAATCTTTGAAAATTGCAGCTGAAAATGTTAAAATGGAGTGAATGAGACCGTTGAGACACCTTTAATCACTAACCAGGTTAATGTGATGTCAGACGAAGAAGAAAATAGAGATATCTACGTGGTGAGTGAAGAACAAATAGTTGCACCCGAGCTAGTTGCAGAGGTAGCAACTGAGAGTGAGGAAGAAGAGGAACTTGAGGAGAATTTATTAGAAGAATTTTATGATCAAAATTTAGAATTACAAAATCGTATTCATGAGTAAGAAGAGCAGGCTGAAGAACGGTAGGCGGTCGTGGAGAAAAGAGATGTAACAATTCAAAATTGTGTTACCCGATGTGCGATGCTTGAACAGAAGCACTCTTTGGCAGAGTATAAGATATTAGAGCTGGAATCTGAGAATGCTATGATCAAAGTTCTGATGAAAGGAGAAACAACTGAACGAATGAGAATAGACGATGTATGGGTAAAAGCCACACGAAGCGTAGATATTGTAGAAAAAGACGTCCGATCCAATAAGTCCAAAATAGATGAAATGGATTTTTCTTTTTGGACAATAATTGGGAGAATCCAACATCGAATTCGGAATTACCCTGTGCAGAGTGGTCAACCCCAATTCGATATGGATCGGAGAGTAATGATTCGAATCATGGATCAGGAATGTGACGAAGCAATTAAGGGTGGAATGTACTCTATAGCAAAGTCAAATCCGATAGTTTAAGTGAGAGCGTTTGTCGAGAAACCAGAACGAAGTTATTACAGGTAAGTTAATTATAAACTCTTGCGAAGTCTATACCTTATTCGATACTAGTTCTACCCACTCTTTTATTTCTCCTACTTGCGCTCAATGTTTAAATTTGACTACGGAGAAATTAGACTTTGATTTATCAGTTGAAACTCCGTTGGGAGAAACCTTCATTACCTCCACTATTTATAAATTTTGTTTGATTCAAATCAACACTTTCACATTACCTGTCGATCTTATTTCTTTGAAAATACTTGCATTTGATGTGATTTTAGGGATTAATTGGTTAACTACTCATCATGCTAAAATTGATTGTTTTCGTAAGGTTGTTAGCTTTCATATTCCTAACCAACCTATTATGTGAATTCAAGCAACCAAACCACTAAAGTCAATCATTGTCATATCAAGCCATAAGAAAAGAGCTCTAAGCCTTTCGCTTGTGACTTCATTGTGTGGAATGCACCGAAGCCAGACTTTTTGTAGGCGACGTCGTGAATGACGATGACAAGTTGATAGGTATCAATGTGACGTACTATCCAAGTCTTGGATGAGAGTCACAGTTTTGAATGATATTTCTATCGTTAATAAATTTCTTGACGTATTCTTGAAGACTTCTTAGCCTACCCTAGAGCGTGAAATCGAATTTTGTATTGACCCCAGTACAAAACCCATTTCTAAAACCCTCAAGTATTTCTTCACCCAAAACAATCATATAATGTGCCAAAGATGTTGGCCCGAGCTATTGAAGATTACGACCTTACCATTTAATATCATCGTGGAAGAGCGAACGTGGTAGCTGACGCGTTGAGTAGAAGATCGTATGCGTTTACAAGTGCAATGTTGTTAACACAAAAACCCATTTCGTATAACTTACAAATGATGAAGATAGAGTTAAAGACTCTAAGAACCTACATGGTGATATCAAATATACGAGTAGAATCTACTTTAATCGATAAAGTTAAAAGCCGTTCAAGCTTCAGACCCGGAGCTAATGAAAACGAAGAAGAAGGTTCAAGAAGGCGTTATCTCAACCCTCGATTTAATTGGCCCATTTGAAATCCTCGATCGAGTAGGAACTAAGGCCTATAGACTCGCCTTACCGCTAAGTATGTCGTGTGTTCATAAAGTTTTTTTTACGTATCGATGTTACGTAAATATGTGGACGACCCGAACCACATTATTGAATTAAAACTAGACAAGATAACAGAAGATTTAATGTATGAGGAGATACGTGTTAAAATCTTGGATAAGAAGGATCGTATTCAACACTCAAAGGTTATACCTCAAGAGTTAGAATATGAAATGAAGTCAAGGTATCCTCATCTCTTCGGCACACCAGGTATGTACGTAAATTTTGAGGGTGAAATTTTATAAGAAGGGGAGATTGTGAGACCCCAAATTTTATGAATAAAGCTTTAAATTTCTCGAAATATTTTTTTTGAATATTATGGTGTGGATTTGATATAATGTTATATTTGTGGGTAATATTTATAAATTTTGCAAAGTAAGCAAGTTGTTATATAATATTCGATTGGTCGGGAAATATTTGTTTTAACAGAGAATATTCGTACGACGACACAATCATTGGTGGACCCCACAACAGAAGTATTGTCGTAGTAAAAAAACGACAGAATTATCTTTTTATAAAAATAACGACGAAAGTGTTATCGTTAAAACTGTTGAACTACCCGGTAGTAAAAGTACAGTAATATGCATGGTTGCATAGTAGCACACGGTATTGATTATTGATGCTTATGTAAGAAGTCACTCAGTTATACTCAATTATTGCTCGATAATTCTTTGCATCATATCTCTCATATTATTGATTCAATTATTGTCACATTATCATCTGCATAATATGTTATATTATTAAATCAATAATTGAGATGACAAAGTTATTCATATTATTATTTGCAATATTGACAATGTCTAGAAGTTCTGTCAAGGAGAGGTTTGGTCACCTAATTGCGCGCCAATAAGGAGAAATCCTTATCGGAAAGCCCTCTCTTTCCTGGGAACTACCTTGTTGTTAAATATTGTGAATTATAATATTAATGATGAATAAGTTCGTGTTGATTAAAGATGAAATTGATAGTTCCATTGTGTGGGAATTATTAGTGTTAGTGGAAATCGACATTTATTTCGATAATAATTGATGTCTGGAGGTTATATTGACCAATCGGGTAATTCACCGGATAGATGAGCAATTAAATGCTATTAATTCACATGCTTATAACTATGTGTTCACATGTGTGTACTATTGATTCACATGATTTACTATTAGGGGAGTTGGTGTAAGATTGATAATACTTGCATGAATAAATTAAAAATGGAGGTATAGATGAATGTACTATATTGTAATTAGTTTTTTCACATGATTATACTATTGAGTCACATGAATGAGCTATTAATTCACATGATTTACTATTAGGGGAGGTGGTGCAAGTTTAATAATACTTGCAAGACTAAATTAAAAATGAAGGAAAAGAGGAAGGTATTATACTGTAATATTTTGAGCCCCAAAATGTGCAATTATTTAAACTATATTTTCCTATAAATAGAAGCTCATTCCTTCATTATTTTTCACCAATTCACTAAAGCTATAGAGCAATTATTATATAGAGAAATTATAGAGAGAAAGAAGAAGAGAAGTCTGCTACCTCACTATTCCAATATCCAGTTTTCTTCTAAGGTAAGGGATATTATTATTATAGTAAGGGGTATTATTTCTTTCGCATTCATGAAGAAAGTTATTTCTTTCAATATTCGTAAGGGTTGTTATTCCATTCTTTATTATTCTGTTGGAATAACTTTTATGCATGCGGGCCTATCGCATGCTGGTGAATTCTTACATTATTCCATTCTTTATTATTACTCGCTGGAATAACTTTTGTCTATCAGATCTATCGCATGCCCGGTGAATTCTTATGTTATTCCATTCTTTATTATTACATTGGAATAACTTTATGCATCTTGGTCTATCGCATGCCTGGTGAATTCTTCAGTTATTCCATTCTTTATTAATCTGTTGGAATAACCTGTCATGTGGTCTATCGCGTGCCTGGTGAATTCTTCTATTATTCCATTCTTTATTATTACATTGGAATAACTCATGCATGCGATCTATCGCATGCTCGGTGAATTCTTACATTATTCCATTCTTTATTATTACATTGGAATAACTTTGTCTTTCTGGATCTATCGCATGCACGGTGAATTCTTCATTATTCCATTCTTTATTAATCTGTTGGAATAACTTTTATGCATGCGATCTATCGCATGTACTTGGTGAATTCTTCATTATTCCATTCTTTATTATTACGTTGGAATAACTTTTGCATCATGCGGTGTATCGCATGCTCGGTGAATTCTTCATTATTCCATTCTTTATTATTTTGTTGGAATAACTCATACATCATGCGACTCTACGCATTCATGGTGAATTCTTCTGTTATTCTATTCTTTATTATTCTGTTGGAATAACCTGTCTATGCAGACTACCGTATGCATGGTGAATGACCCTTCATATTCATTCTTTATTAAATTGTGGAAATGATCTGTCTACGTGGATTACCGCATGACGGGTGAAAATCCATTTGCAGTTTTTTATATTCTATTATACTCGCCTGAGATATCATTTCTTTTGTACTCATCATGGAATATCATTTTCTTTGGCATTTTTTTAAAAGTTACTATTCACGAGTTACTATTCACCTGGTTACTATTCACTCTAGTATTATTCACTCGGGTATTCGGGGCTCTTTTCGTGCCAAAGTACTATTCATGAGTTACTATTCATGGGTTACTATTCACCCAATTACTATTCACTCTAGTATCATTCACTCGGGTATTCGGGACACTTTTTGTGTCGGGGTACTATTCACGGGGTACTATTGTGACACCCCAAAAATAGGTCCAATCCATCCAACCTATTCTGAGTCGCCAAATACATGGTACATAAAATAACTACAACTTTATTACTATAATTGTTGTGCAAAATACAACAACACATATGTTGTGAGTTTTGATACAAATATATACCAACTGTGACTCTGGACACCAAATTGGATAGCACGTCACAATGACACCTTACATAAAGGTACAGTCAAAAACTGTTTTAGAAATTAAAATCTTTGGTAAGTGTTCAAGGAAACCTTCGTACGTGGGAGGCCATGCGTCTAGGTTATGATAGATATCATATGCCCACAGAATTATCCTTGGTTGACCCAATAGACCCAAAAAAACGAGAAGATTACTATCATGTTCTTTCTAATGGTGAGTCTTCTCTTGACATATAACTATCTCCACTGTCTACAATTGAAAATTATATTTCAACCAAACTCCAAGATCATATAGGTAGTGCTCGTAGATATACTCAGCAAGTGGATGTGCACAACCCTGTCTTATGATAACACGAGGTTGTATGTCATTAGACATCTTCTATGATAGTGGCAAAACACCCTTCTAAAGTTGGGTTCACCTCACCCTATTCAGTTCACCAAAATTAAATATCAAATGACGTGTACAATATGACACACGTATCTAAAGTTCTCAATACAACTATTTTCATACTATTTAGAGAGAACCTCAACAGCTATAGACCACCGTTCTATTCCCTCACATTACCCCTTCAACCCTAAGAACACTCTTATTACCTGAAAGGAATTGTGAAGCAAAAGGGTGAGCACAAATAGCTTAGTAAAAAATATCATGACTAAAGATAATTAAATTATCAATAGCCTTCGTCAGTAATAAATTAAAGATTTAGAACATATGGTAGATGATAAAACTTTTCAACCATAGTTGCAGCGTAATGAGCAATCCATTAGAAGAGTCAAATAGACCATAAAGTCTATTATCTTCTACTTGTTAAAAGTCCACCAACAATGTTTTATCCCTGTAACATCAATCAACAGTTCCTGTCCACAATCAAGTGAATAACTTATAATCATATTTGTGGTTCTAAATTCTTCTTCTCATTCAGGACGAAGATAATTTTCATCATATGTCTTTATTTGAAACATCAAAGATCATGGTTATACCAAATCATAGTTCCTGTTCATAATCATACTAATAGGTTCATCTTTGCACTACGGGCCAAAGATATTCATTAACAATTCATCTTTGCACTACAGGCCAAAAATATTCAACAACATGTCATCTTTGCATTACAGGCCAAAGATATTCAACAACAGATCATCTTTGCAATACAGGCCAAAGATATTAATATCTCAAAGAAATACATAATCATTTCAGAATTTATATAAACCATAATTATAACCATGTTGATCAATTCAACTTTGCACTTAAGATAAAAATATTCCATTGTAAATTCAATGGTCATGATCATACCAGTCAATGATTCAACTTTGCACTACTGGCCAAAGAGAACCCATAGTCACGATCATACCAATAATCTACCCATCTTTACACTCAAGTCAAAGAGAAATTTCTTCACCAGGATTATAATAATTTTTTATATGATAATATAAACAATATGATCAAAACATGGATTTAATTTCAAGAGTAAGATTCATAAATCAACGATAATTTGGTCAGAAAAAGAAATCAATTTTGTCGCGAATAGTAACCCGTGAATAGTAACTCATGAATAGTAACTCATGAATAGTAACTCGTGAATAGTATTCCGTATTCGTATATAGTACCGTATACGTAAATAACATCGTATACATAAATAGTGCCATATACATGAATAGTGTCGTATATGTGAATAGTACTGTATACGTGAATAGTAACCCCGACACAAAAAGGTAGAAATTCCACAATCAAACTCATATCAATATTTCGGCATAATGATATTGAAGAAAATAATATCATTTAAGAAGAAAATAACATCCCTTACCATCCCTTACAATCTCTCACCTCAAAAGAGCAGTATTTCTGACTAGAATATCGGATGAAAAGCCGAAGAAAACTTGCACTGAATAGCAACTCTCAAAGTATCTAAATACTCACAAAAATACGCTCGATAATATAAAAAGAAAGAAAACTTGTTTCTGGTGTGATTTTCAATTCTAACCTAAGCACCTATTTATAGGAAAATGTTAGCACGCCGAAGCAGACTTGACCTGCTACTTGATGGCTTTACCTGCTACTATTGCCACCCACCACATTTAAAATAAAATTTGAGCACATTTCTCACCAACCAAAAGTGGGGCCCACTCATTTCTAAAATTTTCTAAAATGGTTTAAAATTGAAATAATAATCAGAAACTTCAATAATTCATAATAAATAGACCTTTCATCAGAAAAATAAGAAATCGAATTCCATATAAAATCGAATACTCTACAACTTTATAGCTTTAAGTTTTTCCAAATTCCAAACAGAAAATATCTGAAATCCACAAACGGATGATTTTTAACACCTTTTAAAATTCATAACAAATCATGCGTTAATTTTTAACGGTTCAAAATTTGTGGACATATACTCAACTTATATATGTATAACATATCCAAAAATCACAACGATCCAACGGTTAGATTAAAATTATAACTCACGTAATAGAGCTTTTAGAACACTGATTTGATCTTTTAATACCTCCAATCCGATAAAAATACTGATAAAACACCTCAACATTAATTCCTTCAATTATATGCACATAAACAAATCCATCATTTATATCCGTATCAAATAAATATTTCCTTATTATATAAATCAATAATTAATTATTCACAAATAATATTACAGAATCACAATAATGACAACAAGGCAGTTCCTAGGAAAGAGGGGGCTTTCCGATAAGGATTTCTCCTTACTGGCGCGCAATTAGGTGACCAAACCTCTCATTGACATAACTTTCTAGACATTGTCAATAATGCTATCTAATAATATTATTCAAATAATATGAATTATTGATCTGATAATGGGAAATACTATGCAGTGAAAATTATTGAAACAACAATAATATAAAATATCAACGCAGTAATTATTGAACCAATAAAATAAAATATTGAATAGTAATTACTGTAACAATTATTGAGTAGTTCCTTCTTACGTAAGGATCAATAATTCAAAAATAATGTGCACGAGACGCCCCTAAAATAGGTTCACACGACCCATTCTGAGTCGCCAGATATCATACTATAAAAATCAAATATAAACTTCATTTATACAACTGTTGAACTGTTGTGCAGAATACGACCACAGTTAAACTGTGAGTTTTAATACAAATGTATATAACTCTCATGGCACTTCGACCACAACCTTACAATGGTACTTTACATTAAAGTACAATCAAAAACTGTTTTAGAAATTAAAATCTTTGGGAAGTGCTCAAGGAAACCTTCGTACATGGGAGCCCATGCGTCTAGGTTATGATAGATATCATATGTCTACAGAATTATCCTTGGTTGACCCAATAGACCCTAAAGAAAAATGAGAAGATTACTATCATCTTCTTTCCAATGGTGAGTCTTCTCTTGACATATAATTATCTCTGTTGTCTCCAAGTGAAAATTATATTTAAAATAAACTCCAAGATTATATAGGTAGTGCTCGTAGATATACTCAGCAAGTGGATGTTCACAACCCTATCTTATGATAACACGAGGTTGTATGTCATTAAACATCGTGTATGATAGTGGCAAAACACCCTTCCAAAGTTGGGTTCACCTCACCCTATTCGGTTCACCAAAATTAAATATCAAATGGCGTATACAATACGACACACTTATCTAAAGTTCTCAATAAAATTATTTCCATACTATTTAGGGAGAACCTCAACAGCTATAGACCACCGTTCTAATCCCCTTAATACCCCGCTCGACCCAGCTACACTTTTATTACCTGAAAAGAATTGTGAAGCAAAATGGTGAACATAACTAGCCCAGTAAAGAATATCATGACTAAACATAATTAAATTATCAATAGCTTTCCTCAATAATAAATCAGAGATTTAGAACATATGGTAGATGATAAAACTTTTCAACCATAGTTGCAGCGGAACGAGCAATCCATTAAAAGAGTCAAATAAACCATAAGGTCTATTATCTTCTCCATGTTAAAAGTCCACCAACAATGTTTTATCCCTGTAACATCAATCAATAGTTCCTGTCCACAATCATATGAATAACTCATAATCATAATTGTGGTTCTAAATTCCTCTTCGCACCCAGGACGAAGATAATTTTCATCACCTATCTTCACCCGAAACATCAAAAATTATGGTTATACCAAATCACAATTCTTGCTCATAATCATACTAATAAATTCATCTTTGCACTATGGCCATGATATTCATTAACAATTCATCTTTGCACTACATGCCAAAGACATACAAATGTATTTTAAAAGAGTCAAGTAAAGCATGATATCTACTATCTTTTACGAATTAAAAGTGTATAATCAATATTTTATCGCTGAGACTCAGCTTAATAAATAATCCACATCATCGAATCTTCCCTACACTACGGCCAAGGATATTCATGTAATCATCAATGGTCATGATTATACCGAATAATCCCTAGTTATAATCATACCAATAACTGTCCATCAATGCACTACAGGCCAATGTGGACTTTTACCACATCATCTATAACATTACGGGTCATGATTATAACAAATGATCCCTGGTCATAATCATACCAATAAACAATTCATCTATGCACATAAGCCAAAGATACTCATCAATCAATAGTTCATCTTTGCACGTAAGCCAAAGATATACAACTGTAAAACTAATAATCAACAGTCCATCTTTGCACGTAAGCCAAAGATATACAACTGTAAAACCAATAATCAACAGTCCATCTATGCACGTAAGCCAAAGATGACTTTCATCACAATATAAACATAAGAATGATGACAATGCTATAAGCATTAATCAAACAAATCAAAAATAAATATTAAATACTTTAAATTTATCCAAATATTATCAATCACTTAATAAACTAATAATCTAATATTATTAATATTATAACAATATTTTAAAATTATATTTTAATTGTTTACACTTTACCAAATAATACATTTAATCATTCAAAAATGTCATATCATAAGATTTCATTACCAATGATCAAATCACTCATCAAAAATCTGCATATACCTTATATAGGATTTCCAAGCCATAAACTCCTATTTACCATTTTTTCAACTTCATATAATATATTTAATTCATATATTCGTAACTAAACTATTTTCATGAAAAATACCAAATCAGTCCCAAAAATTATTCATTTCTGGGATTTAGCAGAATATAATCCCATATTGAACATATATTTTTCTTAGAATTTTCAAAATTTATTTACTATTTTTTATATGGCCAAAACTGCCGAATATTTAGACATTTATCACAAATTGTACTATTGTCCAAAATTTTTGAAATCTATAGGGTATACTCCTACTATGTACATGTACTCCCAATAAAAATTTCACCAATTTTGGAGTTAACCACAAGGAGTTATAAGGGTTTACTTTTAAAATAGTCTATTCCTATAAAATTCATAACTCCTAATCTATACATCCAAAAATCGCCATTTTTGGACACAATCTAGAAAACTCATCAAATTATCATTTCAAGTTTTTCTAGAATTTTTGAGGGTCAGAAAAATTACGAAACTGCAAATGGATTTTCGCCCGCTATGCGGTAATCCACGTAGACATATCATTTCCACAATTTAGTAAGGAATGAATACAAATGATCATTCACCATGCATGCGGTAATCCACATAGACAGGTTATTCCAACAGAATAATAAAGAATGGAATAATAGAAGAATTTACCATGCATGCAGTATTCCGCGTAGACAGGTTATTCTAATAGAATAATAAAGAATGGAATAACGAAAGAATTCACCATGCATCGATGAAGCCATGCATGACGAGTTATTCCAACGAGAATAATAAATAATGGAACCAGTCAAATGCGTAATTCACACGCATGTGATATTCCAACGTAATAATAGAGAATGGAAACAGTCAAATGCGTAATCCGCATGCATACAAGATATTCCAACGTAATAATAAAGAATGGAACCAGTCATGCGTAATCGGCCAGATGCATGGGATATTCCAATGTAATAATAAAGAATGGAATAACAATAGAATTCACCGGGCATACGATAGACCCATGCATGTATATGTTATTCCAACAGAATAATAAAGAATGGAATAATAGAAAAATTTCACCATGTATGCAGTACTTCGTATAGACAGGTTATTCCAACATAATAATAAAGAATGGAATAATAGAAGAATTTCACCATTCATGCGGTAATTCGCATAGACAGGTTATTCTAACTTAATAATAAAGAATGGAATAACAGAAGAATTTCACCATGTATACGGTAGTCCGCATATACAGGTTATTCCAACAGAATAATAAGGAATGGAATAACAATAGCTCTCTTCATGAATATGAAAGAAATAATACCCCTTACTATAATAATAATATCCCTTACCTCAAAAGAAGACTGGATATTGGAATAGTGAGGTAGCAGACTTCTCTTCTTCTTTCTCTCTATAATAATTGCTCTATAGCTTTAGTGAATTGGTAAAAAATAATGAAGGAATGAGCTTCTATTTATAGGAAAATATAGTTTCAATAATTGCACATTTTGGGGCTCGAAATATTACAGTATAATACCTTCCTCTTTTTTTTTCATTTTTAATTTAGTCCTGCAAGTATTATAAAACTTGCACCACCTCCCCTAATAGTAAATCATGTGAATCAATAGTAAATTATGTGACTCAAAAGTTCTAAACCTGTGAAAAAAATAATTACAGTATAGTACTTTCATCTATACCTCCATTTTTAACTTAGTCATGCAAGTATTATCAATTTGCACCAATTCCCCTAATAGTAAATGAATGTGAATCAATAAGTACACACATGTGAATAAATAGTTATAATCATGTGAATTAATAGCAATTAATTGCTCATTTATCTAGTTAATTACCCGATTGGTCAATATAACTTGCAGACATAAATTATTATCAAAATAAATGTCGATTTTCACTAACACTAATAATTCCAACACAATGGAATTATCAATTTCATCTTTAATCAATATGAACTTATTCATCATTAATATTATAATTCATAATATTTAACAACCAGGTCGTTCCAAGTAAAGAGGGGGCTTTTCGATAAGGATTTCTCCTTATTGGCGCGCAATTAGGTGACCAAACCTCTCCTTGACAGAACTTCTAGATATTATCAATATTGAAAATAATAATATGAATAACTTTGCCGTCTCAATTATTGATTTAATAATATAAATAATGCAGATGATACTGTGACAATAATTGAATCAATAATATAAGAGATATGATGCAGCAATTACTGTAGCAATAATTGAGTATAAATGAGTGACTTCTTACGTAAGTATCAATAATCAATACCGTGTGCTACTATGGAACCACATGTATTACTATACTTTTACTACCGGGTAGTTCAATAGTTTTAACGGTAACACTTTTGTCGTTATTTTTATAAAATGATAATTCTGTCGTTTTCTAACTACGACAATACTTCCGTTGTGGGGTGTACCAATGATTGTACCGTCGTACGGATATTCCCGACAAAAAGAATATTTCCCGACCAAACGAATATTGTATAACAACTTGCTTACTTTGTAAAATTTTCAAATATCACCCTTAACTTTAACCTTTATCAATTTAACCATTTACTAAATAACATAATAATTATAAGAAAATTGAATACTTTCATTTTATAAAATTCGGGGTCTCACAATCGCCCCTCCTTATGAAATTTCGCCCTCAAAATTTACGTACCTGGTAGTTCAAAGAGATGAGAATACCTTGCATTCTTTTCGGATTGTACCTTCCCGGTTATTTCCTCTGTATTATGATTTTCCCATTGCTCATCTCCTGTATTTCAGATATTATTCTAGAATACATCTTCAAAATAAAGGTTAATTGACATATCACAATTTTTTAACTTATCAAGTAAATAATTTCAGCTTAGGTAAGTCACACACTAACGAAGTATATTACTCGTCTCTCCCCTCCTAGTTCAAGACTCATATCTCCGCCAGCGACCATATCCCTAAGCTCTGATACCATTTCGGACGCCCCCAAAATAGGTCCACAGGACCCATTCTGAGTCACCAGATATCATACAATAAATATCAAATACAAACTTCATGTATACAACTGTTGAACTGTCGTGCAGGATACGACCATAGTTAAACTGTGAGTTTAAATACAAATATATATAACTCTCATGGTGCCTCGACCACAACCTTACAATGGTACTTTACATAAAAGTATAGTCAAAAACTATTTTAGAAATTAAAATCTTTTGGAAGTGCTCATGGAAACCTTCGTACATGGGAGCCCATGCGTCTAGGTTATGATAGATATCATATGTCCACAGAATTATCCTTGGTTGAACCAATAGACCCCAAAGAAAAACGAGAAGATTACTATCATCTTATTTCCAATGGTTAGTCTTCTCTTGACATATATTTATCTCTGTTGTCTCCAAGTGAAAATTATATTTAAAATAAACTCCAAGATTATATAGGTAGTGCTTGTAGATATACTCAGCAAGTGGATTTGCACAACCCTATCTTATGATAATACGAGATTGTTGAAAGTAGTATGCACACAAGCCAATCATGTTTGATGATAAAGCATATACTTTGTAACAATCTTATTCATTTATTAATAAAAAGTATTAATTTATTAAAGGCTTTTAATTATATACATGATGCTGTTTTATAATATGTGATAAACCCATAGTTTTAAGCAATGCTTTTAGAATAATGATGATGATCATTCTAATGAGATCTAAATTCTTAGAAAGCTTAAAACTAAAATAGTTCCCAATCATTGGATTACTAAATTGGGGATTAGTGAATCCGGATAGATTGGTACATACGTTGCTTGCTCATTGGATGAGGATGATTGATCTCATGATCATTTGTGTGGAGACACTAAAGCAAGTATGTAGGTGCTTATTAGAGAATAAGTTCACTGAACTTGGCTCGCTAAGGAATACCTAATGGAGTTTTATTTGCCTGTCAATAGGAATTCTTGTAGTGATAGTAGTACAAGTGATCCTTGGACTTGAGATCATCATAGTATCTTGTGTATGATGAGTTATACTTTGACTTATTCCTTAAGACCCTTAGGGTATATCAAAGGGTATGCTTGGGTATAATAAGTTGTACATGGAGATAATGTATGATCAATAAAGAATCTACCACTTCTAATAAAGAAGAGAATGTCCTATGTGATTCGATAAATGACAACCCAAAGAGTCCTTGGCGTTATGCGTAATGAAATTAGAAAGGAGTTTCTAATTTGCATTATTTGGAGTTGTGCATTTAAGGATCGAAATACATATAATTAAATAAAATAAGACTTGACAATAATTCCATGTCTTATATTTAATTGGGACATTGTATGGTGGAAGGATTGAATTATGCAGTAACTATTTACTCAAAGGTTCTTTAATGATTAATGTTGAAATCTATATTATCCGGAAAGTCGTTGATCGCTAGGGAGGCTTATCTTATCCTATTGAGAATAAATATTATTTAAATAAATTAATTGTTTAATTTATTTATTTAAATAAGATTAGAATTGTTCTAATTGATTTATTCACAACCGGGTTTAATATGGAGAACCTAAAGGGTCACACCATAAAAGGAAGAATAATTATTTAAGAAGTTAATGACATAATCGTAATAATATAGTTAAGTATATTTAATTTAATCTATGGTGATAGAATAAATTAAATAGCTTAATATTTATTATTTAATATTTTAGAAATATTAAATATAAATTAATAAGAGGAGTCTTATTAATATTATTACAATTATTATTATTTTAATTTCTAAAAGAGTTTAGGAATTAATTTAATATAAGTACTCTCATTTATTCCTAATTGGATTAGGAAGGAAAATTAGTTAAAGGAGTTTAATTAATTATCCCTAATAAGATTAGGGAGCTTAATTAATTAAATAAATCCCAATTCCTTAATTGTTAAGGTGGGTTGCCCACATCTATAAATAAGAGGAGTCTTATTATGGGTGAATGGGTTGTTGACTTTTACAACGTAATAATTTCCAATTTGTTGGAGAGTACCCTTTTTCTATAGAGATAGGAAAAACTAGGGTTTGAGCCATAACACCCTTCTTCTTGAATTTTCTTCTTCCTTGGTGGATCACCTCTAGAGGCCAAACATTTGGGTGGCTAACGTTGATCAAAGGAAGGAACCAAACCCGGTGGATTCAAGTTGAACGCGAAAAGGATTGGAGGTGAACTTGTACACGAGGAAGCTCGATCTTCAAGGTATGATTTTATTCCTTATCTTTTCGTTTAATTAATAATTATGCATAAAGGGTGATCCGGGTTTATGGTTTGTAAATAATTTTAAACTCTGATTTTTCCACGCTTTCGCTAAATTTTTGCAATTTGATTGCGTCCATGAATATTACAAACCTAACAGTGGCATCAGAGCCAAACCTTTATGCAAATTATTAATTGTTCAGATTTGATATGTATGTTGATATGTGTTTAGAACAATTTAATTGGGCATAATTTAATTGTATAAAATAAAAAAAAAAAAAAAAAAAAACTGCCGAAATAAAATTCCAACGGAAATCATTAACATGCTGACTCACGATTTTTTAAATCCGGCAACTCACGGATTAAAAAAGAAGGCTGTCGTTATTTTTATATGGCCGCACGCAAATCAATGAAGGTTAATTATATATATATATATATATATATATATATATATATATCAATCCGAGTAGAATATAGTATTCTATATGTGCATGCTTATACTATATATATTATATATTATGCAAACATGCTTCGCATGTTAATTAATATGACGCGTATTTTATATATATATGTGCATGCGCGTTAAACAAGATGAGACAATTTAATAATAAACCCCTCAATTTTTATATTAAGTCCTAAGCGTTCAAAGATATTTGGAATATCGAACGTCGCCTTCTAGCATGATAAAATTAATAGAGTATTAAATATTTAATATGAGTTTGTTGTGTCACCACAAGGCAAGTATTAAGTATTTAAGATGTTAATTTATCACATTTGATGCTTATAAAGAAAATTGAACAATATTGTTTTGTTGTGTCACCACAAGGATGATATTTTTCTTTTTTGAATATATGGAGTGCTAGGTCGGACTTAACTTGGATAATTTTGATTCGGATGTGCCACCACTTGATCAAAATAATCAAAGAGGCAAAATACAAGGAGTTGCATAGTTGATGTAATTGACAAAAGTTGTCTACCTATTTATTTATATATAGTTTGTTGTGTCACCACAAGGCTATATACATTTGAAATGGGATCCTTTTTCACTAGCAAATCTTTAATTAGATTTTGCCAACTATATAAGTGAGGTAATATAGTTTGAAGAAAATAGTGGGAGATACCAATTTAAAACAAGACCTAATTTATTTTGGTAATTAATAAAAGAATGTATGTTAAAATGTTGTTAATTACAAATTCATTTATAGAATTTTACAATGTCTAAAATTTCTATCACTGCGAAGCATATTAGATGCTAAATTAACCAGACCGAATTAAACGGATTGGTTAAGGAATTGAGAATAGTTCTCATAGCTGAAAAGCTATCTTATGTCCTTAATACGCCTATCCCTGCAATGGTTGCAGACAATGCCTCTGAGGAAGAGATTGCTACTTTTAGAAAGTGGCAAGATGATGCACAGTTGGCTCAATGCATCATGCTCGCATCCATGAGTAACGAGCTTCAAACACAAGATGAAACTATGGACGCTCTACTATATTCCTACACATCAAGTAGTTGATGGTGAGGAAAGTGGGACCGATAGATATCGAGATATCTAAGGAGCTCTTCCGATCTAGAATGACCGATGACACTACAGAGCTGCAGATAAAGTCCTTAACAATATCAATTTGATTGATCAATTAGGACAACGAGTTTTGTCATGGATGGAGAGTTGAGCTAAGATTTGATCTTGCACTCACTCCCGGACTTCTTTCACAATTGTTATGAATTTTTCATATGAACAAGCTAGATATCAGCTTCGCTGATTTGCTTAACGTGTTGAAAAATGTTGAGAGTCACTTTCCAACCAAGAAAGATCGAGTCTTACTGGTAGGGGCCAAAAGATCTTTTGAAAAGAAGAACGATTCAAAGAAGGTAAATAGAAAGGCATAAACAAAGGATAATAAGAACAAAACTGATACGGATAGCAAAGGAGTTTGCTTCCACTGCAATAAGCCCGGACACCGGAAAGAAAGCTGCGAGAAGCATCTTGCGAGGCTAAACAAAAAGAAGCTTAGTGAAGTTTGATTTACAAATACAAATTTGTTCATGATTTAAAATAAATTTTCTTTAAGTCGAGGTTCTACTTGGGTATTGGATACCGACTTTGGTTATCATAAATATAGATTTATGAAGGACCAAGCGTAAGTAGAAAGCTAAACAAATATAAGTTATCCTATATCGCGAAATGTAGCAAAGGTTGCCATATTAGCCATAGAAACTTATAGTTTAGCAATGCTACGGAAAAATCTATTAAGTCAATAAGTTGTTATTGTATTCCGGTTCTTGTTAAAAAAATATTATTTCCATTTTATTGTTGGACAATGAAATCTTTGGTATTATAATTAAGAACAATTGTTGTTCTATTTATAATAATAATGTTTTGTATAGAATCGGAATATTACTTAATAAATTTTGTATACTTGACTTACGTGAAAATATATTTTTGCATATTGAACAAATTAGTATAAGAAAAGGAGATGATCATTCAAAGAGTTGAATGTGTGTATTTGCTTGAAATACAAGTGTGAATTATTTGAAAGGTTCAAAAGAATTCGTAAGTGAAACAAATTGGCAAAGTATTAAGATTCTTTGATTAGATCAAGGAATAAATACTTGTGCAATAAGTTTCTAGATCATCTCAAATGGTTTTCTCATAATGGACACATCCTGATACGCAATAATTGATTGATGTATCTGAATGAAAAATTGTACCTTGTTGGACATGGTACTGTCCAAAATGATTTTACTGACATTCCAGTATCCTTCCGGGATAATGTCCTAGAAATGGTCGCATATCTACGAAAAATGGTAACCTCAAAATCCATTTCCAAGACTCCATAAAAGTTATGGACAGGGAGGATTCCTAATCTTAAGTATGTTAAGATAAGGGGTTGTCCAACTTATGTGAAAAGGTTTCAAAGGATAAGCTTGGGACAAGATTTTATAAGTGTCGATTTGTGGGACATCCTAAAGTAAGTTTAGGGTATATGTTCTATAATTCTACTTAGCAAAAGGTGTTTGTTACGAAACACGCTGCCTTCTAAGATAAAGGTGTTTATCATTAAAAAGGGCTAGTGGGAGGATAATAGATCTTGAAGAGTTCAAGAACCACAAAACACTATAAGTCAAATAAGAGGAACCTGTAGATAGACCTATTGTACCACAACCGAATAGTAAATCTGGAATAGTACCGAAGATACCTAGGAGGTATGGATTCATCATAGATGATGATGATGAGGTACACAACATAGAAGATGATGATCCAGAGTTACATTCGATGAGGTAAGACTTCTAGTGTGTACAAAAGGGTCAGTGGGAGCGTCGTGAAATTTCTAGTATTATATGTTGATATACTACGGATGAGGAATTACATACCAATGCTACAATCAGTAAAGATAAAGTTGTCTAAACATTCCTCCATGAATGGTTTGGGAAGAGTATCTTAATTGGGGATAAAATCTATATAGATAGATTTAAGAGGATGCTCGACTTAACCCAAGGAACGCATATTCATTTGATGCTAAAGTCGTTTAGCATGGCAAACTCCAAGAGATGTCTCATGTAGATGAGCTATGGAGTGTATTTCTCTTAATAGTCCCCATAGACTCCAAAGAAGAGAGATCGCATGAGTGACAATCATGTATGCAATGAAATATACGAGACCTGATGTTGATCGGTCATATTCTGGAGAAGATCACTGTAAGACAGTGAAAAACATCTTAAAGTTCTTAACCGGCACTAAGGATGTGAGCATACATGGTGGGTCTTAATTAAAACTAGAGGGCTTAACAGACTCAAGTTTTTCAGACAGACCAAGACGACAGAAAATCCACTTTAAGGTAAAGTGTTACCTTGAATCTGGTGCAAAGAAATTGAAAGGTTCCAAACAAACAAAAGAGTTCTTTGGTTTAGTGATAAAGACAAAGTATATAGCTATAAATGAAGCTGCAAGTTGATTGTTTGGATTAAAAGTTCATTACAGAACTAGGAATAGTTCCTAAATTTCATCTTGGATCTAAACATGTGTTGTGGCACTTTCATTTGATTAATAGAATCACTGAAAGATGGGAAATCACTATAGAGATAGTGGACTCTCATGAACAACATTACATATCCATTAACTAAAGCTTATCCAACAGTAGGATAATCGTCACTTAGAGAAGAAGAGTATGAGTTACCATGACGATTGGCTTTAGTGCAAGTGGGAGATTGAAAGTAGTATGCACACAAGCCAATCATGTTTGATGATAAAGCATATACTTTGTAACAATCTTATTCATTTATTAATAAAAAGTATTAATTTATTAAAGGCTTTTAATTATCTACATGATCTTTGTTTTATAATATATGATAAACCCATAGTTTTAAGCAATGCTTTTAGAATAATGATGATGATCATTCTAATGAGATCTAAATTCTTAGAAAGCTTAAAACTAAAATAGTTCCCAATCATTGGATTACTAAATTGGGGATTAGTGAATCCAGGATAGATTGGTACATACGTTGTTTTGCTCATTGGATGAGGATGATTGATCTCATGATCATTTGTGTGGAGACACTAAAGCAAGTATGTAGGTGCTTATTAGAGAATAAGTTCATTTGAGCATTGGCTCGCTAAGGAATACCTAATGGAGTTTTATTTGCTGTCAATAGGAATTCTGTAGTGATAGTAGTACAAGTGATCCTTGGACTTGAGATCATCATAGTATCTTGTGTATGATGAGTTATACTTTGACTTATTCCTTAAGACCCTTAGGGTATATCAAAGGGTATGCTTGGGTATAATAAGTTGTACATGGAGATAATGTATGATCAATAAAGAATCTACCACTTCTAATAAAAGAAGAGAAATGTCCTATGTGATTCGATAAATGACAACCCAGTAGTCCTTGGCCAAGGCAGAATGAAATTAGAAAGGAGTTTCTAATTTGCATTATTTGGAGTTGTGCATTTAAGGATCGAAATACATATAATTAAATAAAATAAGACTTGACAGTAATTCCATGTCTTATATTTAATTGGGACATTGTATGGTGGAAGGATTGAATTGTACGGTAACTATTTACTCAAAGGTTCTTTAATGATTAATGTTGAAATCTATATTATCTGGAAAGTCGTTGATCGCTTGGGAGGCTTATCCCTATTGTAGAATAAATATTATTTAAATAAATTAATTGTTTAATTTATTTATTTAAATAAGATTAGAATTGTTCTAATTGATTTATTCACAACCGGTTTAATATGGAGAACCTAAAGGGTCACACCATAAAAGGAAGAATAATTATTTAAGAAGTTAATGGCATAATCGTAATAATATGTTAAGTATATTTAATTTAATCTATGGTGATAAAATAAATTAAATAGCTTAATATTTATTATTTAATATTTTAGAAATATTAAATATAAATTAATAAGAGGAGTCTTATTAATATTATTACAATTATTATTATTTTAATTTCTAAAAGAGTTTAGGAATTAATTTAATATAAGTACTCTCATTTATTCCTAATTGGATTAGGAAGGAAAATTAGTTAAAGGAGTTTAATTAATTATCCCTAATAAGATTAGGGAGCTTAATTAATTAAAAGAATTTAATTAATTAAATAAATCCCAATTCCTTAATTGTTAAGGTGGGTTGCCCACATCTATAAATAAGAGGAGTCTTATTATGGGTGAATGGGTTGTTGACTTTTACAACGTAATAATTTCCAATTTGTTGGAGAGTACCCTTTTTCTATAGAGATAGGAAAAACTAGGGTTTGAGCCATAACACCCTTCTTCTTGAATTTTCTTCTTCCTTGGTGGATCACCTCTAGAGGCCAAACATTTGGGTGGCTAACGTTGATCAAAGGAAGGAACCAAACCCGGTGGATTCAAGTTGAACGCGAAAAGGATTGGAGGTGAACTTGTACCTGAGGAAGCTCGATCTTCAAGGGTATGATTTTATTCCTTATCTTTTCGTTTAATTAATAATTATGCATAAAGGGTGATCCGGGTTTATGGTTTGTAAATAATTTTAAACTCTGATTTTTCCACGCTTCCGCTAAATTTTTGCAATTTGATTGCGTCCATGAATATTACAAACCTAACAATTGTATGTCATTAGACATCTTGTATGATAGTGGCAAAACATCCTTCCAAAGTTGGGTTCACCTCACCCTATTCGGTTGACCAAAATAAAATATCAAATGACGTATACAATACGACACACTTATTTAAAGTTCTCAATAAAATTATTTCCATACTATTTAGGGAGAACCTCAACAGCTATAGACCACCGTTCTAATCCTCTTAATACCCCGCTTGACCCAGCTACACTTTTATTACCTGAAAGAAATTGTGAAGCAAAAGGGTGAGAACAACTAGCCCAGTAAAGAATATCATGACTAAAGATAATTAAATTATCAATAGCTTTCCTCAATAATAAATTAGAGATTTAGAACATATGGTAGATGATAAAACTTTTCAACCATAGTTGTAGCGGAACGAGCAATCCATTAAAAGAGTCAAATTAACCATAAGGTCTATTATCTTCTCCATGTTAAAAGTCCACCAACAATGTTTTATCCCTGTAACATCAATCAACAGTTCCTGTCCACAATCATATGAATAACTCATAATCATAATTGTGGTTTTAAATTCCTCTTCGCACCCAGGACGATGATAAATTTCATCACCTATCTTCACCTAAAACATCAAAAAATCATGGTTATACCAAATCACAATTTCTGCTCATAATCATACTAATATATTCATCTTTGCACTACGGACAAGATATTCATTAACAATTCATCTTTGCACTATATGCCAAAGACATACAACTGTATTTTAAAAGAGTCAAGTAGAGCATGATATCTATTATCTTTTATGAATTAAAAGTGTATAATCAATATTTTATCGCTGAGACTCAACTTAATAAATAATCCACATCATCGAATCATCCCTACACTACGGCTAAGGATATTCTTGTAATCATCAATGGTCATGATTATACCGAATAATCCCTAGTTAGAATCATACCAATAACTGTCCATCAATGCACTACAGCCCAATGTGGACTTTTACCACATCATCTATAACATTACGGGTCATGATTATACCAAATGATCTCTAGTCATAATCATACCAATAAACAGTTCATCTATGCACATAAGCCAAAGATACTCATCAATCAATAGTTCATCTTTGTACGTAAGCCAAAGATATAAAACTGTAAAACCACTAATCAACAGTCCATCTTTGCACATAAGCCAAAGATATACAACTATAAAACCAATAATCAACAGTCCATCTTTGCACGTAAGCCAAAGATGTGACACCCCTGAATCCGGGTCCTCTGACCCCGGTTCGGTCATCACGATAAACTACAAAACATCCACCTCTAAACAACATACGGTAACTAAAATGCGGAATATAATAAACGTACGTCATTCATTCAAAAGGTGTTACTAGTCCCAAGATACGATAACCTTAATATTATCTTACAGACATACCCTAAAATAAATATTAGGGTTCATATTACATAACCGTAATTTAAACTAAGCACAAGGTAAAATCTGCTCCTTGTCACTAGTCTACATCTTTCCTTTACCCTTGTCCTTCCCTGAGGTCTCGGGCTTAGCTACAATATATTCATGATATAGCAAGGATGAGCAACAAGTTTGCTCAATAAGTTTAAATACAACAATAAGGATATATCATGATGAATGGAAAAGTATCTGGCAATGAATTCAACAATATGAATATCTGAAGAATTCAACAATATGAATATTTGAAGGATTCAACAATATGAATATTAACAAGCAAAGGTAATGATTTCTTTTAGAATAACTGCTAGTCAAGTAGACTTTGAACTATAACACTCCAATGGAATCAATACCTAATTGACCCTTTGGTTACTGGCTACAGAATAAGTACTTGAGGGGATCAGCCTCACGTACTCTATGTATATGCATAACATTTAAATCTTCTCTGTTGTATCTTATATTAGATACCTGGGGTATTCCCCTATCATAAGAGGGGTGTTCTTTCAGTCTAAGAATCTTTACCATCAATTAGTTTGGATAGCTTTTATAAAACTTCATATGTTTGTCTGACCGAATAAAGGTTCAGACTCTATCTGGCACAGTTCAAGAATTATTGAACTTTAATGATGTACAAGTCTAAGACTGTACGAACTCAAGTGCACTAAGTGTGAATATCAATAATATCGATGTGGGATAATTGTAAAGTAATTAAACCACTTAATAACGTGCTTGGAACAAGGTTTCAAGCTTAAATGAATAACTTTCAATTTAACAATATCCTACTCAATACAATATGAGAAGGACATGAAAACTTTTACAAACTTAAAGTTATGTAAGTTAGGACACTTGCAACACAATAAATTCAGATACTTGCTCAATATAATTTAGGGTAAGTTTAGGGAAACTTGTTTAACAAAAGTAGGGTTCAAGGAACTTGCTTACGGTATGCGTTGAATAAAGTAATGCAAGGGTTTAGGATACTTGCCTACTTGCTCAGCTATAATATAATTCTAGCTTTAATTACTTGCGTTGAAACGACCTAATATTAACAAGTCGGTCTTTTCAATTAGTATGTGTAAACTAGTACGAGTCTATACTTAAAGAATCAAATCATCACATAGCATGCTTCTATACATGTATCATTACATTATTCGATTAGTTTCTATCTATGTCATAGTTGAAATCACCATTTACTAATCCATCATAAGATTCTTTCAATAACATGTTATTTATCATAAGACTACTATACTGGAAAATTATTACAGATTAGAGTAACCATATAAGCATGCATCAGTTCTTAATTTAATAACAGAACTCAGACCTCACTGCAGGACTGCGCGACCACGCTTAGTTTACACTAGGGAGTGGCGCGGCTGCGCGACTCCTGGTCCAAACCAAGATATGGCTGCTTCAACAATAAGCCAGTCCACACACGACTTGCACATAAACGAACAATCTTGCACAACACACATGATATAATATGAATAACTAACTTTAACCTTCCATCAACATATCAAAGGTCATTATTTGCTTTCATTACTCAAGACTTCACATGGTAAGCTAACAAGGTCGATCATGTCTGATCTTTATATACATGCTAGCTACATGGTCATTTGGAATCAACTATACATTCATATGCTAGATATCAAAAGAATACATACAAGTTCTTAACTTATAGTTTATCATGTTTATTTTCAAAACTTTAAGTCTCCATAGTAAAATTCATTCAAGCATGCAAGATACATCTATACTATCTAATTCATGCTTTAATAGTCATTTGTGCACATACTCGAGTTATTTACATATGTTCACAAAGTCAGAATGTATATTACTTCATGTATACAATTTCTAGTTTTCAAATCTTTAAGCCTTCTTTGAATAACTAAGTCAAAACAAACCTATTATGGCTTACTCTATACATAACTACCATAGTCCACAAGTTCAGGTCATTTGTATGCATATAATATTCAAAGTAACATGCTCAAATTATCTTAAGGAGCTAACATGAGCAACTATGATCTACTACCCGCGCGGTGAAAGGCTAGAAGGAAGGTAGCGGTACCACTTCGACCGAATAGAAAAAATGGCCTCTGCTTCTGCAGAGGCTCAACTCCAACTTTTCCAAACATTTAACTGCTGCAACTCAAATACTTTTAGGACTTCTAAGCATGCATACTAACTTGTATAACACACCTTTAAGCCAATTCATGCCACATGACCAAGAATTCATGAGAATTACAAGAATTTGACAAAAACCAAATGGAGAACATAAGCTTGATTTTATACCTCTTGCAGCCTGAATTGATTTCCCTCTCTTCTCAGATAATACTCCCTAATAGCTTAGCAACTAACACTCACTAATGCACTTCCTAGACAAATTCTCTAGCAGCTGAGAAATTAAGAATGGGTGGCTATATATAGAGAACTCATTGTCTAGACAATGTTCTTACCCCATGGCTTGATTCACAGGAAATTGGAAGGATACAAGGGTTATAGAGGAGTTGGTGAGAGTTGGTAATTCTACTCATGAATCCCACTCCCCATCTATGTTGGTTAATTTTGAGGTGAAGATGGAGTAGACTTGCTAGCTCTTTGGAAAATATGCAAATTAGCTTTACACTACTACTCATGTACTTGGTGACAATCATTTTGGGACAAGGAAGAAAAACTCAACATTTTCACAATGTAATGCAATATTTAGTTAAAACCATATATACACATAATATAAACTTTGGTTATAAAATATGTATACACCATTCATTTCATACAACATAGGTTATAATGACTAAAAGGGCATACAATGTATTTCCTAATTATAAGGTATCAAGTAGTGCACCTTCATATAATTCATGTACATTTTCTATTACCATGATCATTATTATTATAATAACTTAATGAAATCATTATAAATTTAACAATAGATATTATTATATGTTAACAGGTATACATGAATGTTTACCCACACACTTCATATCACATAACAATATTAATATGCAATTCACATAAATGCAATTAACTCTTACTATATAGTCATATTTAATATATAGACATATTAATGTGCCACCTTGTACTATATAAAATATATAGTTAACTACCCTATAAATAAAGGTTTACTACATTGCACAAAACAAATCTAGTAAACATATAATCACATTATACTCCTTAATTATTATTTATTCATAATAATTATTAATTAACACATTATCAATTAATTACTCATAATTACAATTAATCAATATGTTCAAATCTTGCCACCATATTCAAATAAATTGAATATTTAATTATTAATAATCTTATCAATTCCTTGATATCAAACTCTTAAGGTTAGTCCACTAATTTAAATAACCTATTAGTGACTCACTTTAAATCATTTCATAAATTCACATAACCACATAAGGTTTAAATAGACTCACAAAACTAACTCGTTAAAATTAAATCACATATTTAATTAATAAGGAGTTCAAAATTCATGGTCCTTACAAAAGATATACAACTGTAAAACTAATAATCAACAGTCCATCTATGCACGTAAGTCAAAGATGACTTTCATCACAATATAAGCATGAGGATGATGACAATGATATAAGCATTAATCAAACGAAATCAAGGATAAATATTATAGACTTTAAATTTATCCAAATATTATCAATCACTTAATAAACTCATAATCTAATATTATTAATATTATAATAATATTTTAATCACTTCTTAAACTTATAAAAAATTTATTTTAATTGTTTACACTTTACCAAATAATGCATTTAATCATTCAAAAATGCCTTACTCATAAGATTTCATTACCAATGATCAAATCACTCATCAAAAATCTGCATATACCTTATATAGGATTTCCAAGCCATAAACTCCTATTTACCAATTTTTCAACTTCACATAACATATTTAATTCATATGTTCGTAACTAAACTATTTTCATAAAAAATACCAAATCAGTCCCAAAAATTATTCATTTCTGGGATTTAGCAGAATATAGTCCCGTATTGAACATATATTTTTCTCAAAATTTTTCAAATTTATTTACTATTTTTCATATGGCCAAAACTGCTGAATATTTGGACATTTATCATAAATTGTACTTTTTTTCAAAAAATTCCGAAATTTACAAGGTATACTCCTGTTATATACATGTACTCCCAATAAAAATTTCACCAATTTTGGAGTTAACCACAAAGAGTTATAACGATTTACTTTTAAAATAGTCTTTTTCCCATAAAATCCATAACTCCTAATCTATACATCCAAAAATCACAATTTTTGGACACAATCTAGAAAACTCATCAAATTATCATTTCAATTTTTTTCAAGAATTTTTGAGGGTCAGAAAAATTACGAAACTGCAAATGGATTTTCGTTCGCCATACGATAATCCATGTAGACATATCATTTCCACAATTTAATAAGGAATGAATACAAATGATAATTCACGATGCATGCGGTAATTCACATAGACAGGTTATTTCAACAGAATAATAAAGAATGGAATAATAGAAGAATTCACCATGCATGCGGTAGTCCGCGTAGACGGGTTATTACAACAGAATAATAAATAATGGAATAACAGAAGAATTCACCATGCATGCGATAGACCGCATAGACAAGTTATTCTTATAGAATAATAAATAATGGAACCAGGTCATGCGTAATCCGCACAGACATGATATTCCAACAAAATAATAAAGAATGGAACCAGGTCATGTGTAATCCGCACAGACAGGATATTCCAACAGAATAATAAAGAATGGAATAACAACAGAATTCACCAGGTATGCTATATACCACACAGACAGGTTATTCCAACAGAATAATAGAAGAATTTCACCATGTATGTAGTATTTCGCATAGACAGGTTATTCCAACATAATAATAACGAATGAAATAATAGAAGACTCTCACCATTCATGCGGTAATTCGTATAGACAGGTTATTCCAACATAATAATAAAGAATGGAATAACAGAAGAATTTCACCATGTATACTGTAGTCCGCGTATACAGGTTATTCCAACAGAATAATAAGGAATGAAATAACATTAGCTCTCTTCTTGAATATAAAAAAAATAACATCCCTTACTTTAATAATAATATCCCTTAGCTCAAAAGAAGAATGGATACTAGAATAGTGAGGTAGCAGACTTCTCGTCTTCTTTCTCTCTATAAATTCTCTCTATAATAATTGCTGTATAGCTTTAGTGAATTGGTAAAAAATAATGAAGGAATGAGCTTCTATTTATAGAAAAATATAGTTTCTATAATTGCACATTTTGGGGCTCGAAATATTACAGTGTAATACCTTCCTCTTTTTCTTTATTTTTAATTTAGTCTTGCAAGTATTATCAAACTTGCACCACCTCCCCTAATAGTAAATTATGTGAATCAATAGTAAATCATGTGACTCAATAGTTCTAAACATGTGAAAAAAATAATTACAGTATAGTACCTTCATTTATACATCCATTTTTAACTTAGTCATGCAAGTATTACCAATCTTGCACCAACTCCCCTAATAGTAAATGAATGTGAATCAATAGTACACACATGTGAACAAATAGTTATAATTATGTGAATCAATAGCAAGTAATTACTCATTTATCCGATTAATTACCCTATTGGTCAATATAACCTCCAGACATCAATTATTATCGAAATAAATGTCGATTTTTACTAACACTAATAATTCCAACACAATGTAACTATGAATTTTATCTTTAATCAACACGAACTTATTCATCATTAATATTATAATTCACAATATTTAACAACTAGGTCGTTCCCAGGAAAGAGGGGGGCTTTTCGATAAGGATTTCTCCTTATTGGCACGCAATTAGGTGACCAAACCTCTCCTTGACAGAACTTCTAGACATTATCAATATTGTAAATAATAATATGAATAACGTTGTCATCTCAATTATTGATTTAATAATATAAATAATGCAGATGATACTGTGACAATAATTGAATCAATAATATGAGAGATATGATGCGGCAATTACTGTAGCAATAATTGAGTATAACTGAGTGACTTCTTACGTAAGCATCAATAATCAATACCGGTAATAACTACTATGCAAACACGCCAGACATCGTATTTTTACTTTACTACCAGGTAGTTCAACAGTTTTAACTATAACACTTACGCCTTTATTTTTATAAAATGATAATTCTGTCATTTTCTAACTACGACAATACTTCCATTGTGGGGTCCACCAATGATTGTGCCATCGTACAAATATTCCCGACAAAAAGAATATTCTCCGACCAAACGAATATTGTATAACAACTTGCTTACTTTACAAAATTTTTAAATATCACCCTTAACTTTAACCTTTATCAATTTAACCATTTACTAAATAACATAATAATTATAAGAAAATTGAATAATTTCATTTCATAAAATTCGGGGTCTCATAGTGCAATCTGGTAAAGCTCTTTGTGCAACCACGCCGTATTCATCAGATTTTAACCACCGTGTATTCCAATAGTGTTAATTCGTAATAACTACTGTAGTTATTTATAAAAACTCAAACTTGTCATTTTCTTCATCCGATAGTTATTATGTTATGGGGCCCACAACTGACTGCGCCGTCGTACAAATATTCCCCGATAATAAGAATATTCCACGACCAAACGAATATTCCTCGACAACAATGAATATTTTATAATCACTTGGTTATTTTGAAAATTTTACATATATCACCCTTAACTTTAAATTTTTATCAATTTAACTATATACTAAATAGAAAAATTGAATTCTTTTATTTCATAAAATTCGGAGTCTTACAACTATTCCCGAAGTACTATTCACGGGGTACTATTCACCTGAAAAATATATTTCTTTTCTGTCCAAATTATTTTTGGTACATGAATATTATTCTTGAATTTTACTCTACAAAGCAGTATCATGCTGACAATTTGGACGTTATTGATTTTTGGATAAATTAAAATATAAATCTTTAAAATGTATCCTTGAACTTGTTTTATTGAATTATTATGTCATTGTCATCATCCTCATACTTATATTGTGATTAAAGTCATCTTTGGCTTACGTGCATAGATGGGCTTGGTATGATTATGACCAGGGATTATTTGGTATAATCATGACCGTAATGTGACGAATGATGTGGTAAAAGTCCTCATTGGCCTGTAGTTCATTTATGAACAATTGTTGGTATGATTATGACTAGGGATTATTCGGTATAATCATGACCATTGATGATTACATGAATATCCTTGGCCGTGGTGCAGGGATGATTTGATTTTTTTTATTAAGCTGAGTCTCAGCGATAAAGTTGATTAAAACCTTTTTAAATCATAGAAGATAGTAGATTTTATGCTCTACTTGACTCTTCTAATGGATTGCTTATTCCGCTACAGTTGTTGATCTAAAACTTGTTGTCTATTGTATTCTATCAGTTGTTATATTATTGAAGGCTAAGGATAATTTATTCTGCATTATCTTAGTCATAATATTTCTTACTGGGCTAGTTGAGCTCACCCTTTTCTTTCATTGTTCTCTTCAAAAAATGAGAATATAGCTGGGACGAGTCGGGGAATGGAGTGATGGTCCAGGATAAGTGGCTTTAGTAGTCCTCACTATTCTGTAAAATTGTGTTATAATAATTGTAATGAGGACTTTATTGAGTGTGGATATTGTCTAGAAGGCAATATTCTTGTTTAAACTCTCAATTATGTTTTATCATATTTTTACACGACAGTTGTATTAAAGATGTTTGTATTTGATTTCTATACCATGTATTTAGCGACTCAGAATGGGTGATGTATACCTATTTTGGGGGCGTCACAGTGTGACCCTTTAGGTTCTCCATATTAAATCGGTTGTGAATAAATCAATTAGAACAATTCTAATCTTATTTAAATAAATAAATTAAAATATTAATTTATTTAATAAATAATATTTATTCTACAATAGGGATAAGCCTTCCTAGCGATTAACGACTTTTCAGATAATATAGATTTCAACATTAATCATAAAAGCACCTTTGAGTAAATAGTTACTGTACAATTCAATCCTTCCACCATACAATATCCCAATTAAATATAAGACATGGAATTACTGTAAAGTCTTATTTTATTTAATTATATGTATTTCGACTCTTAAATGCACAACTCCAAATAATGCAAATTAGAAACTCCTTTCTAATTTCATTCTGCCTTGGCCAAGGACTACTGGGTTGTCATTTATCGAATCACATAGTACATTTCTCTTCTTTTACTAGAAGTGGTAGATTCTTTATTGATCATACATTATCTCCATGTACAACTTATTATACCCAAGCATACTCTTTGATATACCCTAAGGGTCTTAAGGAATAAGGAAAAGTATAACTCATCATACACAAGATACTATGATGATCTCAAGTCCAAGGATCACTTGTACCACTATCACTACAGGAATTTCTATTGACAAGCAAGTAAAACTCCATGAGGTATTCCTTAGTGAGCCACGTTTAGTGAACTTATTCTCTAATAAGCACCTACATACTTGCTTTCATGTCTCCACACAAATGATCATGAGATCAATCATCCTCATCCAATGAGTAAGCAACGTATGTACCAATCTATTCGGATTCACTAATCCCCTATTTAGTAATCCAACGATTAGGAACTATTTTAGTTTTAAACTTTCTAAGAATTTAGATCTCATTAGAATGATCATCATCATTATTCAAAAAGAATTACTTAAAACTATGGGTTTATCACATATTATAAAACAACATCATGTAGATAATTAAAAGGCTTTAATAAATTAATACTTGTTATAAATAAATGAATAAGATTGTTATAAAGTATATGCTTTATCATCAAACATGATTGGCTTGTGTGCATACTACTTTTACTTGGTCATGTAGTCGATGGCTACGATCATGAAACTGACTGTCCCTTGGCTTTTGGCAGTGACCCCAAGATGTCGATTCCCCATATAGCAATTGGAATAGGGGATAAGACCGAATAAAGCTCTTTGGGGGACTGATGTGAAATGAAACTCTTCAGCTGACACTTAGGGTATTTTTTGACAAAATCTTTAGCTTCCTGGTAGATGGTCGGCCAATAGTATCCCTACCTCAAAATTTTCTATGCCAGTGACTTGGCCCCCATGTGATCTCCAAAAATTCCTTCGTACACTTCCCGAAGTGTGTATTCTGCCTCCGAAGGCGTCAAGCACTTGAGTAGTGGAGAACTAAAAGCTCTTCGATATAGATCTCCATCATTAAGACGAAGTTTGAGCTCTTGTGCTTGATCTTCTTTGCATAGATGCGATCTGAAGGTAGAACCCCGTCAGCCAGATAAGAGATGTATGAGGTAAGCCAGCAGTCCAATCGATCCAAAGCTAGAGCATACACCTTCAGAATGCTTGGTTGTTCTAACAGCTTTAAATACACTGAACTGTTAAAAGAACTTGCTTTAGTTGTTGCCAAACCTGCCAAAGCATCTGCTACTGTGTTGTCTAACCGATCGATTCCTTGGAAACTGTGTGAGTTGAAGTACGTGAGTTTTTCTTTTACTTCGGCCAGGTACTTTGCCATCCTTTCCCCCCAATCCTTATATTCTCCAGACAACTGTTTGATGACCAGGTTGGAATCATTGTAGATAACTAACTTCTGAACCTCCAAGATTCGGGCCAACCGAAGTCCAACTAGAATGACTTCATATTCTGCTTCGTTATTCATGGCTTGGAACTGAAACTGAATGGTTTATTGGACTTTGAATCCTTCGGGACTTGTCAGTACAACCCCTGCATCGCTGACGTCCGAAGTTGATGATCCGTCTACATAGAGAGTCCACAAAGTTTGCACTTGTTATGTTTCAGTAACCGAACCAACATCTGGTTCTATGAAAGAACACTCCACAACAAAATCTGCCAATGCCTGTCCTTTGATTACTATTCGGGGATGGTATTTGTAACAACCCGGAAAATTGGATTGTTCAGAATTTAAGATTTAAAGAATTAGTTATTAATAAAATAAATTTTATTAATAATATTATGTGCTATGTGTTTATTAATCGTTCTAGAACCTAGGATGATTATAATACAGGAGGATTCTGGCTACGAGCTAGACTGAACGAGTAAGAATTTTTAAGACGAAAAAAAAAATTTTCGGGAACAAAAATATTTTTGAGGAAAAAGACAAAATATGCACTATTCACTTGGCGAAACTCTAAGGGTTATGGTTTGAATAACCTAAGTCTTTCTGAGAGTTCGGTATGTCGAAATGACATTCCGTCGAAAGATTTGACGATAATATATCGTGAAAAGTTAAGTAAGATGATAAAAGTTTTTCTAGAAAAACTTGCAAAAATTGTACGAAATAGAAATGACGAAAAGTACTGCTATGTACTTTTCATTCGTTTAACTATGTTAGGGGAAACATGAAGGAAAATGATAACATCTAAAAGTGTTTTTTAGTTTTTTGGAGATCTGAAGAATACGTAAAAGTTAATCGGTAAAGGAAAGACGAAATATCCAAAAATATTTGGATTCTGAGAATCACAGTTTTTAAAGTTGTCGGACGAATTTCCGCAGGACGGAAGCATGAAGCTTCCAAGAGAAGCTTCGTGAATAGTAAGGAAGTTTAGTAAGGAGGTGTGAATAGTAACCTTAGGGGCGAAATGACTATTTTTCCCTTAGCTTTGAAAATCTATATAAGAGAAGTGTTAGTTGATTTTTTTGAAAATCAACCAACACTTTGAGAGAGAGAGAAAGCTTGAGAGCTTGGAGAAGAAGAAGAAGGAAGAGAAAGACCGTGGATGCTCGAATCGATGGTGATCGTAAAATAAAAAAGCTACCAAATCACCGACTTTATCTAAAGGAAGAAAAAATAAAGCAAAAAGGTAATCCAAAACCTAACTTCTAAGTAAAATTTTCTTCAAGTTTTGTATGTTTAAAACATAGTTTAATGAGAATAGAATTAACAGATGTTAAGAATGATTTCATATGGTAGAAATCATGAGAAAACGAAGAAATAAGAATTAGAAATTTAGTTTATAAATTTCTTAATAAAGAATAAGATTCGTAATGAATTTGAGCGATCCGAATGAATCATATGAACAATTCGGTGAAATAAGTAAGGAATGGTGTTTTATAACACCGAATTCCAAGAGAAAGTGAAATCATAATCAAAATATTGATTTAAAACAAAGAGCAAACGAAGAACGCGAAGAACACGCGAAGAACACGAAGAACATTGTTGATGGACAAATTTAAAACAATCATAGTTATAACTTGTTGTTGATGGACAAGTTTAAAACCATCACATATAAGTTAGTTGCTTATTGCTTGGTTAGGAACGGTAGATACGTTCATGAAGAACGGATTAAAACTTAGCTATAACGAAGATATGGCAAAAATTTCGTAAAAGATGAACGAGAAGTAGAAAATATGTAAATGAACCCGAACGTGTAGGGTTTCATAAGAAAGTAAGAGAATGTAGAAAACGTGAACGAGTTCCGAGTTCAGATGAACGAATTACGGACGAACGAACAAAGAACGTTAATAATGTAAAACAAACGAAGTTGGAAGATTAAGCCAATCGAATGGCATGTTAAGAGATTCAAAATAATTTTATGTCCGAGGGAAGTTGAAGTACGTAAGATAAGGAAAAGAATGGCTTTGAATGACCTCGTTCTGAGTTATAGCAAAGGAGTTGTGAGATTGTGAAGTAAGCGTCTTAAACATTTTCCAACACTCAGAATTTTTTTTTTAGTTTAGGGCCCTGGCTCACAGTCGTCTCATCATTCCTTAAAGGCGGTCTTAGCATTGCCAACCCAGGAAAAAGGCACTTTGCCAGTGGCAATCGCAATGCTAGAAAGAAGAAGAGAGGGGTGGCGTAGCTGCCAACCCGTGAAGTCCAACACCGTATGTGTATGCGGCGTCTTTGCTGAGGAATAAGAAAGGAACCAACCTTGCGGGCCACGGTGCGGGGCGCACTCTAGAGAAAGTGTAAAGGAATATAAAAAGAATATTGTTCACCTAAAGTAACACTTAATCAAGTGACTTAAACCTTTAGTAAAGGTTGAACGAAAAGATTAAACTAGATTAAAAGACAAAGAAGGTGAACGCAACGCTGTTGCGATGAATGATTGGTCTAAGCATACGGCGAACCGTATGGCTTTGACATTAAGAAAGAGTAATGAACGTGGGGTTCATGTAATGGATAACGAAAGAAGTAAGTAAGATATTATTTATCAAGAAAGCCGTAACGAATGGTAATAAGATTAATGAAAGCCGAATGTGAGTCAGATAGAGATTGTTATAATGAAATGTAATCATTAAACACTTTAACCAACGTGAAGGTTGAGTGTACGCGAATATTAAATGGGCAGAACCTACACCCCGTGTATGGTTTGACCGTAGGGTAATGAAGACCAATGATTAAACTTATGAATGGTGAAGAAATTGAATTAAAGACAAGTACGTTTAACGTAAACAAGCCGAGTTAATGATTAACTTGAATGATTATTCTAAATATACAAAAGACTATATAACTTAGACTATAAAGTATGAATCCAGAGGTATGGCATTTAGTTTCCAGAAAGCCATAAGGAATAAGAAATTGACTTAACGAACATTATAGTTTAATGGTTCGGATAGGTGAAGATAAGTTAGGTTATAGTACAATCATAATCTTTGATGGTTGACATATGGGAGCTGGGCTAAACAATTCCTTCAGAGAGCGAAGGTATATACGAAATTGGCAACCGATCTAACTCACTATGAAAGACAGTGTAGATGAGACGGGAACTTGTTTGTTGGTTATTTGTGGGAAACCACTCAGAGTACCATATGGACTACTAGCAAAGACACGATGTGTGCTGAGTCCTGGAAGAGTATAAGAAGAAGATAAGAATACAAATCATCAAAGATGATTAATGTATGAGTAAGACATCCCCGTATGTCATGAAGCTGTAAACCAGTAAGGACAGTTGGTCGCGTAAACTTTGTTTGCAAGAACGCGAACCCTAAGAAGTAAAGTTAAGTAAACCAATCTATAAGTCTATTATATGACTAATTGGTGTATGTGTTTTTTCCTTATATGTTTTATAGGGATTGGAATGAGCAGTTCAACGTAAGCTATAGCTATGCGTAAGGCAAGTTTCCTAACTTCATTCATATTTTAAATGAATGCTAGTTTCTTAAACTTCTTAGATGTTGAACTTGAGAAGTTTTATCTATGTGAAAATACGTGATATTTGTACAAGGAGGTAGAACGTATGAGGCCTTATACCACAATTTGAACAATTCGGTGTTTTTATGAGATGAACTGTTCTATGATTGAACTGTTCAATATGAGAATGTTCTGTTTATACATGAATCGCCATTGTTAAATCTGTGCTAATGATTCTAGCTAGACAGGATGTGTATGAAAAAGGTAGAAGAATGAAAGTATTTCAAAGTGAATGTGACTAATATTTTAAAATGATAGGAATCAAAATTATTCTTATTATTCAAGCTACTTCATAACCTTTGTTCGGTTATGGAAGTCTTAAAAGAATGTTTAAATTCTTGAAGTTGTTTGTTCAATTGCTATGACTTGCTGAGCAAGTGAATACTCACACTTGCTTTAAATAAAAACATTTTCAGCGAACGATGTTAGAAAGAACTTAAGGATCCCATAAAGATCAAGCTGATCGGTATCCAGATGAAGTGCCATTTAGTATATGAATGTGCATGAAGATCAAGCGAAGACTTTTAATATAGAATAGTTTAATTGAACTATAGGTTAGTTTAATAAATTGTTATGTATCCTTGGTGGCGGATAAAAGTCACTCGTGTAAGATGAAAAGAATAATGTAATTATCATTATTTGGAATGAACGAGGTTATAAGGTATTAGAACCTGGGATTTGAGAATATATGTTGTAATATTTAGCTATATAATGATGTATGTTTGGAAAGAAGTGGGATCGTGACGTACGAAATCCGGGTGTGAAGATAAACCGGATTTCGGGGAGTTACAATATTCTAGAGCAAACTATGTAAACTCCATTGCCTATGCAGCAAGCCGACCCAAGACTTCTGGCATATGCAATACCTTTTTTAACTGTTGATTAGTATATACCACTACCAGCCGACCCTAAAAATAGTGCCGAAGCTTTCTGCTTACGATGATTAGGTGTACTTTTCTAGGTTCGGGTAACGGGTCTCTACATCTTGAAAAACATGGCTGACATAATACACTGGGATCTACTTTCCCTCTTTGTCTCGTACCAGTGCAACACCCACTGCCATCGAGCTAGCAGCTAAATATAAGTACAAAGGTTCCAAAGGGATCGACTTCATCAATAATGGTGCCAACGATAAATACTATTTAATCCCTTGGAACGTGTCTTCAAACTCTGAGGTCCACTGGAAACTTTTCTCGTTCTTCGACCCTTTCAAAATGTCGAAAAAGGGTGAACATCTTTTGGCTTATTTTGACACAAATCTCTGAAGGGCAACTATTCGACCTGTTAACCTCTACACGTCTTTGTACGTCTTTGGGGATTTTATATCTAAGATCGCCTGGATCTTCTCTGGATTTGCTTTGATACCCCTTTTACTAATCAGATACCCCAGAAACTTTCTAGACCCCAATCTGAAGGTACACTTGGTCGGGTTTAAACGCAACTTATGTCTCTTAATTGTTTCAAAGTAGCTTTCCAGGTCCTCTAGATGGTCTCAGACTGCCATGCTTTTTACGATCATGTCATCCACATAGACCTCCATGCTTTGACCTAAATACCTCGTGAACACGTAGTTCATCATTCGCTAGTAAGTCACCCCGCCATTGAGTAGTCCAAAGGTCATCTTCTGATAAGCATAAATTGCCCGATGTATGATGAAACTGGTCTTCGGAATGTCCTCCTTACTCATTGAGATCTGATGGTACCCCGAAAAGGCATCCATAAAACTTATCATACCATACCCTAAAGTGGCTTTGATCAACTGGTCTATATTGGTCAAAGGATAGAAATCTTTTGGGTATGCCCTATTCATGTCCGTATAATCGATACATAATCTCCAATTCCCATTCTGTTTCTGAACCAAAAACCACATTAGCTAGCCACTCGGGATAATCAATCTTGAAGATGAATTCTGCTTCCAGGAGTTTGGCGATCTCTTCGTCTATGATTCTTTGCCTTTCTAGAGCAAAAATCCTCCTTTTTTATATAATTTGCTTTCTCTTCGGATCTACATGCAGCCTGTGTAGTGCTGCCGATTCATCTACCCCTGGCATGTCACTAGGTTCCCATACAAAAATATCGGCATAGACCCGAAGTAGATTTATCAGCCCAGTTCGGAATGGTTCTGTCAACCCTGACCTGATCTTGATTAATTTCTCTACATTCCCTAGGACTAAGTCCACATCCTTTGTCTCTTCAGTAGGCAGGGCTAGCGGTTATGTACTGTTCTCAGTGAATGACTCTATTTTAATGGCCATTGTCTGCTTCTGCTTACTGACCCCAACCCCAGATGAGATCAAAGTATTCTGATAACATATTCGAGCAATGTTAAGATCAACTTTTACCTCCCCGATCCCATTCGATGTAGAAAACATGATTTTAAAATGTGGAATGGACGTTACTGCTTGCAAGGCTGCCATGGTCGACCATCCCAAAATTGCGTTGTATGCCGAATCCATCTAGACCATAAAAAATCTGACCTTCACCTCTACCTGCCAGGGTGCTGTGCCGAACTTGACAAACAACTCAATGGTATCCAACACGTACACCAGATCTCCACTGTACCCATACAATGGGCCTTCTCCCCCAAACTCCATCTTTTTACCCTCCAAGTCCATCCACTGATAGGCGTGGGTGTATAGTATGTCGATCAAGGACCCGTTATCTATCAACATCATTGTCATGTCCACTGGCCCGACCTGGGCTGTTATCACCAACGCCCCGTCATGTGGTTCTATAAGGTCTGGAGGATAATCTTCATTAGAGAAGGAGATGGATGTTCTAGGGAAGGCCCAATCCTTTCTTGGTAAGGAACCTACAATTGATAATACTGCATCGAGGTGCCCACTCCATTTCTTTCCAGTCACACGCCCTACAGAACCACCTAAAATTACGTCAATCACGCCTCAGGCTGGTTGGTTATGTTTTGGCTGTGTATCCCGAGCCGACCGCTCTGTTTTCCTCCCTTTGGGTCTCAAGATTCTCCCTACCTGCTATATACTGGACTAGCTATCCATTATAAATGTTTTTCTCTATCAGGTCCTTCAGGTCGTAACACATCTCCATTGTATGCCTCAGACTCTGATGTTATTCACAAAATATATCTCTGCCCCTCTTCCCAGGTTTCAGATTCGTCGAACAAGGCTCGTAGAATGGTTTACTCTAAATATCCTCTAATATTTTAGCCCGATCTGTATTGAGGGGTGTATAAACTTTATTAACATTTATGTCTGGGAAGGGTGGTCGACCACTTCCTGATCCTCCACCATTGTAGTTCTTCTTCCCCTGATTGTCCGACCTCCCCTGATTATTATCTGAATGCTGATATGTCTATTTGTCCCAGTCTTTGGACTTTTCATAAGACTGAGAGTGGGGGCTTAAAGTTTCCCATAGCCTCCTCCATAGTAATTAATCCTTTGGCCCGATGGAAGGTTTCGGTCAGGTCTGCAAGAGGGTTGATTACCAGATCCTTCATTAGTTTCTTCGACATTCTAATGTCCAGACCTGTTGTGAAAAATCCCAAGACCTAAGAGGAATTCAATTCAGTCACCAATCCCACAGCCTCTCGGAACCTCTTAATGTACTGGCCAAGGCTTTTGTTGGACAGTTGTCTCACCTACATGAGGGAGGCAGTGATCTTCCCCCCTTCTCCTGTTGCTCTCGAATCGAGCACGAAACTTTTCCCGAAGATCATTCCACGAACTGATTGATCCGGCTGCCAAAGTCCCCATCCATTCTCGCGCACTCTTCTTCAAAGTTATGTCAAACATGTGACATTTGGTAGCATCCGAATGCACATAGTAGGTCATCAGCCTGTCATACTCGTCGGAGTGATCATAGGGGTCCCCCAGTTCGTTATATGTCTCCATCAGGGCCATTTTCTTCTTCGGGTCAGCCGTGACCTGGTTGATTTAGGGGGAAAATGGTGAACTGGGGTAGCTCAAAGGTGTTCCCATTGGGGTTTTTGCCGCCAACAACCTTTCCAACTCAGCAACCCTTCTTGTGAGGGGATTAGATTCCACTTTACGAGGGGTCGATCTAAGCCTGTCCCTCTCGTATTCAGGAGACCCGATCCTCCTCCTTTGCCCTGATCTACCCTGGTACTCAGACTTTCTATCCAGGAAATGACTCCTCCTTCAGCTTCTGCCTTCCCGAGAATGACTTCTAGTTCTGCTCTGATCTCTTCCATCTTTTTCCTGATGAGGTGTTCTGGATCGACTCCGATGCTTATGCCTCTTTGACGAAGCCTCCCGTTCTCCAGCCATCTTGGCCATCTGCTCTTCGAGCTCCTCCTGCTGAAGGCGTAGTTCCATCATGACATCTTGATTTTGCTATAACATTTTTTGCAGGATGAATTGACATTGGTCCCGACTGCCTTCTGCCCGGTCTCTCCCCCGTCTTTCGTATGCTCGAGACTGGTTGTCATCGGCATAGTTAATGGTTAGGGGAGTATGCTGACTGGTCGAAAATAGTCGTCTCCTTATAGATTGGGTGTGTTCAACCTTATCTCCCTGGTTCTTAGAACCTAACCTATCTTTTACTGACCCCCTCACCTGGGTGGTGTGGTGGGTTTTCGCTTTGTCCTGGTTAAAAACAATATTATCTCCACTCGCCATAACCTTCTACTGAAAAAATAGACAGTGATTATTAAACCACTAGCCCTCTTTCTAGCGCCAATTTTAACGCCAAGTTTCGTTGGTGCGTCCAATCACCAAATCTACGCATTGAATCCTACACAATAACAGATCACACACGAAGCTTGATGGCTTGTGTCGCCGGGGGATAGCTCCGGTGTGAGAATGAGTACAGGACGTTACAAGGTTTAACAATGGAGGCTTTAGTGTTTAGTGCTCAAATGTGTATTACATGTGAATTGAAGTCTAGCCTTGTATTTATAGCCATTCTCGTCACCTTAGAATCCACTTCCGAGTCGGATTAGGACTCCTAAATATGATAGTTACCATTATGTGGGTCCAACACAATCTCCTTAAAAGGAGCAAGTTGGATACGATCCAAACACTTCCTTTGGAGTTAGTTATTCCAATATGGTTAGGACTAGAATCCTTAACCATCTACACTGTGATGCCCCCAAAACAAGTATACATCACCCATCTCGGGTTGCAGATACATGGTACATAAATTCAAATACAACTTAATTATACAACAGTCATGTAAAATACAACAAAACATAATCTAAGAGTTTTAATAAGAATATTGTCATCTAGACAATCTCTACACTCAATGGAGTCCTCATTACATTTATTGTCACACTATTTAACAGAATAGTGAGGACTACTAATGCTATCATCTGGACCGTCACTCCGTTCCCCGACTAGTCCCATCTACGTTCTCATTTCCTGAAGAGAACAATGAAAGAAAGGGTGAGCTCAACTAGCCCAGTAAGAAATATTATGACTAAGATAATGCAGAATAAATTATCCTTAGCCTTCAACAGTATAACAACTGATAGAATACAATAGACAACACTTTTAGATCAACAACTACAGCGAAAATAAGCAATCCATTAGAAGAGTCAAGTAGAGCATAAAATCTACCATCTTCTATGATTTAAAAAGTTTTTCATCATATTTATCGTTGAGACTCAACTTAATAAATAAACCAAATCATCGAATCATCCCTGCACTACGGGCCAAGGATATTCATGTAATCATCAATGGTCATGATTATACCGAATAATCCCTAGTCATAATAATACCAACAACTGTCCATCAATGAACCACAGGCCAATGAGGACTTATACCACATCATTCATTAAATTACGGTCATGATTATACCAAATAATCCTGGTCATAATCATACCAAGTCCATCTATGCACGTAAGCCAAAGATGACTTTAATCACAATATAAACATGACAATGACATAATAATTCAATAAAACAAGTTTAAGGATAAATTTTAAAGATTTATAAAATAATTTATCAAGAAATCAATAACGTCCAAATTGTCAACATGATACTTCTTTGTGGAGTAAAATTCAAGAATGCTCAGAAGAATATTTCCATGAAAAGATACTGGATGAAGCGCAAATATCAAGGATATTCCACTAATTTCATAGAGTATAGAAGCCAAAACTTTAACCAACTGAGTATTATAGAATATATGAATCTGCAAATGAATTTTCGCCCGCTATGCGGTAATCCACGTAGACAGATTATTTCCACAATTTAACAAGGAATGAATACGAAGGATCATTCACCATGCATGTAGTAAATCCACATAGACAGGTTATTCCAACAGAATAATAAAGAATGGAATAACAGAAGAATTTCACTATGTTTGCGGTACTTCGCATAGAAAGGTTATTCCAACATAATAATAAAGAATGGAATAACAGAAGAATTTCACCATGTATGCGGTACTTCGCATAGACATGTTATTCCAACATAATAATAAAGAATGGAACCAGGTCATGCGTAATCCGCACAGACAGGATATTCCAACAGAATAATAAAGAATGGAACCAGGTCATGCGTAATCCGCACAAACATGATATTCCAACAGAATAATAAAGAATGGAATAACAACAGAATTTCACCAGGCATGCGATAGACCGCACAGACAGGTTATTCCAATAGAATATTAAATAATGGAACCAGGTCATGCGTAATACGCACAGACAGGATATTCAAACAGAATAATAAAGAATGGAATAACAGAAGTATTTCACAATGTATGTGGTACTTCGCATAGACAGGTTATTCCAACATAATAATAAAGAATGGAATAACAGAAGAATTTTACCATGTTTAAGTTACTTCGCATAGAAAGGTTATTCCAACATAATAATAAAAAATGGAATAATAGAAGCTCTCTTCATGAATACGAAAGAAATAATACCTCTTAACTCAAAAGAAGACTGGATACTTGAATAGTGAGGTAGCAGACTTCTCTTCTTCTTTCTCTCTATAATTTCTCTCTATAATAATTGCTCTATAGCTTTAGTAAATTGGTGAGAAATGAAGGAAGAATGAGCTTCTATTTATAAGAAAATATAGTTTCAATAATTGCACATTTTGGGGCTCAAAATATTACAGTATAATACCTCCCTCTTTTTCTTCATTTTTAATTTAGTCCTGCAAGTATTATCAAACTTACACCACCTTCCCTAATAGTAAATCATGTGAATCAATAGTTTTAGACATGTGAAAATACGAATTACCATATAGTACCTCCATCTATACCTCCATTTTTAACTTAGTCATGTAAGTATTATCAATCTTGCACCACCTCCCCTAATAGTACAAGAATGTGAAACAATTGTACACACATGTGAACAAAGAGTTATAATCATGTGAATTAATAGCAATTAATTGGTCATTTATCCTGTTAATTACACGATTGGTTAATATAACATCCAGACATCAATTATTATCGAAATAAATGTCGATTTTCACTAACACTAATAATTCTAACATAATGGAACTATCAATTTCATCTTTAATCAACACGAACTTATTCATCATTAATATTATAATTCACAATATTTAATAACCAGGTTGTTTCCAGGAAAGATGGGGCTTTTCGATAAGGATTTCTCCTTATTAGCGCGCAATTAGGTGACCAAACCTCTCCTTGACAGAACTTCTAAACATTTTCAATATTGCAAATAATAATATGAATAACTTTGCCGTCTCAATTATTGATTTAATAATATAACATATTGATATTGTGACAATAATTGAATCAATAATATGAGAGATATGATGTGACAATTATTGTAGCAATAATTGAGTATAATTAAGTGACTTCTTACGTAAGCGTCAATAATCAATACCGTGTGCTACTATGCAACTATAACGCCCCAAAAAATCGAACCTTTGTAAATATTTTTAATAATGAATAAAATAATATTATTTATTATTATTATGTGTTGATAATATGATTGTCGTTTTATAACCTAGAAATGTCGGAAAGCCGTAGTATTTTAACTACGCGAGAGAATTAAAGTATTTGAATTTCTAAAATGAAAATAAAAGTTTTTCGAGAAATTTTTCGAAAAACACTATTCATCGATTTCTGCTCAGGAATTATTTTTGAACTTCCGAGAAATATGTAACGTTATAATATCAAGGTGAGATGGATTATGTAATAATAATCTAAGTATGGAAAACATAATATTTCACATGCAGACCTAATTTGGGAACGTTAGGTTTATTAAGCGTTAAGGAAAGAAAGTTGTAATCGTATGATGCGTATGCATTATACGAGGTAATGAACGTAAGTATAATACGATGTATTATACTATTTTGTATGGAGAATGAAATAACATATATTACGAATAAATATACGAGCTAGCATACGAGAATTATATGTGGTGTATATATGTTAAGTTGTTAATTAAATGTAATGGACTTGTAGGATTATTAGCTTAATGATAGAAGTCAAATAGAATGTGATACTCAAGCCCAAGTGTTTGATAAATCATAAGTCCTATCTATTGTAATGTAAGCCCAATAGGAAATAAGCTAGATAATTAGCAAGCCCAATGAATTGGACATGATCCATGGGACAAACCAAGTGAGAAATGGGTAGACCTTATGGGCAAACATTTTGTGTGGTGACCAAGTGTTGTGATGGCCAAGAAATAGAAGTAACTAGCAAGTTTACTTGGTTGATAGGTTATGAATAGTAAGGAGGTGGAAGTTGAGGAGGTTATCTAAGGAGGTGGGATGGCCTAAATGTCCATAATGCCCTAACATTGGATTGCCTATAAATAGACAAGCCTCACTTCATTTGTTGGTTGATAAATTTCTCCCAACTCCTCTTAAGATAAGCAACTTAATTGTTAGAGAGAATAAGCCACATAAGCACTTATAAGTCATTTCAACCTTTGCTAGATTTTCCAAAGTGAAGTGAAGTAATAGTCTTCAAGGGTAAGAATCATGTTTATTATCTTTATCTCTTATATGATAGGATTGATAGAGAAGTGGGATTGTTTGATAATAACATGTAATAAGTCATTAAGGAATGAACTTAAGCCGAATAAGTTGAATAAGCAACTTGAACCTAAATAAGTTAATAAACTCATGAAGAACTTGTCATATGTTTGTCATATGATGTTAGTATGTTCAATATAGTATGAAAACATTGATTGATGGACTTAAGTCCATAGTAAGTCATAAGCATGAGAATTTGTAGTTCATAAGTTAAATAAGTCATTAACTTATGAGAATAAGTCAAAACCTACTTTGATAATAAGTTGGTGTAATAAGTAACTTGAAATGTTCATGTGTTGGTTAAAATCCATTTTGAATCATTAGTAATGAGGTTTTGCCGGAATTCACACGATTAGACGATAATCGTAGAATTCGTGAAATTCTCAGAATGGAAGTCGTATTTTGTGTTTGAAGTCAGAAATGTTAGTTTTCAATGGAGACACGTCATTTTTGGTATTATAGAGTTACGGGCTCAAAAATGACCGAATTTTGAATTAGAACAAATAAACGAGCGTTGAACATTCACGAACATTTATCGTTTTCGTTAAAAATGAACTAATAGGTGAAATTTTAGCAAACGAAGTCAAATAGATAAAATTTTTGCATGAACATATAGAGTATGAAATTTGTGAACTGTAGGCTTTTGAACAAGCAAATTTGGACTTATAACGAAGAATTATGAGTTCAGAAGTTTCGTAAAATTTTCAAGTTATGTAAACTAGCTGAGGCACAAAGTTGGCGTCGCGGCGCCAACCCAAGGCCAAATGGGTGGCAACTGCGGCCGTAATAGTGTCGTCGGGCATCTGCTAACTCTTCATGTTGTGGCGTGAGATGAAGAAAGCGAAGTGTGTGTGCGCTAGCCATGGCTGATCCAGTTTTGACAAACAAGAATGTTTACAAGTATAGAAGGAAAGATAACTCATTAGTAATGAATTAAGGTGTTAATATAACATTGTTAAGGCATTGTTAAACACTTAATGTATGATGATTAAAGGTTAATAATCACTTGAAGATGAATGTAATGTGAATGACGTAACAAAAATCTAGAAACCATAATAACATATCTAAGTCAGGATTTAGATTGAGATGAAGGGTAAGATATAATAATATACCTACTTGATTATATAAGACCTAATGTGGTAGTGCGTTATATGATCATGTATTGTAGAGACTTAGAGACTTAAATTATGCGTGTGATAATCGATGGCGGGCGTTGAAGGCAAGTATTCTAACCCTTGTTCCAGTTCAGTCTGGACAAGCTTTGTAATTCATGTATCCTTTCGCATGAAGTTTTGTATGAGGAAGTCAAAGCCAATTCTTTCGGCTAGAATTATGTTATGATTCTATCAAGCATGTTTAATGTTTACAAAGTAATATTGGTGTGGTTTTCAATCGAAGATTGGGTATGGTAAAATGTTTTCGTCGTTTAACGATAGGCACGTGAGGTTGCCATAACTTAAACGTATACACGTTTAATGAATGTAGTGTTGATCAACATAGAGTACTATGGGCTGATCACCCAAAAGTGCTCATAAGTAATGTCGGACTTACGAACTTAGTGTCGGGTTGTCCTTTTCAAAAGAACTTATGAAATGCTCAAGGTCTTGGACCAGAACTGATGTTTTACTGAATATTGTTGTTTTTAAACGTTTTGAATGAAAAGAAGTGCTATTTTGAATTCTCAATAGTACTTCGTAACTATTGTTCAGTTACTAAAGATATATGAGTTCTATGTTTCAAGCATGTTGTTTATTAGAATTGTAGTACATGCTGAGCTAGTCATGCTCACTCTTGCTTGAACCATATGAACACAACTAAGATCGAACGGACCGAAGGCTCTGGCAAGGATAAAGGCAAGGTGAAGACGAACCCCTTAGAGTTCTTATGTAATAGTATAGGTGAACGATTATAATATATTTGATATTATGACAAGAACAAATGTATGGGTTATGGAGAACCTGGGGCAATGTAATATTATTTCTAATATATAGAAGACATATTCATTCTTTTGAGACTTTTCAATTGAATGTATGTGTGAATGGTAGTACCGTGTAGCACCATCTGTCGGTTTGAAAGATACCCGGATTTGGGGGCGTCACAGCAACCACGCGTATTACTGTACTTTTACTACCGGGTAGTTCAACAGTTTTAACGGTAACACTTTCGCCTTTATTTTTATAAAAAGATAATTCTGTCGTTTTCTAACTATGATAATTCTTCCGTTGTGGGGTCCACCAATAATTGTGCCGTCGTACGGATATTCCCTATTAAAATGAATATTCCATAACCAATTGAATATTATTTAACAACTTGCTTACTTTGCAAAATTTATAAATATTACCCACAACTATAACATTATATCAAATCCACACCATAATATTCAAATAAAATATTTCGAGAAAAAAAAAATCTTTATTCATAAAATTTGGGGTCTTACATAAAACCTTTATGACTCTGGACTCCATATATAGGCCAAACTTCTGTATAAGCCCAATCCAACTGACACGTAAACTAGTCTAGGCTCCGGCCCAATAGACTCGGATGCCCGACCCCAAACACCATGCCCCAGATCTGGACTCCGGCCTAGAGGACTCGGAAGCCCGAACTTGAATGACTCTAGTATCCCTATTGGCTTCGGCCCAATGGGCTTAGCATCCCCATCTGGAGCCAGGCCTTCAGCCCACATGAGGGTCGATAAACTGCTCCCGAACATATATATATATATATAATGTTGAAGATAATTTGAATCAACATATAACTTTTAGCATTTTAAGAAGAAACTTTCCATATTTTTCTCTATAATTGAAGGAAAATTAATTATAATTATTAGTTATTGTGTTAAATGTAATATTGATCATTTAATTTTACCTTATGATCACTTGAGTTAACTAATTTTAATTGACAAGTTAACTCGGATAGTCATAAAATATGATTCTTGATCGTGCTTTTATATGTAAGTTATAGATTTTCCTTACATTGATCCGATTTGAATCAATTTAAGAGTGACATTTAGAAGATAACTTTCATGGTTCATTTTTTTTTAACAGAGGCGCTGCTAAGAGGCTCAAATACCATAGATAGGAGAGAAAAATTTGAGACATTTGATAATAAGTGTGAATTTTTCCTATTATTGTGTACTTTCATCAGAAGAGTGATAATAATTACATAACTAAGCCCAAATGAAAAAAAGTGTTGGCAGTGGATATATGTATATATTCATACAGCAACCAAAAGAAATATCTTGAGACATTAATTGCTTATATATATACGATCATTTTCTGAAAGTAAAATGCACACAAGCCAATCATGTTTGATGATAAAGCATATACTTTATAACAATCGTATTCATTTATGAATAAAAAGTATTAATTTATTAAAGGCTTTTAATTATCTACGTGATGCTATTTTATAATATGTGATAAACCCATAGTTTTAAGCAATGCTTTTAGAATAATGATGATGATCATTCTAATGAGATCTAAATTCTTAAAAAGCTTAAAACTAAAATAGTTCCCAATCGTTGGATTACTAAATTGGGGATTAGTGAATCCGGATAGATTGGTACATACATTACTTGCTCATTGGATGAGGATGATTGATCTCATGATCATTTGTGTGGAGACACTAAAGCAAGTATGTAAGTGCTTATTAGAGAATAAGTTCATTGAACGTGGCTCGCTAAGGAATACCTAATGGAGTTTTACTTGCACATCGATAGGAATTCATGTAGTGATAGTAGTCTGAGTAATCCTTGAACTTGAGATCGTCATAGTATTTTGTGTGTATGATGAGTTATACTTTGTCTTATTCCTTAAGACCCTTAGGGTATATCAAAGGGTATGCTTGGGTATAATAAGTTGTACATGGAGATAATGTATGATCAATAAAGAATCTACCACTTCTAGTAAAAGAAGAGAAATGTCCTATGTGATTCGATAAATGACAACCTAGTAGTCCTTGGCCAATGAGAATGAAATTAGAAAGGAGTTTCTAATTTGCATTATTTGAGTTAATGCATTTAAGAGTCGAAATACATATAATTAAATAAAATAAAACTTGATGATAATTCCATGTCTTATATTTAATTGGGACATTGTATGGTGGAAGGATTGAATTGTACGGTAACTATTTACTCAAAGGTTCATTTATGATTAATGTTGAAATCTATATTATCTGGAAAGTCGTTGATCGCTAGGGAGGCTTAACCTATTGTAGAATAAATATTATTTATTTAAATAAGATTAGAATTATTCTAATTGATTTATTCACAACCAATTTAATATGGAGAACCTAAAGGGTCTCACCATAAAAGGAAGAATAATTATTTAAGATGTTAATGACATAATCGTAATAATAAGTTAAGTATATTTAATTTAATCTATGGTGATAGAATAAATTAAATAGCTTAATATTTATTATTTAATATTTTGGAAATAATAAATATAAATTAATAAGAGGAGTCTTATTATTATTATTACTATTATTATTATTTAATTCCTAAAGGAGTTTGGGAATTAATTAATAAAAGTACTCTCATTTATTCTATTAAGATTTGGAGACTAATTAATTAAAAGTTTAATTAATTATTCCTAATAAGATTAGGAGCCTAATTAATTAAAGGAGTTTAGTTAATTAAAATAAAGCCCAATTCCTTAATTGTTAAGGAGGGTTGCCTACATCTATAAATAAGAAAAGTCTTATTATGGGTCCAGAGTTGTTGTTGACTTTTTCACAACATACGTGATTCCAATTGTTGGAGAGTACGCTCCTTTTCTATGAGAGATAGAAAAACTAGGGTTTTGCCAAACACCCATCTTCTTGAATCTTTCTTCTTCCTTGGTGGATCATCACTAGAGACTAAACACTTGGGTGGCTAACGTTGATCAAAGGAAGGAACCAAACCCGGTGGATTCAAGTTGAATGCGAAAGGATTTGGAGGTGAACTCGTACCCGAGGAAGTTCGAATCTTCAAGGGTATGATTCTTGTTCTTTATCTTTTCGTTTAATTAATAATTGCGCATAAAGGATGATCCGGGTATATGGTTTATAAAATTTTAAAACTCTAATTTTCCACGTTTCCACTTATTTTATGAAATTTGATTGCGTTCATAAATATTACAAACCTAACAGTTTCTTCGGCGAATCAAGAGAGTGAACTAAAAAATGAATAGACTTTAGCGACGAACAAAACCATCACTATAGCATAGAAATAACGACCATTTTGTCCATCGCTATAGTCAGTTCGTTTTTTAGTACATTTCTTTGGTTCCTAGAAAAGCCGACCCTATATATATATATTGATTGTATTAGTTGGTTCATGCATATAGTCTCACTAAGTCAGTATGCTTTATAACCAAAGGTTGAGCCAGGAAGTTTTTCTGCTCTGGACTACCAAGTACCAACCATATACACAAGAAATCAGAAGCTGGAGTAGAGGGCTGCCCAAAATTCCCAGATTTTGATTCTTTTCTTGGCTGCTTTGCGATTTTATATCTCCCAACCTACACATCCATTTGGTTCCAAATTTTGATATGTTCCACATGGTATATCATAGTATTTTATAAAAATATAGCATGACCAAGTTGGGTTTGTTAAGATAGTATTACAGAGGCTTGAAAATGCCCCGTTGGCCACTTTTTCATCAAATTCAAGTTTTTAAAAATTCCTTAAAACTTGTTTTGGGCTTGATTTGATTCACTCAATTAACTTAATAAACATCATAAAAAATATATAAAGGTAACTTATCCTTAGGATTTGCTTAATTTTTAATTTTAAGCATAAATTCTCATTGAGGCAAAATTTCAAGCATCTTGTGTACATGGCTTAAATTTCCAAATTTCTTAGTTTAGATATGGTTCTAGCCATAATTTTCAATCTTATCACTCCAATGACCTGCATAATACTTTGTTCACGCTAATTTATAACCCAAGCAGAACAATTTCAATAATTACAATACATTATTACTCTAATTTTTGTAAACTTAAATAAGTAGAAGTTATTACCTCTTTTTTGAAGAACTTGTGCTTCCAGTTTGTTTGGAGATTAAGTTGAATCTTCTCTTTGATAACAAGTACTAAATATTAGTCAATAACATCACTCGGGCTACAGCCCACCCCAGCCCAAGTGTGACTCCACCCCTGTTTATAACGATTATTAAATTGGCCAAATACAGATTAAAGTTATGTGAAACTTAATTACTTTTGGGAATTGGTGAGATTAGACACTGTTAAATTCACTCCACATATATGCACAAAATCACATCTAATATTAATATAGTTTTATAACTTGTTTTTTTATGTTAGGGATTAATGCTAATAGTAATTTATAACATTATAATATACAATTTTGAATTAATGAAAAAAACATTTAATAATAATAATAATAATAATAATAATAATAATCATAATCATAATAATAATAGTAAAAATATGAGTTTGTAAAAATGCTAAAGATGGAAACAATATTTTGTAGCTATACTTATTTATATTATTATTTTGTTAACTAGTTCGGATGGAAGGAGTTTAACAAGTCGAATTTGAAATAATTTTTTTTAAATATTACATTACTTAATCTAGGTACGGATTCTATACACTTTTAGTGAGACTCTTTTAATTTTGATTCACTCATTTTGCTACTCGTTTAGAAATTGGTATTGTCTCTCATGACTATCATTTGTCAAATTTTTTATGATAGTTTCATTTTGGCGTTGATATTTAGAACTCATATTTGTACTCTTTAAATTAGTTCATCATGTCTAGAATTTAATTTGATGTTTGTAGTAATGTGCATATTAATATATATTTTTTGGAGATTCTGTGTTGATGATTCGTTTCAGTTTAATATGTACATATTAGAATCCCTTTGTGTTGATATTATGTCGCATGTGTTGTGATAGACATGTGGGGGTACCATAGACGTGTCCTCTTTGCACCGAGGCATGACACATTCCGTGTTGGTGTGATCAGTCCACGACATCTCCATTTTGTGCTCCGGTGGGAGTTGGCCATTTGGTGATTTTGTAATGGGAGGCGTATGGGTAGACGCTAGTTTTTTGTTCTGATCTACGGATCGATGATGTTTATGCCAAACACGCTATCAGATTTTACATGCATTTGGATTCGCGGTTCAATGTGTGTGACTTACCTGTATGACATTATGTGAATTGCCTATGTGGCAATATATATTTCTATTTTGTTTGGATCTCGATATGAAATAACACTCAACCATTTGATTCAACCTATTATTTTGTTGTGTTAGTTTTTTTTTCATTTTAGTTCAGTTCATTTAATTAAGTTAATTATTTCAATTCATTATTCTTGTACTCTATATCTGTAATAGGCATTTTTATCATTCTGTATTTTTCCTTCTGTCAGGTAATCAAGGGGATCAATGGCAAGTTTGATGAGAGCTTCCTTCTATCCAATGGTTTAGATATTTTGTTTAGGTTGTGATAAATTGATTTATTTGGAGTTATATTCAATATTTTATATTGTGATTTGAGCCGGTTTGGCTTTTAGTATGGATTGCCTTTTGATATGTATTGGTCATGAAGACAATTCTTTTTAGCTTTGTTATGTTTTATGCATAACCTCTCTTTTCATTTCGGAAAGGGGGTGTTACAGGAGTACACCTCTTTATACTTCAAAAATTGTTTATTATTTGTGAATGAATTTTGATTTCACTTAATAATGATCTAGGCCACATATACACTGACAAAATCAAAAGATAGTGAGCTCAATTAACCTTATTGAATTGTTTATTTATTTTGTACAAGTTGGTAGCCTGTGCAAACGAGCTAGTTCGAATAATGAATTTAATAATTTGTCTGACGTTCATGTCAAAAAAAGAACTCAAAGTACACAATTCATGTAAATTAGTTTAATTATCATAGCATAAAATTAAGAGATTTTCACTTTTCTTTTGATATGCTCCCCTTATTCGGTTGATCACCCCATTTGAAGAAGTAACGTCGTAGTGGTGAAACAAATTCTGTACAAAACATCACAAAAAATCAAACATTAGTAAATCAAAAAACCAATACTAATATATAATTAGGTGTGGGGCAATCCTAATTTGAGTTAGAAATTTTCAGTTCCCATAACAAATCAATTAAAACAAAAACCAATAACAAAGAAAAGCATCAATTTAATCATCAATATCATAATCCCATTTTAAGGTAAAACAATGAAATTTTGAGTATAGCTTACATCAGTTTACATCTTTTACTTAATGAATCACATATTTTTCAAAGTATTACTATTCATGCTCCTAAATGCAATGATTCATGCCATGTCAGATAAGCAAAATTGTTTCTCTAATAACTACATGTACTAAATTGTAACAAACAAAACACAATCAATATCAAGAAATTGACTAACATAAAGCAATTCATTAGTCTCAAAACTAAAACTTGATAAATTTGATAAACTTGATAACATAAAGCAATTCATTAAAAACGTGAGAGTTGAGCAAATAAGAAATTAACCAAACAGTCTAAAGCTTCATAAAACTTGATAATTGTCTAATATAAATGGATGATGATCCTACTTAAAGACAATATATTCTCGAGTTTCAAATGCTACCATCACTAAAAGAACTTAAGTAACTTGTTAAATAGTCTAAAATAGATAAATGGTCCTACTCAATGACAATAGGAGTATCAAGATTTTCACCATTTACCTTAGCCAATAATTCATTCGGGAAGCACCCTTTGAGAATTTAAACCTTAAACTTGAGATTGGTAAGGCTACACTCAGTGAGGTAGAAAAATTGCTAAAGAAAATTCATCAAAATTAAGACAAGAAGATGCATAATCTTTTAGGGAGACATAAATTCTTTTATAACATACGTTTTATAGTGCTTTAAACATTGAAGTACATTTCTGATGATATATAAGGAAAACAAAATTCACACTCTTGCAAATAATTTGAGGAATATGATTAGCTGCTAAAAGAACAGAAGAGAATGGAAAAATATAAAAATATAGAGAGCTTGACTTAGCTGAATCTATTTGCAATCTTACTTGTAAGATAGATAAGTTGAAACTTGGAACATTATGTTCTAAGGGTTTGAAAATTGAAAAGCTATAGGTAATATAACGACTGAGAAAATCGAATTATAATGTAAATAAATCATTATTAGATTATATTGAATAAATTCATATTATGTGGATTAATCTACGTAAGGAAGTTAAAGGTCGTTCTATGACCTAGGATGAATGAATGTGGTTAGTATTCTGGCTGTGAGCTAGAATTAAATAGTATAAATTTCTAAGACGAAAATAAAAGGTTTCAAAGAAACTTCCGTAAAATCACTATTCATCCATTTCTACTCGGGAATTATTTTTAAAATTTTGAGAAAAACTTAATGATAGAATTCTGAGGAAAGATGGATTATTTGATAATAATTCAGTTATGTCAAACGCAATTTTTCTCCTGCATACTCAAAATCAAGAATGTTAGGAAAAGTGAATTTATAAGAAAATGAATGATTTAAGTATAATAAGAAAGTTATTACGAGTATAATACAATGTATTGTAGAAGTATAAAATGAAGAATAATATGAACTATAATACAAAAATTATATGAAGTCAAAACGAAACAAATACGAGAATTATACAGTAAGAATACGTAGAGCGAAATTCTTAGTCAACCAAAGTCAAGATTGAATATTTGGTTAATGGGCTTAGACTTTGGAAAGCTCAATTAAATAATGAAGAAGGCCGAATGAAAATTTAAATCAAGACCCAAAGAAATGTAAATTTAAGCCAAAAGTTAGTCCCGAATTGAATTAATGTTAAAGTTCGAACAAAGAACCGAACTCATGGGTCGAACCGTTGATTAAGTGGGTGGGTAAAACCCATGGAGCAACCCATGTGGGCCCTCATGGGGTGAACTAGCAGGCCATGAGGTGGTCAATCTTCTTGAGGAAGCTTGGTTAAGGAGGTGTGAATAGTAAGGAGGTGCCCAAATGATCATTTTGCCCTTGGTCTTGCAATTTCTATAAAAACTTGTCATTTGCTTCATTTGTTGTTTACAAAATTTCAACCAACACTTGAGCATTATATTGATTGAGAAATGGAGCATTTCCAAGTTGTAATACGTTAGAATTTTCAAATATTATTGATAAATAAATTAATGAAATTTGAGTATAAATAAATATTGTTGTGGTGTAGTTTATAGAAATCCTATTCAATTAAGTTAACCGTTGAACGCTATGATAGTAAAGTAATGTGGTGAGATTGGTGAAGAGCTTGATAAAAAACTTATGAGAATTTGCCTAGTGTGGCATAATGAAACTTACTAAGTGAATTAAGAAAGAAACAATTTAATAAAGGGAAGATTAATTATGTGTGATTGTATAATTCTATGTATGGAATAAATAGACTCTTTAACTAGTAGTATTATCAATCTGGAATTTAGTTCATGTTATATGAAACTAGTATGGTGATAGAAGTCGGAACTGGCCTAAAGCTAAACTAGTTTGACACTGCCAGTGACCGCCACAACTGTACCCTCTCTACAGTACAAAATTGGCGCAGCTGCGCCAGTGACCAGAACTTGAAGAGTTAGTTATTGAAGTGAAATTTAACTTGGCACACTTAGAAAGGGGGTTGAATAAGTGTAGGAGCAATCTATGACCAATTTTTCTACTTTAAAATAAGTTATTAGTTTTAGGCTACTAGATTGATAAATTTAGCTTGCTGAATTAATATCGCCTATTGAATTGACTGATTATTCTTTTAAGAAAATATTCTGCTTAATAAAATATTTAGTGTTAAAGAATTATCTTAAGATAATGCAAGTATTCAAATTTTAATTATTAAGATAATTAAATAACTTATATGAGTAATTAAAGTAAAGAAATCAATAAAATCAACACCCAGATTTTTTACGTGGTTTAACTATTACCCTATATAATAATAGCCTAGTCCACGTCTAATACCAACTAGTATTGGAGACTCACTTTATTTATTTCTTTATAAATAAACACTGATTACAAAACAGATTCTTACAAGAATTAATAATAATTAATTTCTCTTGAGCAGTCTTGCTCCTTATGCACCTATGCACTCTTCAAGCACCTTTGCTTCCTTGAACCTGTTTGTAAGCCTTTTCTTTAATCCATTAGGATTAACACCTTTAGACTACACTTAGTCTAAATAGAAAATTAAACACAAATATAGAGGTCTATGATCAATGCAAGAATAATCAATTTAACAATTAAAGGCTCAACTATATGCAATAATCAATTAGCACAAAAAGATTAAATTAAATCTTACCGAATACTAGCTAAAAGAATATCAGGAATATAATTGCTTAGTTGTTCAACGTTTGCACCAATACAATCTGGTTGCTCGATAATTACAGTATTTAGTGCAAAAGGTAATATGTTAGTTCTAAGTGTCTTTAATTCCATAAAAGAAATATTATTTATATAGCTCATAAATATTCCCGTTAATAAATTTGTTCAATTAATTCACACAACATACGACATGATAATATGTGACACCCCCAAATCCAGTACTTCCATTTCCACAGGATTTGGTGTTCACTGTACAAGAATCATCTATCTATCTACCCATAAATAAATTTCAAACCATGCAATAGATAGAATAAATAATAAATCTCTCCCCTTACGGGTTTACATCAACGGAATAATAAATAAATCACAGGTTACTCTAACCTTAAAACTTCTGTGCGAAAAACATAAACAAATAAGTCTTAGTAACATCAATTCTAATTACATCACATAACCACAATAATTAAATAGTCTTCATTACTTGCTAAGCTTGCCCTTGCCCATACTAGTGGAAGGTTCGTCTGCTCTTTCGTTCTTAACTGTAATGTTATTATTACGCAAGAGTGAGCACGATTGCCCACAAGTATAACAATATAACAATGAAAAATAACATGCGAGAGAAATAATAACTTCTAATATAAAGCACAACTTTAAAATCAAGAATGAATAACAAGAATCAAAAGAAATTCTGAGGGTCATATGACCTTGAACTATGTCCTAGGTTGTCAAGTGTTTTTACTTGAAACCTTTAATGATCGTAAGACTATGGACTCTTCTTCTACGTTGCTTAGGGGATCAGCCCTTAGTACCATAATGTTCACAATATCTTAACGCTAAAGCTTAAATAATCCCTATCTGAGGTTGTTCATCTCGATTTGACATTCGATGCGCACCAAAGGAAGTTTGGTTTGGATAATTCATCGAGGATTCTAAAATTTAGAACGCTCATCAACTATGGACTAGTCGAATCAATAAGGGTTAGCTAATCTAACAAGGTTTAACAATAATTGATAATTTAACTTGAATAGAATCTCAAAGGTATACAATAGGATAAGTATTGTACAGCAGCATCATGCTTGAAAGATTAATAAACTTTAATATACAAGACAGGCTTGATCAATAATAATGAGAACTTGTTCAACGTAGAAAGGTGAATTCATCAACTTATATAATGATAACAAGTAGGGTTAGGAAACTTGTTCAACGAAAGTTTAGGATAAGAAACTTGCTCAACGTAAATGTAGAGTTAGAAAACTTGCTCAATGTAACAAGATAAGGTTTAGAAACTTGCCTCGTACGTAGATTACGCGTTAATAAAACTCGTTCTTTGATTTAAATCCTACATATCATTTATGTTCACAACACCAATCAATTATCACGTAATAAACATCACAAGTTTATTCTTTGTCTAGCTCGAGTTCATGACTATACTTAGTCAATTACTACACTTATTGGCAAAAATTAAGACTTCACAAACAATAAGGTAACTATGCATTTGATCATTTAATTCACACATAATTGTGTTATGGACATGTTAAAAATTTATTTTAACATCTCATTATAGGTCTAACAAGTTTCTATATTCATTAGACTAAGTTACCAACACATCTAGTTACTTGAACACTTTTAAAAACTCATTTTTGACCATTCTGCTAAGTGGTATTGTATATTTCCACTTTTATCTTTGAAATATTAGTATTGCTTGCCATTGGTAGTCTTTCTTGATCTTAGAAGCGCTTGGTTTGAAGACATGGCATCTTGGCCTTGGCAGTGGTATGCGGCATGAGGTTTCGTTAGGAGTTGGCCAAGCGCTGAAACTCTAGATTTTAATTCTCAGTTCGCGAAGAACACAGAGTTCAGCGAATTCATCACATCTTTAACACTAATTCCACCAAATTAAGCATACCCACATGTTATAATTCGTACATAATCATTACCCAACATATATAGAGTGATTTTAATCCATAAAAACATATAATTACAGAATTAAAGCATGCAAATTGGACTGTTCTTGATGTTCTTGAAGTTTTGAACATAATTTCCTAAAATTCAACGCCACAGATTCGTTATACAACCAAATCCAACCATTCAAATTTTGTTTTGTTCCTTTTATCATGCATAATCATATAAGTGTGTGAATTTTGTAGAAAAGTTTATGGTTGACATATTAAAAAAAATACGTATAAGGCCATATGGCCATATTACATACTCTGAAATCTTTTACTATATAATTTCATGAAACTGAAGATATGGAAACCCATATAATATATATTAAAACATGCTATACTACTCGAATCATTACACATATCCCTATAACAACACCCTTTCCCAATTTACAGAGACTTACAGAATAAATGAAAGCTATATTCATGAAAACTTTAAAAGACGCAAAATAAGAATTCGGGTTGAAGAGAATTACCCAAGTGTAGATAAAATAATAGGAGATGAATTAAAGCCTTCCTCAATAATTCTCAAACACCAAGCAATCTCTCTCAACAATTCTCTCAAACTCTCTCCCGTTTTTATCAGACTTAGAAGAATAATAGAAAAGAAGAAGACGTATGATAAATAGAAAAGGAACTGACGCATTGGTGGTCAGTTACCCAGTCATGGGTTAACTGCCCATAACCTCCTTTAGTGCCATGTTTGGCTAGCAAGAAAATAATTCAAAAACCATTTAATTTAATAAAACATTATCATATAGTTTAAATAATGTCACACTCCATTATAAAATAAATCAATATCTTATTTAATTTACTTTAAATAAAATATAATGATTTCTCAATAATGCATATAGTCACATAATTAAATTTTCTCATTTAATAATAATATCAATTATTAAATCTCTAATTAATAATTAAATTAATTAAAATAACAAAGGCTTATTAAATATTTCTTTTAATTCAATAAGCTCACATAAATACATACATCGAATAATAAAATTCTCCACATCAATTTAATAAATATAACACATATAATTAAATTAATCTATCACAACTTCATCAATTAATTAATTAATCTAATAATTAATTCATCGAAAAATATTTATTCAATCCAATAAATATTTAAATTAAATTACAAAATCTCGGTTGTCACATCTTTCCACTCTTAAAAGGATTCTGTCCCAAGAATCACAATTCAACAATTCGTCCCGTTACATAATATCTTAGAGAAAACCCACAACGGTAAAAATAATGTACGTTTAATATATCCTGTTGATATATCTTGGAACAAATCAAACTCTTCGTTAGTTATTTTAGTTCCAAAAATTTTCAAAGACTCTTTCAAAGATAACCCAAAAAAACATTTAACTTTATCTCTCTTTCTCTCTTAAAGTGGCGTGTTGCATCAAAAATTGACTGACGTGTGACATCACACTTCTTTTCTTATAGTTCCAAGATATCCATAATTACCATTCCTTGAAACCCGTACATGCATCATATCATAATAGATGGGTAGCTACTTTTTAGCTTCTAGGTATGCTCATATATCCACGTGTAGTATAAAACTTAACTTTGAATATAACCCATTATTAAGTAACAACATATAAGCACACGTAACATATGTCAATTAATAAAATATCAGTTCTTTTTTTACTTAATAGTATATATGCACTCATCTAAAAATTTTCATTTAGATTTTAAATCAATTTTCACTTAAGACAAATAAAATTAAATGCCAATGATATGTCCTAAAACCTTTAAATGAAAAATTAATTATTATGCAATTGACCTTACATTTGGTTTTCCTAGTAAATAAAAACTTCTTCAACCACTTGAAAATGCAACCAATGTTCTTTATCATCAATATACCTGAAATGCCATGAAATAATTTAGTATATGAATAATTCATCATCAAAACTCAAGGATGGAATATGACTAAGTCAACATTCTCCCCCTTTTTGATGATGACAACCAAAAAATTTAATTCCCATTAGCTCCCCCTAAAACCATGCATACAATATAATTAGCTCCACCTAAATCCATGCTATTCATTATCATTTCAGGAATTTCATCATAATATTAATCCAACTAAAAAATTTGATTTTCAGCAACATGCTACCTGCAATCATGTTAGTTTGTCAAATATCAAACATATCAGTTTTAAAACTTTTAAAACCATCCCAAAATAATAAATAAGTTTTGTGAAGCATCAAAAACAAACATAAGTCTTTTCAGTCTACCGAAATCCAAAAATAATTAAACTTAAACTTCTCCCCCTTTGTCATCAAACAAAAAGGGAAGGAACGTTGTCAATGAAGATCTAACACCGTTGGTCGCCGAACATCCCTTTGTGTGAAGTAAGGACGATGATTGACACGGTGAGCCTTTTTAGCAATGGTAAGATCAGCAGCAAATTGAGGAGGACAGGGAATAACAGTTGCAGGTGGTAATTGTAACACCCCCATATCTGTACTCCCACGGGTATCTGATATGTTGTTTATAGAAAATCAACATAATGCTTTTAAATCTATACACCCATGGTATCTGATTATAAGATTACATTAAATAGAGGGACTAACAGATATAATTCCCATAGATCCAAAATTCATAGTATTCCATAATAGATGTCAATTCTCAAGAGAACTTGTACTGTGTTTGGATACCATCACTTGTATATATGAACTGTATTTGTGACTAGAGTCTATCTATCCGAAATTCAGAGTATCAACAATAACATGAACAGTCCATAGTACTAATACCCTCACCCAGATGTATAGTCTAAGCCAAAGGAATTTATACTATCGTGTCGATAATTCTCATAACGAGTTCTTATTACATGGTATTTAAACAGACAAGAATATAATCTAATCTATGTAGGGACGCTTCCCTTTATCTACTCCAGAAGTTCCAAGATTACCATCTAAAACTGCAAAGGGAATAATTTTCAAGGGTGAGCTATGACATGCTCAGCAAGTTTTGTATTTATAACAATATAGGATTTGAAGAAATATAACAGTTCAAATTTCGACTGTTAGTTGTACCATTTTTGAATTTTTATTTATTTCAACCATTTCTAGAATTTTTCTTTATTTCTTTCAATCAAACAGACTTAGAAATTTTGTTCAGATATGAGATAGGGGATCAGCCTATTCAACATCTTAGGAGTATGCATATCATCTTACCAGTTCTCAAAATACACTAAATGTCAATATATGAATTGACTAAATTTTAATCCCTTACGGGATACCCAACTTCAGTATAAGATGTCTTACCAAAACAATTTGGTTTGACACAACAGTTTATGCTCAATAAACAATATCATATGAATAAATGATTCATTTTTGAGTTATGCTAAAACTATAACAATAACTTCACAATAATTGGTAATTCAAGTTTAGGTGTAGTATATTATATCAACAGCATATCAAGATAAAAATCTTGTTCAATGAATAAACAAGGTTTAAGAAATTTGCTTTATAAGAAATTTAAGGATAGAGAACTTGCCTGAGCGTAGATCAGTCAAGTTATGCTATTCAATCGTTAATAAATACCTACGAAGTTCATATATATAAATCTAACACGTTAGTATTGATAACAATACTCAATTATAACATTAATATAATATTGGGTTAGATTAATTGGGTTTTGTGTTTAATACCTTTGATAAATGAACTAAATTTTATTTATAAAAATTAATTATAATTTAAAATACCTTTTTAGAAAATTTAAAGTATTTAAAACATTTATTTTGATTTTCAAATCATTTATTTCTATTTATAAGTAATTAATATTTACTTAAAATTTTACAAAAATATTGATTATTATTTTTAACTAATTTATATTCATTTAGTATAATTTTTATATCATTAATAATATTTTTCCATAATTATTTAGCATTTACAAATAATTTATTCTAATTTCTTTATTAATAAGTTAATTATTAATAATATCAAAATAATATAAAATATTTATTAAATTTATGTAAAAATTATCAAAATTTATTTATAATAATTTAATATAATTTTTAAAATTGTTTTTATATTTATTTATTATTTATAATTTATTTTTAGAAAGATAATTTATATACAGTAGCTAAAAGCCCTTGATGTGATGTAAAGTGTCATTTGTAGGTGTTCTTGAGTTTCTGGGTAGCAGTTTGGTCATGGTCGAGTGACTAGTTTGACCACAAAAAGGCTACTGATGATGATTCTTGGTTTGTTCAAGAGTTGATGTTTTAGTACTCATACAGTAGTATAACATGAAACAAATTTTAGGCTTTAACCTACATATAACAAGAAGTTATAGAGGCTCAAAGTCACTGTAAGAGCTGTTCTTGAGTTTTTGGGTAACCCGAAACAGAAGTCATGGCTGGTCAACGGTTTTGTGGCCTAAATATCTTTGATTCTGTGTATTAGATGTGTGTGATGTTTGTTGTAACATGTAGTATATATGTCAAGGTACATATATATAACATTAACATGAACAAAGCATAAATCTAAGGTCTCTAATTATGCTGGTCAAGCTCGGTTAACGACTTTTGACCATTAATTCCAGTAAACCGATACATTGTTTGTTCAATTAAAGATCACAGATATGTAGTACATATAACAGAGTATTGATCTATAACAAAAACTTATAAAAGTCACAAATAGAAGACGATTAAACAGATTGGTCAAAGTAAGCTGGCTCGATCGTTTTCTTGAGCTTTACGGATAACCCGAAAAATCGCAATCCGTGAGCAGTCAAACCCACTTTGATCGCTTATATTTGAAATCTATGGTTCGAGATGAACCTGTTTTCTTTTCTAGATTAAAGACCTGCTAACAGGCTACAAATAACAAACAATTAACGGACCAAAACATAAACCCAAATGAATCTATAGGCCCTGACATTCGACTGTCAGACATAGTTTTTCAAAATTTCCAGATTTCTTAAAACACTTAATTAAGGCATCTAGATGTTATGAAAACAAGTTCTACCAATCTAACATACTTTCTAACATACTAATACATAATTCTAAACATCTAAACAACAAATCTAACATAAGATCATAGAGCTAATTAAGAACTAGGGTTTGTACCTTTTCTTGAGCAATTTTTGACTTTAACTTCTGATGTTGTTGCTTCTATCACCCAGGCTTGATTTGTTAAGTTTATAAGTGTATCTAGGCTTAGGAATTTTGTGAGTTTGCTTAGCCCTAAGGTTCCTATTTATAGAATTCTTCAACTTGGCTTTTTGGTCATTTTTGAGTAACTCGCCTCTACAAAGATCTGATCTAATGACTATTATGATGCTTGGGAGTTACAAACATGTCATGTGATACCTTGGAACTTGCAATGGTGACTCATAACCTACTTGTGAGCTAGTTAGGTTTGTTTAGTAGCTTAATTAGGCTTTAATCTTCACTAATCTTGATTAGGATTTTTTTGTTTCTAATGATTATGAATGTTAAGTAATGTTAATTAGTACCTAATTGAAGTTTACTAACCATGATTAGGTGTTAACATAAGCTAATTAGAGTTAGTTTAGCTAATTAGGGTTTGGTTTACAAATTAGGGTTAGGGTTTTGCTAATTAGGGTTAGGGTTTGTTAATCTAGGTTTGTTAACCTATATTTCTCACTAATCCTAACAAGCACGACAAAGCATTTTGTTAGTGTAAGCACGACAAATCAACTTGTCAAAATAATTTTACCGAAAAGTCTGAATATAGAAAAAAAATTTAAGCACGAGGTATCAAGCACGACGTTTTTCGGACAAAAAATTATTTGGTCAAATTTGTCAAACCATGTATATATTAACATAACACATTCAGAATGGAGAAATTTTATTTATATAACGGGATTGTATACATACGAGTCTTGTTAGGGTTTTGGGTTTTTACATTCACCCCCACTAATAAGAATTTCGTCCTCAAAATTATAGTATAAGTTAAGTAAATAATTGAGGATAATTCTCGCTCATTTTATCTTCAAGCTCCCATGTAGCTTCTTCAACGTTTTGATTCCTCCAAATTACTTTGACCGATGCTATCACTTTATTTCTCAGAACTTGCTCTTTACGGTCGACGATCTGCACAGGTTCTTCTACATAAGAAAGATTTTCCTCTATTTGGATTGGCTCATATTGTATAACGTGTTTATAATCAGGTTTATATGGTCGTAATACGGACACATGAAACACATTATGAATATAATTTAACTCGGGAGGTAGTGCTATTTCATAAGTGTGACGCCCCCAAAGTAGGTATACATCACCCATTCTGAGTTGTCAATACATGGTACAGAAACAACTACAACTTTATTATTACAACAATAAAACTGTGAGTTTGTATACAAATATTATCTTCTAGACAATATTTATACTCAGATAAATTCTCATCACATTTATTGATACATTATTTTACAAAAATGGTGAGGACTACTAAACAACTCTCCCTAGAACTTTCATTCCATACCCCAGGCTCGTACTTTCGCTATATTCTCGCCTCCCGAGAAAATGGAACAAAAAGGAAAAGGTTGAGCTCAACTAGCCCAATAAAGAATATTATGACTAAGATAATATACAACAAATTATCGTTAGTCTTCAATAGGAAAAATCTAATAGAATACAAATGCATGACAAATTTTAAATCAATATTCGCAATGAAATAATAATTCATTAGAAGAGTTAAGTAGAGAATGCAAACTACTATCTTCTATGTATGAATTTAAAAGTTCATCGCTCTATCTTTTATCCTGTAACATCAATCAATATATATCCGGAATCAAATATTCATCTTTTACTCTGTGCCAAAGATATTCATCGATTAGTCATGTTCATCTAAACACTGCTCATCTTTGTACTACGGGCCAAAGATATTCTTCAAAATCATTCATCTTTGCACACTACTGGACCAAAGATATTCAATAATATCATCATTTAAGGCCGAGGATGATGAAAAATATTTTAAAGAAACGAATCCAAAGGTGAAACAAAATGACAAGGATTAAGGATTAAGGATTCGTACTTTGTTTTATCCATGTCCAAAAATACCTCAAAAATAATTATAGTGGTGTAAAATTCAAGAATGATCAAAACATGGATACAATCAAAGCTAGTATCCGAATAGATATTTTGGACGAAAAGAAAATATTTCATTTTTTCGATGAATAGTCTTAGTATTAAGTGAATAAGATCAGATATCGTGAATAGTGCCGTAGTATCGTGAATAGTAACTCTTCACCAAAAGTTCTAAATTTGATAAAAAAACTTGATCAATATTTCAACATAATGATATTGAAGAAATAATATCATTACGAAAAAAATAATATCCCTTACCTCACAAAAGACAAGATTTCTAGTTGAAACACCTGGATATAAAGCTATGACTTGAACTTGCACCAATATAACAATACTCAAAGTATACTCAAAATACTCACAAGAATACGCTCGATAATATAGAGAGAAAACATCGATTTACGTGTAATTTTCAATTCTAACCTAAGCACCCTATTTATAGGAAATTGCTTAGAACACCAAAAAAGAAAATTTAATTTAATATTATTATATATATCAAAATTCCTACGCCACTTTTGAAATCTGATTTTAGCTCAATAAGCACATGCCGCCTTCTAGAAAAAGTAAGAAAAAACTTTTTTCTAATTTAAAATAATTTAAACTTCCAAAAATCAATTATTTCGGAGCTTCAGAACTTTAATAATTCACAATAAATAGCCCTTTTGTCAGAAAATTCAAATCTCGCGATTTTTTATAGGAAATTCAATTCTCTACAACTTTACAGAAGAAAGTTTTTCCAAATTCCAAATAGGAATTGACCAAAAATCCACAAACAGACGATTTTACGTGTATAATCAAATTTCAATCAATAAATGGGGTCTACTGAGCATGTTTAACATGTTTTAAACATTTATTGCAACAAAAATACTCTTCCTCCTCGTATACTCATATATCTCACATTCGTTGTAAAAATATCACCATTATTATATTATTAAAATATAATAATATATTTAAATAATTATTTTATCGAAAAAAGATAAAATTTCAATTTTCAACAATTGTCACATTAAAAATTTTCTCCATCTATATCCACATAAAATCAATATTTTTCTCATCATATGAATCAATAATTAATTATTCACAAATAATATTACGAGAATCACAATATTGACAACCAGCAGCTTCCCAAGAAAGAAGCGGCTTTCAATAAGAATTTCTCCTTCTTGGTAGCAATTGATTAGGTGACCAAACCTCTCCTTAGATGTAACTTTCTAGACATTGCCAATAATGTTATCTAATAATATTATTCGGATAATATGAATTAATGCTTCGATAATAAAAAATACGTGTAATGACAATTATTGAAACAATGACAATATAAAATATCAACGCAAAGAATTATTAAATCAATAAAATAAAATACTGATCAGTAATTACTGTAACCATTATTGAGTAGTGCCTTCTTACGTAAGAATCAATAATTGGTGCAATACCGTGTGCTACTGTGTGTTAACCACCGAGTATTTTAATAGTATTAATGGTAACAACTACGCCGTTATTTTTAAACAACTTATATTTGTTGTTTTCTTCATCCAATCGCGTTTCGTTATGGGGCCCACATATGGCTGCGCCGTCGTACAAATATTCCCCGACAGTACGAATATTTCACGACCAAACGAATATTCCCCGACAACAATGAATATATTATAACCACTTGCTTATTTTGAAATATTTGCGTATTTTACCCATAACTATCCACATTAATCAAATCAACCCTTACTATTTCAAAATAATAAATAGAGAAAATTAAATTTCATTAATAATAAGTTGGTGTCTTACAATAAGCAACTTCACCAACCCTTCTCAAAATTTAAAAAGGTCCAATGAATCTCGGACTTAATTTTCCTTTCTTGCCAAAACGTATCTTGCCTTTCCAAGGAGATACTTTCAAGAATACGTGATTTCCTACATTAAATTTTCGTTGTTGACGATGTGGATCGGCTTATTTTCTTTGTCGATCTTGAGATGCTTGTAATCGTTGACGAATAATTCTAATAGTTTCAGTTTTTTATTGAATTATCTAAGGTCCTAACATTTGTCTTTCCCCAACTTCATCCCAACATAAAGGTGTTCTAAACTTATGCCCATATAAAGCTTCATAGGGTGGCATACCTATGCAAGCATGATAACTATTGTTATAGGCAAATTCCACTAAGGGTAACTGATCTTCCCAACTTCCTTTGAAATCTATAATATATGTTCTTAGCATATACTCTATTGTTTGTATGGTTCTCTCACTCTGTCCATCAGTTTGAGGATGATAAGCTGTACTCAATCTTAGTTGTGTTCCTAAGTGTTTCTGAAGGCTTTTCCAAAAATTAGAAGTAAATCTTGGATCTCGATCTGATACTATGGACACAGGTACTCCATGCCTAGAGATAATTTCATTAATGTACAGTTTGGCAAGGTGATCTAGGTTATGAGTAATCTTAATAGGTAAAAAGTGAGCTAATTTTGTTAAACGGTCAACTATTACCCAAATGGCATTAGGGCTCTTTTGTGTGGCTGGAAGGAAAATAACAAAATCCATAGTTATATGTTCCCACTTCCACTTGGGAATTGGTAAGGGTTGAAGTAAACCACTCGGCTTTTGATGCTCAGCCTTAACCCTTTGACACGTGAGACATTTACTTACCCATTCAGCTATTTCTCTTTTCATGTTCGACCACCAAAAGTGTCGACTTAAATCCTTATACATTTTTGTACTGCCGGGATGTATGGTAAATTTAGAATTATGAGCTTCGTTTAAAATTTCATCTTTTAAAGCTTGGTCTAACGGAACCCAAATTCTATTTTCATATCTTATTATTCCATCCATATCTATTAGAAATTTATTATACTTATCATGTGTTGAATTAGATTTGAACTTTTGACATTCTTTATCCTTCTCCTGTATCTCTTTAACTTTATTAAGCAGAGATGAAACTCCTTCTAAAATATACAATTTTTGGGTAGAGGTAGTTAGACATTCTACCTGAATTTCTAAATTTTCAAAGTCTTTTATTAACCTATTATTGGTGGTTAATACATTCAATTTTTCTCGATTCTTTCTACTTAACACATCAGCTACAACATTGGCCTTACCGAGATGATATAAAATTTCACAGTCAATATCCTTTATCAGTTCTAACCATTGTCTCTATCTTAAATTTAATTCCTTTTGTGTAAAAATATATTTCAGACTTTTATGATCTGTATATATCTCGTACTTCTCCCCATACAAGTAATGTCTCCAAATTTTTAGAGCAAAAACTACTGCGGCTAACTCTAAATCATGAGTATGATACCTCTTCTCATAATCTTTGAGTTGTCATGATGCATAGGTTATCACTTTCCCATGTTGCATCAATACACACCCTAAACCTCTGTGTGATGCATCACTATATACTACAAGGCCTCCTGTATCATCTGGTAAGGATAACACTGGAGCCATGCTCAATCGCTTCTTTAACTCTTGAAAGCATTCCTCACATTTATCTGTCCAGACGTATTTCACCGTCTTTCGAGTTAAATTGGTTAATGGGGTTGCTATTTTTGAAAAATCTTTTATAAACCGTCGATAATAACCCGCTAATCCGAAAGAACTTCGTACTTCTGTTGGAGTTGTTGGTTGTTCCTAATTCACAACCGTTTCGATCTTAGCTGGATCTACAGATATTCCATTCTTATCAATTATGTGACCTAAAAATTGAACTCTCTTCAACCAGAATTCACACTTGGAAATATTTGCATAAAGTTGTTCCTTTCGTAATATCTCCAAAATGACTCTCAAGTGTTCAATATGATCTTCCCATGTTTTTGAGTATACCAGAATATCGTCGATAAACACTACAACAAATTTGTCCAAGCATGGTTTAAACACTTGATTCATTAAATCCATAAATGCCGCCGGTGCATTTGTTAATCAAAAAGACATTACAAGAAACTCATAATGTCCATAGCGTGTCCTAAACGCTGTTTTCAGCACATCCTCTTTTCCTACCTTTAATTGATGATAACTTGTTCTAAGGTCAATTTTTGAAAAATGTTCGGCCCCTTTTAGTTGGTCAAACAAATCATCAATTCTTGCTAAAGGATATTTATTTTTAATAGTTAACTTATTTAGCTCCCTATAGTCTATACATAGTCTCATAGTTCCATCCTTCTTCTTTACAAACAAAATTGGTGCTCCCCAGGGTGAAACACTAGGTTGTATGTACTTTTTATCTAAGAGTTCCTATAATTGAATAAGTAACTCTTTCAGTTCTATAGGTGCCATTCTGTACGGTGCCTTAGAAACTAGTGTCGTTCCTGGTGCAAGATCAATGACGAACTCAATTTCCCTATCTGGAGGCAAACATGGTAAGTCATCTGGAAATACATCAGGAAATTCCTTAACTATAGGTATTTGATCTAGTTTTACTCCTTCTTGTCGAGTATCAACTATATAGGCCAAATATCCTAAACAACCCTTTCTAAGTAATCTTTATGCCTGAACTATAGTCAAACATCGAGATTGCTTAGGTGTACAACTACCGTTGAACACTACCTTTGACTTCGAAGCAGTCAAAAGATTTATACGTTTTTGATAACAATCAATCATCGCGTTATGATTAACTAACCAATCCATTCCTAAAATTACATCAAATTCTCCCAACTGAATTGGTATTAAATCTACCTTAAAATTATGTCCTTTTATTATCACACTACAGTTTCTGTATATGGTCTCAACCGGAATCCTTTCATTATTTACAATTTCTATGCAAAATGGTTTGTCTAGATTTTCACAAGGTATACTTAAGTTTGTAGATAAATTTCTAGACACAAATGAACATGTAGCACCAGAATCGAATAACACATATGCATTTAAAGTGTTGATAGGGATGATACATCACCACGTCCCCGTGAAGCAACAACATCCTCACCGACATATTAAATGTTCTCGCGGTAAGTCGATTCTGAACCCCAACTGCAGCTACTGTTGATTGATTATTCTCTGGTATTCTAACCCCTTTTCCTCCTTGATTCCTAGGTTTGGGACAATTCTTTGAAAAATGGTCTAATGAACCACAATTAAAACATTTATTTTTCCTTGGAAGAGGACACTGTGGATAATAATGTCCCGACTGTCCACAATTAAAATATTTGTTATGAAGGCATTCTGCTCTATGTTTCTTACCACAATTAGGACAAGGTTTAATATTATTATTACTGAAGTTATTGTTAGTATTTCCTATCATTTTCCCAAGGTTGTTAGAAAAAGAATTATCCCATTTGCGTTTGTTATTAAACCCACCTGAACTGGGTTCTGTCCTAATTTTCCCTTTTTCATTCTGACTTTTTTTGTCCTGATGAAATTTAGCAAGATTGTCATTCGCACTTTCGGCTATAGTGGCCTTCTCTAGTATCTCAGAGAACGTTTTTATTTGAAGTACTGACAATCTACTCTGAATCTGAGGTTTTAAACCTTCTTGAAACCTACGAGTCTTTCTAAGTTCAGTGGTTACTTGATGACGAGCAAACCTGGATAGTTCATTAAACTTAGCTGTATAGTGGGTTACAGTAAGATCTCCTTGTTTTATGTCCAAAAATTTTATTTTCATTCGGTCTTTCAGGGATTGGGAGAAATAGTTTTCAAAGAACAACTCTTTGAATCTATCCCAAGGAATAATTTTTGTTTCTACCCGACCTTTGGTTGATTCCCACCAATAATTAACCTCACCCTTCAAGAAAAAGGTTGCAAAAGTTATCTTTTGGTTATTATTAACATTGGTTACTAGGAAAAAAATTTTCTATCTCTGAAATCCAAATTTGTGCATCTACAGGTTCTGAAGTACCTTTAAACTCAGGTGGTCCAACTAATTTAAAGTCTTTAAAAGTTGTGTTCTGGTTCATAGGTCTATTTATAACTCCTAGCATAAGGTCTACTAACTGCTAGGTAGAAGTATCATCATTCATTTCTCTTTGGAGTCTTCTGGTTGGTGGCATGATTTTATATAAACAAATAAAAATTCACATACGAATTTGAGTAACACAACATATTTTTTATTTTATATATCACAATAGTATTACACAACAACTTCATAATTAAATATACTACTTTTTACAAAGTACAGATTACATTACAAACTTTGAATGCTTCTTTATTGTACTAATATAAAGCATTCAACCACCTATGCTACTCTCTAGAATTCATTGATATTATCAAAGGAATCCTGAATCATATGACAAACCACAGATCGATCGATGAGATAAGTCGTCTTCTTCTCCTCTACCGGATATCGAACTACACGGCGGTGCAAATCATTAAAAGTATCTCGAACACCCAGAGATGTTTTAAGAAGCCTTGACTGAATTTCCTTTCTACCCCTCTGTGCATGGTGCAGTTGTACTTTTAGTCATTGACTATGTCCTCTCTCATGTTATAGCATTCCTTCAGCTATATCAGCCCTATATCTCATCTTATTACCCTTATATTCTGTTGTCTTCAACAGTGATGCCATTGCCTCATCATGCTCATCTATTCTCATTAACTGTCATGCCACTGGATCTTCTTCCTCCTCAGCATCTAACAGTTGTTGATCATGAAGCAATTCCTCATCTTCTGCATCACTGGCTATGTATGACTCTATTTGTGGTGGATTATTGGCTATTATCATTTCCTCAGCATTGGAGTTGGCCATCTATAAATGAAAACTCCTTAAATACTGTATAGAAATTTACACAACATAATAGTTTTAATGTTATATTTTATATGTACTTTTAAAATTTTTACGGACTCGAAGACTATATACTAAGATTTCTCTTCCTTATATCTATAGCCTTAAAGCTTTGATACCAAAATTGTAACACCCCCATATCTATACTCTCACGGTATCTGATATGGTGTTCACAGAAAATCAACATAATGCTTTTAAATCTATACACCTATGGTATCTGATTATAAGATTACATTAAATAGAGGGACTAGTAGATATAATTCTCATAGATCCAAAATTCACAGTATCTCATAACAGATGTCAATTCTCAAGAGAACTTTTACTTTGTTTGGATACCCTCACTTGTATATATGAACTGTATCTGTGACTAGAGTCTATCTATCCAAAATTCAGAGTATCAGCAATAACATGAACAGTCCATATTACTAATACCCTAACCAAGATGTATAGTCTAAGCTAAACAAATTTATACTATCGTGTCGATAATAACTATCTATCCGAAATCCAGAGTATCAATAACAACATGAACAGTCCATGCTATTAATGTGACGCCCCCAAATTCAGGTACTTGAAACCCGAATTCAGTGCTTCACGATACCATTTCTATGAGCGAAATAATACTAATAACAATAACAATAATATAAATATTAAACTTAATTTATATATCAAAGTCTGAATCCCAGGTACGTGACCTTTAAACATTCATTACATGATACTTAATAGTTATCAAAGTCTTAATAAGGTTATACTATTACATAGAATACCATAAATCTTATTTTATTTGCTTTCCTTTTCCTTTGTTTCTGCATGAGCCTTCTGGTTGATCACACTTAGCTGAAAACATTTAATTTAAGCAAGGATGAGCATTTGAGTGCCCAACAAGTAATAACAATTACAAATATTAGCTGAAAGGATTAAATGTTTTCTTTGTAATACTCTTCTACAACAAATCAAAAGTTGTGAAGAAATCTGAACCGATAATAATAACATAACAACTCTCTATCAAATTTTTGAAACTACGTACTGACTATAAATAGGGTTAAGGTGACATACTATGAACATTGTTCTTAATTTTTGAAAAGGTCTAACAGAACTTCATCTGTAAACCATCATAACTTACGGGCACGGGGGGTGTTCAGCCCGTTATGCCCTGTATTGATCAATACTTCATGCAAGAACGATATTATCGTTTACTCTGTCCGCCTTGGGAGCATAAAAATTTTCCCATGTTCGGGATGTTCATACATAGTCTGGAATCCGAACCAAAATAATTTGATTGGATACAAAAAAGTTTTATCATATTCAATAACATTTCTAAATCTGTGTCCAGCTGGTCAAATAGCTTAGACGACTCTTTGTTATCGTATACATACTGGTATCAATAGGTGTATATATATATATATATATATATATATATATATATATATATATATATATATATATCAACATGTGATTAAATACAATGACTATCCAAGTGGGGACACTTGTATAACCATGTTTAGAAATTAACGAACATAATATATATTTGAATTACCATATACTAACATGTTGATAAGCAATGATCGGATATAGAATATATCACAATAGGGCTAATAACATAGCATAATAATAATATAATTCTGAAACTTCTTACTCATGTCTATTGCATAAAGAAAATGCAAAGGTAGGATAGCATAATAATTATAATATAATTCTGAAACTTGCCTGGTTTGCTGCTTACATAACTTAGTTTTATCCTTAACTCAACAACCTATCATTCATAAGATTGTTCTATTGATTAGAATAATATATCATAACACATTGTACTATTATTTACAGTCAACACATATCCTAATCACATTGTCACATAGTTATATCAGTCATTAAGATGCAAACAAATACTTATACAGTCAACCTATAAAGGTTTGGATCAATTTCGATAACATTTCGGTGTACCGATGGCTCTATCGGGTAATTTCTGAGTCTAAAATTCTAATTTGTATCTCAAACATTATTCTGGATACTTCAGATATTAATTATATGACTTATAATAATTTATAATTACTTATTATAATTTATCATAATTTTCAAACATTGGAATCACTATTACATGATTTAAATCTTAAACAATTCTACTATCATCAACATTTAAATAACATTAAAGTATTAATGAAATCATTGCCAAAATTTTAAAGTTATTTATAATAACTTAAAATATTTTCAAAACACTTATATTACCCTTAAATGATTTTTAAAACATTTTAAATTATTTTAAATAATTACCATTAATATTAAAATATTAATGTACTATTTATCCAAATATTAAAAGTCATTAATTATAACTTAAAATATTTTTAATTTATTTATATCCTTTTAAAATTATTTTTAAATTAATAAAACCATTTTAAAACTATTTATTTAATATAATTATTAAATAAATTTAATATCATTAATATTAAATTATTAATAAAATTATCCTTTAAATATTAAAAATATCTTTAAAACTATATTTTCATTTAAAATGATTTTTAAAATAATAAAATCATTTTTAAACTAAATTATTTAATAAAATTATTAAATAACTTTAATATCATTAATAATAATTAATTAATGAAATTCATCAAAAAATATTAAAAGTCCTTAAAATAACTTAAAATATTTTCTTACATCATTATATGATTTTTTTTAAGTATTAAAATAATTTATTTAATATAATAATTAAATAAATTAAATATTTTTAATATCTCAAAAATATTAAATATTTATGAAATATAATTAAAATAATTAAAAACCAATTTTCAGACCTTAAAATAATTTTTAATAATTTATTTTGTATTTTTAATAATTAAAAACTAATTTTCTATAATTATTTAATAAAAAATCTAATTTTTAAAATAATCCGTCGCTAAAGATCACCTATAGCGACATAACCGTCGCTGTAGGTGTTCTTCGCGTTCTTGGCCAAACCCAGAAACTCAAGTGCAGAGACTGAGTGGGCTACTTTGACTAATGATTAAACACTGATCAATTAGTTTCTAGACAAACTATGACTTAGATCTTGTAGTATTAGTGCACGTCTACAAGTCCTAACAACAAACATGGCAATCAAGCATAAAACCAACGAGATCTAAGCCCTTAAAGAAACTGTTAGACCTGTTCACTTTGGGCTTCCACTACATGATGATCGAGCAACGTTTTTCTGATCTAACAAATTTAGTATATAGACAACATGTAGGACTACAGATCCATAACATAAATTCAATGAATAAACACGATTCGAAGAAGTCTAATTTTACATCTATATATGTAAGAAAACACGATTGCAGAAATAAAAGATGATATATATATATATATATATCATACTATTAATATTCGATTACATGATTCTCATAACGAGTTCTTATTACAAGGTATTCAAACAGACAAGAATATAATCTAATCTATGTAGGGACGCTTCCCTTTATCTACTCCAGAAGTTCCAGGATTATCATCTAAAACTGCAAAGGGAATAATTTGCAAGGGTGAGCTATGACATGCTCAGCAAGTTTTGTATTTATAATAATATAGGATTTGAAGAAATATAACAATTCAAATTTTGACTGATAGTTGTACCATTTATGGATTTCTATTTATTTCAACCATTTCTGAAATTTTTCTTTATTTCGGTCAGTCACACAAACTTAGAAATTTTGTTCATATATGAGATAAGGGATCAGCCTATTCAACATCGTAGGAGTATGCATATCATCCTAGCTGTGCTCAAAATACACTAAATGTCAATATATGATTTGACTAAATTTCAATCCCTTACGGGATACCCAACTTCAGTATAAAATGTCTTAACAAAACAATTTGGTTTGACACAACAATTTATGCTCAATAAACAATATCATATGAATAAATGATTTATTTTTTAGTTATGCTGAAACTATAGAAATACTTCACAATAATTGGTAATTCAAGTTTAGGTGTAGTATATTATATCAACTGAATATCAAGATAAAAATCTTGTTCAATGAATAAACAGGGTTTAAGAAATTTGCTTTATAAGAAATTTAAGGATAGAGAACTTGCCTGAGCGTAAATCAGTCAAGTTATGCTATTCAATCGTTAATAAATACCTACGAAGTTCATATATATAAATCTAACACATTAATATTGATAACAATACTCAATTATAACATTAATATAATATTGGGTTAGATTAATTGGATTTTATGTTTAATACCTTTGATAAATGGACTAAATTTTATTTATAAATTTTATTATAATTTAAAATACCTTTTAGAAATTTTAAAACATTTATTTAAAACATTTATTATGATTTTTAAATCATTTATTTCTATTTATAAGTAATTAATATTTACTTAAAATTTTACAAAAATATTGATTATTATTTTTAAATAATTTATATTCATTATTATAATTTTTATATCATTAATAATATTTTTCCATAATTATTTAGCATTTATAAATAACTTATTCTTATTTTTTTATTAATAAGTTAATTATTAATAATATCAAAATAATATAAAATATTTATTAAATTTATGTAAAAATTATCAAAATTTATTTATAATAATTTAATATAATTTTTAAAACTATATTTATATTTATTTATTTATATTTATTTATTATTTCTAATTTTTATAATTTATTTTTAGAAAGATAATTTATGTCTGTCGCTAAAGCCCTTCAGTGATAGAAAGTGTCGTTGTAGGTGTTCTTGAGTTTACAAGCGATTTTGGTGCGTGGTCGAGTGACTAGTTTGACCACTAATTAAAATGGCTACTGATGATGATTCTTGGTTTGTTTAAGAGTTGATGTTGTAGTACTATATATAGTAGTATAACATAAAACAAATTTTATGCTTTAATCTACATATAACCAGAAGTTATAGAGGCTCAAAGTCATTTGTCGAGTCGTTTTTTGAGTTTCGGATAACCTGAAATGAGAGATGAGTGGCCAGCCGAATCAACGATTTTGTGGCTTAAATATCTTTGATTCTTATATATTAGATGTGTGTGATGTTTTTTGTAACATGTAGTATATATGTTAGGGTACATATATATAACATTAACATGAACAAATCATAAATCTAAGGTCTCTAATTATCTTTGGTCAAAGCTTGGTAAACATTTTTTCGTGTTAATTCGATAAAAAACCGAGAAAACTTGTCAAGCTGTTCATGGATTAAAGATCAATTCCAAGAACCTATATGTTGTTTGTTCAATTTAAGATCATATATATATAGTATATATCGATCTATAACAAAAAACTTACAAAAATCACAAATAGAAGACGATTAAGCAGGTTGGTCAAAGTAACCTAGCTTCAATCTGTTCTTGAGTTTTCGGGATAACCCAGAAAAAGCTGCAATCCGTGAAACAGTCGAACCCACTTTGACAACTTATAACTTGAAATCTATGGTTCAATGAACATGTTTTCTTTTCTAGATTAAAGACCTACTAACAAAGCTACAAATAACAAACAATTAACATACCAATACATAAACACATATGAATCTATAGGCCCGACATTCGATTATCGAGACATAGTTTTCAAAATTTTCGCATTTCTTAAAACACTTAATTAAGGCATCTAGATGTTATGAAAACGAAATGATGTTCTACTTCAATCTAACATACTTTCTAACATACTAATACATAATTTTAAACATCTAAACAACAAATCTAACATAAGATCATAGAGCTAATTAAGAACTAGGTTTTGTACCTTTTCTTGAGCAATTTTTGATTCAAACTTCTGATGTTGTTGATGATATCACCCAGGCTTGATTTGGTAAGTATATAAGTGTATCTAGGCTTAGGAATTTTGTGAGTTTGCTTAGCCCTAAGGTTCCTATTTATAGAATTCTTTAACTTGGCTTTTTGGTCATTTTTGAGCAACTTGCCTCCACAAAGATCTGATCTGATGACTATTATGATGTTTGGGAGTTACAAGCATGTCATGTTCTACTTTAGAACTTGCAATGGTGACTCCTAACCTATTTGTTAGCTAGTTAGGTTTGTTTAGTAGCTTAATTAGGCTTTAATCTTCACTAATCTTGATTAGGTTTTTGTTTCTAATGATTAGGAATGTTAAGTAATGTTAATTAGTACCTAATTAAAGTTTACTAACCATGACTAGGTGTTAACATAAGCTAATTAGAGTTAGTTTAGCTAATTAGGGTTAGGTTTACAAATTAGGGTTAGGGTTTTGCTAATTGGGGTTAAGGTTTATTAATCTAAGATTGTTAACCTAAATTTCTCACTAATCCTAACAAGCACGACAAAGCGTTTTGTCAATGTAAGCACGACAAAGAAACTTGTCAAAATAATTTTACCAAAATGTCCAAATGTAGAAAAAAATTTAAGTACGAGGTGTCAACCACGACGTTTTTCGGAACAAAAATTTATTTGGTAAAATTTGTCAAACAAAATATATTTTAACACATAACACATTCAGAACGGAGAAATTTTATTTATATAACGGAATTTTACACATACGAGTCTTATCAGGGTTTTGGGTTTTTACATATAATAATTGCTCTATAGGTTTAGTTAATTGGTGAGAAATGAAGGAAGAATGAGCTTCTATTTATAGGAAAATATAGTTTCGATAATTGCACGTTTTGGGGTCAAAATATTACAGTACAATACCTTCAACTTTTCTTTCATTTTTAATTTAGTCATGCAAGTATTATCAAACTTGCACCACCTCCCCTAATAGTAAATAATGTGAATCAATAGTTCAATTATGTGAATCAATAGTTATAATCATGTGAAAATACGAATTACAATATAGTACCTCCATCTATACATCCATTTTTAACTTAGTCATGCAAGTATTATCAATCTTGCACCAACTCCCCTAATAGTACAAGAATGTGAATCAATAGTACCCACATGTGAACAAATAGTTATAATCATGTGAATTAATAACAATTAATTGCTCATTTATCCTACATTATCTGGATCGGGTCAAGATAACTTCCGGACATCAATTAATATCGAAATAAATGTCGATTTCCACTAACACTAATAATTCCAACACAATGGAACTATCAATTTCATCTTTAATCAACACAAACTTATTCATCATTAATATTATAACTCACAATATTTAACAACCGTGTCGCTCCTGTGAAAGAGGGGCTTTCAGATAAGGATTTCTCCTTATTGGCGCCGCAATTAGATGACCAAACCTCTCCTCGATGTAAACTTCTAGACATTGTAAATATTGCAATTTAATAATATGAATGACTTTGTAAATCTCAATTATTGATTTAATAATATATCATATTATGCGTATGATAATCGTGACAATAATCGAATCAATAATATGAGAGATATGATGCGGCAATTCTCGTAGCAATAATTGAGTATAACCGGTGACTTCTCACGTAAGCATCAATAAGCAATACCAGTGTGCTACTATCAACCACGCAGACATCGTACTTTTACTACCGGGTAGTTCAACAGTTTAACGATAAAACTTCCGCCGTTATTTTTATAAAAAGATAATTATGTTATTTTCTAACTACGACAATACTTCCGTTGTGGGGTCCACCAATGATTGTGTCGTCGTACGAATATTCCCTGTTAAAACGAATATTCCCCGACCAATCGAATATTATATAACCACTTGCTTACTTTGCAAAATTTGTAAATATTACCCACAACCATAACATTATATCAAATCCACACCATAATATTCAAAAATATATTTCGAGAAAATTATTCTTTATTCATAAAAGTTGGGGTCGTACAATATATGTATTAAGTATATAATATAATTATAACTTTAACTGACATCAGTTTTTTTTTAACTCAAAAGCCATAAGGCTTGTTTGGCTAACTAACTAAAAATTAACCCATTAAATCTTACACCTTGTTTGGTAAAACATATTTAAATTAAAGACTTAACATTCATTAAGTCTTGTTTGGCAAAAACTGAATTAACCTCCCTTAACTTATTTTAATAACTCCTTTATAATATAGTTTATGGTCACATTTTAATTAATTAAATTTTAATATTCAATTTATTTAATTCTAATAATAATTTATTAAATTAATTCACCACATTAATCAATATGACATAATTATAATTTTCTTTATAAATATAATTTTCTTTAATCAACTAAATATTAAAATATTATCTCATAATGATACATTTCCTTAACTCGTTAATTATTTATTCAACAAATAAATAATCAAATCAAATCAAATCAAACAAATATTTATTCTACAATAACCACATTAATTAAATATTTATATAATTCCATAAATATTTAAAATTACAATTTAAATTTTCGGATTGTTATAGGCTAGGCGGCTGTTGAAAAACATTTATAGAATTCAAGCATTCTTGAGTATTTGTGCCAAACCAGATTGCTCTAGTGCGGATTCAGATGTTGAAAAGCTGAGGTGAACTACCCTATAAGGGGACATGTTTTCGGGGACAATGGTTCCAAGCGTAACGCATATAGTCATTACAAAACACTAGGTCGTGGCCCAACGTAGTGGTACAATAGGTTGGCCACCTAGTGTTATGCGTGTGGAGGTGTTTTTAGGTCTTTGTGATTGATAAACACTGGGTTTCTGATGTGAAGGATTGTGTTGAAGCACTAGTAAACCTAGAGAAGAGTTCAAGGTCTTGTGACCCCTCAGCATGATTCGAATCTGGTTTGCAGTGTGAAGGATTGTGTTGAAGCACTAGTAAACCTAGAGAAGAGTTCAAGGTCTTGTGACCCCTCAACATGATTCAAGAATCTTTTAAATTCCTGAGTTATTTATACTGCTTCCCAATTATTGAGCAATTGTGGAAGATTCTTGTTATTCCCCAGGATGATATTCCTTGGAAGAAGTAAGTCGTCCGGGTTCCTCTTGAAATGAGAAGTGTGTTCGGTCCTCGATCATGATAAAATACAAACATCTACCTCTAAACAACATACGATAACTAAAATGCGAAATATAATAAACGTACGTCGTTCATTCAAAAGGTGTTACTAGTCCCAAGATACGATAACCTTAATATCATCTTACAATCATACCCTAAAATAAATATTAGGGTTCACATTATATAATCGTAATTTAAACTAAGCATAAGATAAATTCTGCTTATCGCAATTATCCTACATCTTCCCTTTACCTTTGTCCTTTCCTGAGGTCTCGGGCTTAGCTGCAATATAATTCATGATATAGCAAGGATGAGCAACAAGTTTGCTCAACAAGTTTAAATACAACAATAAGGATATATCATGATGAATGGAAAAATATATGGCAATGGATTCAACAATATGAATATCTGAAGGATTCAACAATATGAATATCATAAGCAAAGATAATGATTGCTTTTAGAATAACTGCTAGTCAAGTAGACTTTGAACTATAACACTCCAATGGAATCAATAGCTAATTGACCCTTTGGTTACTGGCTACAGAATAAGTACTTGAGGGGATCAGCCTCACGTACTCTATGTATATGCATAACATTTAAATATGATATGTTGTATCTTATATTAGATACCTGGGGTACTCCCCTATCATAAAAGGGGTGTTCTTTTAGTCTAAGAATCCTTACCATCAATTGGTTTGGATAGCTTTTATAAAACTTCATAGGCTTGTCTGACCGGACAAAGGTTTAGACTCTATTTACCACAATTCAAGAATTATTGAACTTTAAATGATGTACAAGTGCAAGACTGTACGAGCTTAAGTGAACTAAGTGCGAATGTCAATGGTATCGATGTGGAATAACTGTAAAGTAATTTAACCACTTAATAGCATGATTGGAAATAAGATTTCAAGCTTAAATGAATAACTTTCAATTCAACAATATCCTACTCAATGCAATATGAGAAGGATGGGAAAACTTTCACAAACTCAAAGTTGTGTAAGTTAGGAAACTTGCAACACAATAAATTCGGATACTTGCTCAATATAATTTAGAGTAAGTTTAGGGAAACTTTCTTAACAAAAGTAGGGTTCAAGGAACTTGTTTACGATATGCGTCGAATAAAATAATGCAAGGGTTTAGGATACTTGCCTGCTTGCTCAGCTACAATATAATTCTAGCTTTAATTACATGCGTTCAAACGACCTAATATTTACAAGTTGGTCTTTTCAATTAGTATGTGTAAACTAGTATGAGTCTACACTTAAAGAATCAAATCATCACATAACATGCTTCTCAACACATTACATGGCACATTGGTCATATATTACAAGATAAAGAGATCATGTAAGCAAGCCTTAAATTTCAGAACCAAAAGCAGAATCTTGACAAAACTGCAGGGATGGTAGCAATTGTGCTCTCTGGTCTAAAGCTTAGGGATGGCCTAGCACTGCTTGTCCCCTTGCCGCACTGAGGATTGAGCTTCTGCACTTCCTGACTTCAGTCCAACTCTAACATACACCTATACATACCTATTAACATACATTCATGCTAGAGTTTCACATATAACACATGATCATACTTGAGTTCATTACTTCAAGTTTAACTTACACATTGTATGTCATTAAAACATAAAATGTCATGTAATCATCATGCTTGTAACTTGGTTATACAATACTCAGTAGTTATGCTTGTATATAGACAACACATGTATACTTTACTCACATAGTTCATATTTCAGAAATTTCCTTTTTATGACTATGAGTGAAATAATTGAAAACCATACATTAACCAAACGATGTTCATGCCGATATATCTATAGGCATAATGAGTCCTAATTTACATGCTTGCATGGTCATAACGTACTTTACTCATTTCTTGATGACATTAGCTTCCTCATTCTAATTTTCTTTGAATCTAACACTAAGCCAACTTAGTACATACAAGCGTCTTAACATGTAACTCTCATGTATTTACAACATACATTAAGGCCACATGCATGTTCAAATGGTCAGAACTTACTAGATAAAAGTCTTGGTCATGTTCTCTTTGAAAAGCCTTAAGTTTCTTATCTTTGAAATAGTCTAATCTTTTAATCATGTATGCTAGTGCATTCAATCACTTTAGTCTTGCATTTCATGTCAATATAAACCATATTATCATGTTCATAAAGTCAAAATGCTCACATGATGTGTTCGTGACAAAGTTCACTTTTGAAATCACAAACCTCATTTTAAGACCACAAGTATTGTGTCCATCATTGCTATACTACATGCATGTGCTTACGTGTGCATGTTAAAATAGTTTACAAGCTTGCTCTACCATGTACTAACAAGTTAGCATGAAACAGAAACAAAACAGAAAACATCGTATTTTGAGTGCAGATGCGGTGCATTGCGTTGTACCCTAAATACAATTAGGGCCATTGCGCCATGCCTTAGACAAATCTGAATTTGGGTTACTACAAGCATTTTACTGCACCTTAATACTGAATAGGGCGAAATACTGCATCGCATCGCAGATAGATATAGTAAGCGACTACATTATGCAGTTTAGCAACCCACCATACCAATTCCTTATAACAATTGCTTCTAACATAACCCAACACACTTATAAGTATGTATAACACTAAGAAACATAACTCAAATCAACTAGTAACCAATACATGCTTAATTCAAAGAATCAATCCATGAAACAATTTACCAAAAATTATGAATGGGAATGGAAGTTATACCTTTGTGACTCAACTCAGCTGCTCTATACTCACTCTATATAAAATAATTCTCAGCAAATTGCAACAAGGAAGATAAAGGTATTATTAATAGGAGATTGATTATCTAGATAATGTCATTACCTCACAAATCAAACCATTGGCTTTCAAGAATGCACAAGGGTTAAGAGAGAATTGGTGAGAGTTGGTGATTCCACTCATGAATCCCACTCCCCATCCACTAATTGCTCTATGTTTGATGAATTTGAGATGAAGCTAGGCTAGGCTAGGCTTGTTTGCTTGTTCACATATAAGAAAGAAATGGGACTCTTATTATGGGACAAGAGAAATCCTTAGCATTTTGTAAACAATGAAATACAACATTTGGCTTATACTAAATATGCACATAATACAAACTTTGGTTATAAAATATGTCTACACAATTTATTTCATATAACATAGGGTATAATAATTTAAAAGGGCATACAATGTATTTCCCAATTAAAAGGTATCCAGTAATGCACATACATATAAATAATATTATTATGCAACTCACATGAATGCAAATAACTCTTACTATATAGTTTATATATATAATATATAGACATATTAATGTATCACCTTTTACTATATAAAATATATAGTTAACTACCATATAATAAAGGTTTACTATATTGCACAAATAAATCAAGTAAACATATAATCATTTTATAAACTATTAATCTATTACACATTAATTATTATTTATTCATAATAATTATTAATTAACACATTATCAATTAATTACTCATAAATAAAATTAATCAATATGTTCAACTCTTGCTACTATATTCAAATAACTTGAATATTTAATTAATACTCTTATATATCAAGTCTTTGATATTAGAATCTTAGGGTTAGTCCACTAATTTAAATCAACTATTACTGACTCCCTTTAATCATTTCGTAAATTCATATAACCACTTAAGGTTTAAATAAACTCACAAAACTAACTCATTACAATTAAATCACATATTTAATTAATAAGAAGTTTAAAATTTGTGGACGTTACATCCCTCCCCCCTTATAAAAATTCCATCCTCAGAATTTTAAAAATAAGGTTACTCAAATAAAAACGGATAATTCTCTCTCATTTTCTCTTCTAGCTTCCGCGTAGCTTCTTCAACTGCGTGATTCCTCCAGAGAATTTTAACGGAATGGATAATCTTATTCCTTAGCTTCTACTCCTTCCTATCCAATATCTGGACAGGAACTTCCTCGTACGATAAGTCTTTCTCGACTTGAATTGGTTCATAGGAGATAACGTGCTTGTAGTCCCAGTTTATCTGGTATGACAACGACACATGAAACACGTTGTGAATGTGCTCAAGTTCAGGAGGTAATGCTACCTCGTACGCTACTTCACCGACTCACCTCAAAATCTCAAATGGTCATATGAACCTAGGGCTCAACTTGCCCGTTTTCCTAAAACGAATCTTCCCTTTCCAGGGAGATACTTTCAAAAAAGCAATGCTTCCTACTTCAAAATCTATCTTCTTGCGATGTAAGTCAACATACTTCTTCTGGCGATCTTGAGCTGCTACTAATCGTGCTCTTATCACTTTAATGATTTCTACTGTCTGTTGTACCAACTCTGGTCCCAACAGTCGACGTTCTCCAACTTCGTCCCAGCATAAGGGCGTTCTACATTTCTTACCATATAGTGCTTCGTATGGCGGCATTCTAATACTGGCATGATAACTATTATTATATGCAAATTCTACTAATGGAAGGTGTTCCTCCCAACTACCCTTGAAGTCCATCACACAAGCTCAGAACATGTCTTCAAGTGTCTGAATCGTTCTCTCACTTTGTCCATCGGTCTGCGAATGATACGCGGTACTCATTCATAGTTGTATCCCCATTCTTTCTTGAAGACTCTTCCAGAAGTTTGACGTGAATCACGGATCTCTATCTGATACAATTGATACCGGCACCCCATGCCTCGAGATAATTTCCTTAACATACAATTTGGCTAATTGGTTCAAACTATACTTAATCTTAATCGGCAAAAAGTGAGCTGACTTAGTAAGACGATCTACAATCACCCATATGGTGTCGTGCCATTTCTGCGTTATCGGAAGTCCCACCACAAAGTCCATTGTGATGTGCTCCCATTTCCATTCTGGAATTTCTAATGGTTGTAATAACCCTCTTGGTCGTTGGTGCTCTGCCTTGACTCTCTGATAAGTTAGGCATCTACTCACGCATTCTGCAACCTCTCTCTTCATGTTTGGCCACTAGAAATGGTGATGCAAATCTTGGCACATCTTCGTGCTTCCTGGGTGTATCGAGTATTTCGTACTGTGCGCTTCTTACAAAATCTCCTCTCTCAGTTCTGGTACTAGCGGTACCCAAATTCGTCCTTCAAATCTTAGCAGTCCAGTGCTATCAATCTTAAATTTCAATTCATCACCTTCAGTCAATCGCTTCTTGATGTTAATGCAATCTTCGTCCTTTTCTTGTGCTTCTCTAACTTTATCCAATAAAGTAGGACTCGCTTTCATTATAAATAATTGTTTGTTGGTCTCCATCGGATACTTAATCTCCAAGTCTAATCGTTCAAAATCTTTCACCAATTCATATTGAATGGTCAATTTCAATAACTTCTCTCTGCCTTTTCTGCTCAAGGCATCTGCTACTACATTTTTTTTTCCTGGATGGTATAGAATCTCACAATCATAATCTTTGATCAATTCTAGCCATCGACGCTGCCTCATGTTTAACTCTCTCTGCGTAAAGATATACTTCAGACTCTTGTGGTCCGTATATATCTCACACTTCTCACCATACAAATAATTTCTCCAAATCTTCAAAGCAAAAACTACCGCTGCTAACTCCAAATCATGAGTCGGATATCCATTCTCATAATATTTTAGCTAACGTGAGGCGTACACAATGACTCTTCCGTGTTGCATCAGTACACAGCCAAGACCCTTGTGTGACGCATCACTATACACTATAAATCCCCCCGTGTTGTCCGGTAGGGCCAACACAAGTGCTTGACTAAGCCTCTTCTTTAATTCTAGGAAACTTTCTTCACACTTCTCCGTCCAAATGAACTTAACTGTCTTTCTGGTAAGATTGGTCAACGGTGAAGCTAATTTCGAAAAATCCCGAATAAATCTTCGATAGTATCCCGCCAATCCTAGGAAACTTCTGATTTCTATCGGCGTCTTTGGCTGCTCCCAATTGATAACCGCTTCTACCTTCGTTGGATCCACCGAAACACCATTCTTGTCGATAACGTGCCCTAAAAACTGTACTCTCTGCAACCAAAACTCTCATTTGGTGAATTTTTCATACAGCTTCTCCCTCCTTAATGTCTCCAACACTATCCGAAGATGTTCGACGTGTTCTTCCTCCGTTTCTGAATACACTAGAATGTCATCGATGAATACGACAACAAACTTATCTAAATACTATTTGAACACTCTGTTCATTAAATCCATAAATGTTGCTGGCGCGTTCGTCAAACCAAATGATATTACTAGAAACTCAAAGTGTCAATACTAAGTTCTGAATGTCGTCTTTGGAATATCCTCCGGCCTCACTTTCAGTTGGTGATAACCGGTCCTCAAGTCAATCTTTGAAAAGTACTTTGCCCCCATCAACTGATCAAACAAATCTTCTCTCCTGGGCAACGGGTACTTGTTCTTAATAGTGAACTTGTTCAACTCTTAGTAGTCAATACAAAGTTATAGCGACCCATCTTTCTTCTTTACAAATAAGACTGGTGCTCTCCACGGTGATACGCTCGGTCGAATGTATCCCTTATCTAACAACTCTTGTAATTGAGCCATCAGTTCTTTCATCTCTACCGGTGCCATACGATACGGTGCTTTGTAAACCAGTGTTGTCCCTGGTGCCAAATCAATGACAAACTCAATCTCTCTATCTGGTGGCAATCCCAGAATCTCGTCTGGGAAGACATCAACGAAATCCCTTACAATAGGTATCTGACTCAGTTCACCCTTGACTCGTCTAGTATCAACCACGTGAGCCAAATAACCTATACAACCTTTCCTAAGCAACCTCTGTGCTTGAACCATCATCATACAATGAGATTGTCTCGGCGATTTACTACTATAAAATACCACCTTCGACTTATTCGGAGTCTTAAGGTGTACACACTTCTTCTTACAGTGTATAACTGCTCCGTGAACCGATAACCAATCCATTCCAAGGATTACATCGAACTCCCCCAAATGAATCAGTATCAAATCCATTTTGAGCTTAACTCCTCGCAATTCAGTATAACAATTCCTATGAATGTATTCTACGGGAATAATTTCCTTGTTCGCTACTTCTACATTTATAGGGTGTTCTAATCTCTCACGGGGTAATCCTAACTGTTTAGAAAATTCTTTGGAAAAAAAAGAGCAGGTAGCACCCGAATCAAATAACACGTATGCATCTATATCATTGATCAGAATGATACCTGACATCACATCCTTAGACTCCACCACATCCTGTACGATCATGTTGAACATTCGTGTCGTTGAACTGTTGGCTTGACTGGCTAACCCTCCAATGTTCAGTCCATTGTTGTTGTTGTTGTTGCGGTTGCCACTAGCTGCATCGCTCTTTTTCTTCGAGCAGTCCTTAATTTGATGGTTTGTGGCTCCACATGAGAAATAACCTCCCTTCTGCTTATTCGGACACTGATGAGCCATGTGCCCCGGTTGTCCACAACGATAACAAACACTCTTTCCCTTTATGCACTCTCCCGAGTGGTTCCTCCCACAATTGTTACACTTCAAACTTTTCTTAGCCTCCCCTCCCGACTTATTGCCTCCAGAGGATTGGCTCTCCATCCATTTACGCTTGTTGGGGTTGCTGCCTCTGTTGCTTCCCCCTTTCTGCCCTTCTTGACCTGCCTTCTTTTCTTGTTTAAATCGCGTGATGGCTTCATTGCCTCCTTCGGCAATGATAGCCCTTTCCAAAAGATTAGAGTAAGTCTTGATCTTCAACACAGCCACTGCCTTCTGCACCCATGGTTTCAGTCCTAATTCGAACCTCCTTGCCTTCCTGGCCTCCGTGTCAACCTGATGTGAAGAGAATCGGGCTAACTCGTTAAATCTCGCCGCGTACTCTACCACAGACATACTACCTTATTTCAGTTCCAGAAACTTGACTTCCATATCCTGTTGCATATTCTCTGAGAAGTAATTCTTGAGGAATAGCTCCTTAAATCTGTCCCAAGGAATAACTCCCTCTTCTACTCGCCCCTTATTAGCTTTCCATAAATAGTTAACTTCGCCCTTCATCATGAAAGTGGAAAAACTCATCTTCTGTGCTTCGGCCACGCGTGCAACTTCAAACACCTTCTCTATTTCTTCTATCCATGTCTGGGCTTCAATTGGATCCAAGGTTCCCCGGAATTCCGGTGGTCTTACCAATTTAAAGTCCTTAAAGCTAGCCAAGTGTTGTCCTGGCTGCCCTGCTGCTGGCAGGGGTCTGTTTTGCATTACCTCAGTTAACAAGTTAATGAAGTTCTACACTGGATCAACATATGCCCCTCCACCATTGTTAACGGATCCTTCCTCCCTCTGATTTCGCTGAACTCTCCTAGGCGGCATGATCTGAGGAATGGAAGAAAATTATTAGGCTTTATGTGATATGCTATTCATGTTAGCATTAAGAAGTTTAAGACGTCTATTAATCATTTTTGATTTAAATAAAAAAACTTCATTATCACAATAAAACTCGATGGATTTCCTCAACCCATCACTTACATACTCTACTTGAGTTTTCTACTAAGGTTATAACCTAGGTTTTTGATGAGTGAGTTTTATACTCATAATTGAGTGCGTTTGAGCTTAATCTTTTGGTTGATTTTAAGTTTTTGTGTCTATTCATGCATGTTTTATGTTGTTTTGTAGGAATTGGGACAAAAGTTACTTGGATCGACGTTCGAGGTGGCTAGATTCGCATTTTCGGCTTGTCATTTACACAATAGTCACTTCAGAGCCAATTTGAGTATATCTCCAGACCTTATTTTGAAACACTTAAAGAATGAAAGTTGTATATCTACTTCTCCTCTTTCCGGATCATCTTGAATCATTGAAATCGGAGTTCGAACAAAGAAGTTATGGCCATTTTCCCAAAGGACGTCGGATCAGAAAATGTCAGAAAATGTGCCAGCACCGGGGCGCCCAAAATAGGCCTATGCCCAGTGCCGGGGCACTGGGGAACAGTGTTTGGGCATCAAGCCCAGCTCTGGGGCGCTGGGGAAGGGCTTGGTGATGGCTTGGACGCGTTTTTGAGCGAATTTTGACACCTTTTTTACTCCAAATTGGATTGGGTTTGTTCCTAAGCTAAAAATTGGACTTGTAACCTATAAATACATGATGTAAGGCATAAAATAAAGGGAGAATACATAGATTAGACTAGATTAAACACTCCATTAAATTAAAATCTAAACCCTATTTCTTAATTAGACATTGAAGATTGAAGCAAATTGAAGAACACTAAAGATCAAGAGCAAGAGAAAGAGGGGAGCATCAGATTTGCTGACAACAGATTCTATTCTCTTCTCTTCTCATACTTTTATCTTTTAATGTCTATTCAATTGTGGATTCTTGGTTTTAATTCATTAATTATGAACTAACTCTTTTATTAAGATTTCAATTGAACATTTTATGGCTATAAATTAGTTATTTAATTTATTCCCATTATTTGTGTCAAAGTGAGTTGTTTATCTTGCCTTATGCTTATTGATTAATTATCTGATCAGTAATTACCTTGTTACTCTAGAAGGAATTGGGAAAGGAATTCTAGGGTTAGAACTGGGCATGATATCATGTGACTTAGTTATTTGCACAATGAATAATTAGGTTTGTGAATAGAATGAGAATATCTATTTGCCGCATGTAACACATAAGGAATTGGGATTGTAGTGAGTTTAATTCAATTGTTTTGCATAGGGATATAGCAAAATTAACTTGGATTAAAAAGAAGGCAAAGGATCACTTGAGAAAGGACTTTTGGCATTTGAGAATTCTTGTTAACAATTCAGTAGACATAATAATTGGAATAGTTGAATAATTGATTTATAATTCATAATTGGGGATATTGGAGTCTTAATTCTTATTTATCTGAATTCCATCAATTCTTAGTTGTTTATTTGCTTTCTTTTAGAATAATCTTTTTGTTTTGTTTAATTTAGTTTTCTTAAATCTAGAAATCACTATTATTGGTTGTTTAAATAAAATTGATTTGGTTAAGAGTTAGTATTCTGTAATTTTTATTAAATAATTCCTCGTGGGAACGATACTCTACTTTCACTTTATTACTTGTTGACCGTGTATACTTGCACGTATTCATTGATTGCAAAATCGATCAACAGTTTTGCATTCTTAACGTTTATAACCTCGACTTTGATACCAACTCATGGCGCCTTCCGGTCCCGGGTCCTCGACCCCGGTTTCCTCCATTATCACGATAAAATACAAACATCCACCTCTAAACAACATACGATAACTAAAATGCGAAATATAATAAACGTACGTCGTTCATTCAAAAGGTGTTACTAGTCCCAAGATACGATAACCTTAATATCATCTTACAATCATACCCTAAAATAAATATTAGGGTTCACATTACATAATCATAATTTAAACTAAGCATAAGATAAATTCTGCTTCTCGCAATTATCCTTCATCTTCCCTTTACCCTTGTCCTTTCCTGAGGTCTCGGGCTTAGCTATAATATAATTCATGATATAGCAAGGATGAGCAACAAGTTTGCTCAACAAGTTTAAATACAACAATAAGGATATATCATGATGAATAGAAAAATATCTGGAAATGGATTCAACAATATGAATATCTGAAGGATTCAACAATATGAATATCATAAGCAAAGATAATGATTCCTTTTAGAATAACTGCTAGTCAAGTAGACTTTGAACTATAACACTCCAATGGAATCAATAGCTAATTAACCCTTTGGTTCTCACATACGTATCAAGTACTTGAGGGGATCGACCTCACGTGCACTCTATGTATATGCATAACATTTAAATCTGCTCTGTTGTATCTTATATTAGATACCTAGGGTACTCCCCTATCATAAGAGGGGTGTTCTTTCAGTCTAAGAGTCCTTACCATCAATTGGTTTGGATAGCTTTTATAAAACTTTATAAGCTTGTCTGACCGGACAAAGGTTCAGACTCTATTTACCACAGTTCAAGAATTATTGAACTTTAAATGATGTACAAGTGCAAGACTGTACGAGCTTAAGTGCACTAAGTGCGAATGTCAATGGTATCGATGTGGAATAACTGTAAAGTAATTAAACCACTTAATAACATGCTTGGAAATAAGATTTCAAGCTTAAATGAATAACTTTTAATTCAACAATATCCTACTTAATGCAATATGAGATGGATAGGAAAACTTTCACAAACTCAAAGTTGTGTAAGTTAGGAAACTTGCAACACAATAAATTCGGATACTTGCTCAATATAATTTAGAGTAAGTTTAGGGAAACTTGCTTAACAAAAGTTGGTTTCAAGGAACTTTCTTACGATATGCGTCGAATAAAGTAATGCAAGGGTTTAGGATACTTGCCTGCTTGCTCAGCTATAATATAAATCTAGCTTTAATTACTTGCGTTGAAACAACCTAATAGTAACAAGTTGGTCTTTTCAATTAGTATGTGTAAACTAGTACGAGTCTACACTTAAAGAATCAAATCATCACTTAACATGCTTCTCAACACATTACATGGCACATTGGTCATATATTACAAGATAAAGAGATCATGTAAGCATGCCTTAAATTTCAGAACCAAAAGCAGAATCTTGGCAAAAGCTGCAGATTGTAGGCAATTGCTACTGGTTCAAACTTAGGGATGGCGCAATTGCATTGTTTTATCCCTTGCACCGAGGATTAAGCTTCTGCACTTCCTGACTTCAGTCCAACTCTAACATACACCTATACATACCTATTAACATACATTCATGCTAGTGTTTCACATATAACACATGATCATACTTGAGTTCATTACTTCAAGTTTAACTTACACATTATATGTCATTAAAACATAAAAAGTCATGTAATCATCATGCTTGTAACTTGGTTATACAATACTCAGTAGTCATGCTTGTATATAGACAACACATGTATACTTTACTCACATAGTTCATATTTCAGAAATTTCCTTCTATGTGTGAAATAATTGAAAACCATACATTAACCAAACGATGTTCATGCCGATATATCTATAGGCATAATGAGTCCTAATTTACATGCTTGCATGGTCATAACGTACTTTACTCATTTCTTGATGACATTAGCTTCCTCATTCTAATTTTCTTTGAATCTAACACTAAGCCAACTTAGTACATACAAGCGTCTTAACATGTAACTCTCATGTATTTACAACATACATTAAGGCCACATGCATGTTCAAATGGTCAGAACTTACTAGATAAAAGTCTTGGTCAAGTTCTCTTTGAAAAGCCTTAAGTTTCTAATCTTTCAATCATGTATGCTAGTGCATTCAATCACTTTAGTCTTGCATTTCATGTCAATATAAACCATATTATCATGTTCATAAAGTCAAAATGCTCACATGATGTGTTCGTGACAAAGTTCACTTTTGAAATCAGAAACCTCATTTCAAGACCACAAATATTGTGTCCATCGTTGCTGTACTTGTTCATACTACATGCATGTGCTTACGTGTGCATGTTAAAACAGTTTACAAGCTTACTCTACCATGTACTAACAAGTTAGCATGAAATGTAAAAACAAAACAGAAAAAACATCGAGTTTGAGTGCGAGATCGCAAGCATTTCAAGTCTTGCGCCCTACCCTAGTACAATTAGGGTGCAGCTGCGCCATGCCTGGGACAAAATTGAATTTAGGTTATGGCGCAGCTGCGCTGCACCCTAGTACAAATAGGGCGCATGTTATGCCCCCAAAATAGGTCCACACGACCCATTCCGAGTCACCAGATATCACACTATAAAAATCATTTACAAACTTCATTTATACAACTGTTGAATTGTCGTTCAGAAAAAGACCACAGTTAAACAGTGAGTTTTATACAAATATAAATAACTCTCATGGTGCCTTGACCACAAGACCTTACAATGGTACCTTACATAAAGGTACAGTCAATAACTATTTTAGAAATTAAAATCTTTGGAAAATACTCAAGGAAGCCTTCGTACATGGGAGGCCATGCGTCTAGGTTATGATAGATATCATATGTCCACAAAATTATCCTTGGTTGACCCAATAGTTCCCAAAGAAAAACAAGAAGATTGCTATCATCTTCTTTCCAATGGTGAGTCTTCTCTTGACTTATAATTATCTCCATTATCTCTAATTGAGAATCATATTTCAAACAAACTCCAAGATTATATAGGTAGTGCTCGTAGATATACTCAGCAAGTGGATGTGCACAACCCTGTCTTATGATAACACGAGGCTGTATGTCATTAGACATCTTATATGATAGTGGCAAAACACCCTTCCAAATTTGGGTTCACCTCACCCTATTCGGTTAACAAAAATTAAATATCAAATGACGTATACAATATGACACACTTATCTAAAGTTCTCAATAAAATTATTTCTATACTATTTAAGGAGAACCTCAACAGCTATAGACCACCGTTCTATTCACTTATTACCCCCGCTCGACCCAGCTACACTCTTATTACCTGAAAGGAATTTTGAAGCAAAAAGGGTGAGCACAACTAGCCCAATAAAGAATATCATGACTAAAGATAATCTACATCATCAATAGCCTTCATCAGTAATAAATCAGAGATTTAGAACATATGGTAAATGATAAAACTTTTCAACCATAGTTGCAGCGGAACGAGCAATCCATTAAAAGAGTCAAATAGACCATCAGGTCTATTATCTTCTCCATGTTAAAAGTACACCAATAATGTTTTATCCCTGTAACATCAATCAACAATTCCTGTCCACAATCATATGAATAACTTATAATCATAATTGTGATTCTAAATTCCTCTTCGTACCCAGGACGAAGATAATTTTCATCACCTATCTTCACCTGAAACATCAAAAATCATGGTTATACCAAATCACAATTCCTGCTCATAATCATACTAATAAATTTATCTTTTCACTATAGCCAAAGATATTCATTAACAATTCATCTTTGCACTATAGGCCAAAGACATACAACTGTATTTTAGAAGAGTCAAGTAGAGCATGATATCTACTATCTTTTATGAATTAAAAGTTTATAATCAATATTTTATTCGAAACTCGACAATAAATAATTCACATCATCGAATCATCCCCACACTTACTGACGAAGAATATTCATGTAATCATCAATGGTCATGATTATACCGAATAATCCTCGTTATAATCATACCAATAATCGCATCCATCAATGCACTACTACGGGCAATGAGGACTTTTACTACATCATCTATAACATTAAGAAGGTCATGATTATATGGAATGATCCACGGTCATAATCATACCAATAAATGGTTCATCTATGCACATAAGCCAAAGATACTCATCAATCAATAGTTCATCTTTGCCCGTAAGCCAAAGATATACAAATCAGAAAAACGAATAATCAACGGTCCATCTTTGCACGTAAGCGAAAGATATAGAATCAGAAAACCAATAATCAACAGTCCATTTTTGCACGTAAGCCAAAGATATACAAATCAGTAAAACCAATAATCAATCATCTATCTTTGCATGTAAGCCAAAGATGACTTTCATCATAATATAAGCATGAGGATGATGACAATGATATAAGCATTAATCAAATGAAAATCAAGGATAAATATTAAAGACTTTAAATTTATCCGAGTTTAAAAATATCCAAATTGTCAACATGATCTTCGCTTTGTATAGTAAAATTCAAGAATAATATTCATGTACCAAAAATAATTTGGACGTAGAAAAGAAATATATTTTTCAGGTAAATAGTACCCCGTGAATAGTACCCTGTGAATAGTACTTCGGGAATAGTACCTCGTGAATAGTACCCCGACATAAAAAGTACCCCAAATACCCGAGTGAATAATATTTGGGTGAATAGTAACCCGTGAATAATAACTCGTGAATAGTACTCAAACCACGAAAAGTGCCCTCAATAATACCGAGAGTGAATAATACTAGAGTGAATAATAACTCGGTAAATAGTAACTCGTGAATAGTAACTCATAAAAAAATACCAAAGAAAATGATATTCCATGGCGAGTACAAAAGAAATGATATCTCATACGAGTATAATAGAATATCTGAAACTACAAATAGATTTTGACCACCATGCGGTAATCCACGTAGATGCATCATTTCATAATTTAATAAAGAAAGAATATGAAGGATCATTCACCATACATGTATGTAATCCACATGTATGCAATAGTTATTCCAACGTAATAATAAAGAATGGAATAACAATGAAATTCACCGAGGCATGCGATAGACCACACAAACAAGGTTATTCCAATGTAATAATAAAGAATGGAATAATGAAGAATTTCACCATGTATGCGGTACTTCAGATAGACAGTTATTCCAACATAATAATAAATAAAGAATGGAAAAACGAAGAATTTCACCATGTATACGATCTCGCATTATCAAAGTTATTCCAATGTAATTATAAGGAATGGAATAACAATAGCTCTCTTCATGAATACAAAAGAAATAATACCCCTTACTATAATAATAATAATAATATCCCTTACCTCAGAAGAAGACTGGATACTAGAATAGTGAAGTAGCAGACTTCACTTCTTCTTTCTCTCTATAGCTTCTCTATCATAATTTCTCTATAATAATTGCTCTTATGAGACTTAGTGAATTGGTGAAAAATAATGAAGGAATGAGCTTCTATTTATTGGAAAATATAGTTTCCATAATTGCATATTTTGGGGTTCAAATATTACAAAGATAATAATACCTCATCTTTTCCTTCATTTTAATTTAGTCATGCAAGTATTATCAAACTTGCACCACCTCCCCTAATAGTAATTCATGTGAATCAATAGTAAATCATGTGACTCAATAGTTCTAAACATGTGAAAAAAATAATTATAGTATAGTACCTTCAACTATACCTCCATTTTTAACTTAGTCATGCAAGTATTATTAAACTTGCTCCAACTCCCCTAATAGTAAATGTGTGTGAATCAATAGTACACACATGTGAATAAATAGTTATAATCATGTGAATCAATAGCAATTAATTGCTCATTTATCCGGTTAATTACCCGATTGGTCAATATAACCTCCAGACATCAATTATTATCAAAATAAATGTCGATTTCCACTAACACTAATAATTCTCACACAATGGAACTATCAATTTCATCTTTAATCAACACGAACTTATTCATCATTAATATTATAATTCACAATATTTAACAATCAGGTCGTTCCCAGGAAAGAGGGGGCTTTCCGATAAGGATTTCTCCTTATTGGCGCGCAATTAGGTGACCAAACCTCTCCTTGACAGAACTTCTAGACATTGTCAATATTGCAAATAATAATATAAATAAATTTGCCGTCTCAATTATTGATTTAATAATATAACATATTATCTGATATGATAATTTGTGACAATAATTGAATCAATAATATGAGAGATATGATCAAAGTTATTCTTGTAGTAGCAATAATTGAGTATAACTGAGTGACTTCTTACGTAAGCATCAATAATTAATATCGTGTGCTACTACGCAACCACGCGTATTACTGTACTTTTACTACCGGGTAGTTCAACAGTTTTAACGGTAACACTTTCGCCGTTATTTTTAATAACAAATAAATCTGTCATTTTCTAAATACGACAATACTTCCATTGGGGGGTCCACCAATGATTATGCCGTCGAACGAATATTCTCTATGAAAATGAATATTCCTTGACCAATCGAATATTATATAACAACTTGCTTGCTTTGTAAAATTTATAAATATTACCCACAACTATAACATTATATCAAATCCACACCATAATATTAAAAAAAAATATTTTGAGAAATTTAAATCTTTATTCATAAAATTTGGGGTCTCACAATCTCCCCTCCTTATGAAATTTCGCCCTCGAAAGTTACGTACATACCTGGTATTCGAAGAGATGAGAATACCTTGCTTTCTTTTCGGATTGTACCTTCCCAGTTATATCCTCTGTATCATGATTTTTCCATTGCTCATCTCCTGTATTTCAGATATCATTCTAGAATATATCTTCAAAACAAAGGTTAATTGACATATCACAAATTGTCAACTTATCAAGTAAAAAATTTCAGCTTAGGTAAGTCACACACTAGCGAAGTATATTACTCGTCTCTCCCCTCCTAGTTCTAAACTCATATTTCTGCCAGCGACCATATCCCTAAGATCTGATACCATTTATGACGCCCCCAAAATAGGTCCACACGACCCATTCTGAGTCACCAGATATCACATTATAAAAATTATTTACAAACTTTATTTATACAACTGTTGAACTATCGTGCAGAAAATGACCACAGTTAAACTGTGAGTTTTAATACAAATATATATAACTCTCGTGGTGCCTTGACCACAAGACCTTACAATGGTACCTTACATAAAGGTACAGTCAATAACTATTTTAGAAATTAAAATCTTTGGAAAATACTCAAGGAAACCTTCGTACATGGGAGGCCATGCGTCTAGGTTATGATAGATATCATATGTCCACAAAATTATCCTTGGTTGACCTAATAGTCCCCAAAGAAAAACAAGAAGATTGCTATCATCTTCTTTCTAATGGTGAGTTTTCTCTTGACTTATAATTATCTCCATTGTCTCCAATTGAGAATCATATTTCAAACAAACTCCAAGATTATATAGGTAGTGCTCGTAGATATACTCAGCAAGTGGATGTGCACAACCCTGTCTTATGATAACACGAAGTTGTATGTCATTAGACATCTTGTATGATAGTGGCAAAACACCCTTCTAAAGTTGGGTTCGCCTCACCCTATTTGGTTCACCAAAATTAAATATCAAATGACGTATACAATACCACACACTTATCTAAAGTTCTCAATAAAATTATTTCCATACTATTTAAGGAGAACCTCAACAGCTATAGACCACCGTTCTATTCACTCATACCCCCTGCTCGACCCGCCATACACTTATATTACCTGAAAGGAATTATAAAGCAAAAAGGGTGAGCACAACTAGCCCAGTAAAGAATATCATGACTAAAGATAATTTACATCATCAATAGCCTTCATCAGTAATAAATCAGAGATTTAGAACATATGGTAGATGATAAAACTCTTCAACCATAGTTGCAGCAGAACGAGAAATCCATTAAAAGAGTCAAATAGACCATCAGGTCTATTATCTTCTCCATGTTAAAAGTCCACCAATGATGTTTTATCCCTGTAACATCAATCAACAATTCCTGTCCACAATCATATGAATAACTTATAATCATAATTGTGATTCTAAATTCCTCTTCGCACCCAGGACGAAGATAATTTTCATCACCTATCTTCACCTGAAACATCAAAAATCATGGTTATACCTAATCATAATTCCTTCTTATAATCATACTAATAAATTCATCTTTGCACTACAGCTAAAGATATTCATTAACAATTCATCTTTGCACTACAGGCCAAAGACATACAACTGTATTTTAGAAGAGTCAAGTAGAGCATGATATCTACTATCTTTTATGAATTAAAAGTTTATAATCAATATTTTATCGCTGAAACTCAGCTTAATAATTAATCCACATCATCGAATCATCCATGCACTAAGGCCAAGGATAATCATGTAATCATCAATGGTCATAATTATACCGAATAATCCCTGGTTATAATCATACCAATAACTGTCCATCAATGCACTACGGGCCAATGAGGACTTTTACCACATCATCTATAACATTACGGGTCATGATTATACCGAATGATCCTCGGTCATAATCATACCAATAAATCACAGCTTCATCTATGCACATAAGCCAAAGATACTCATCAATCAATAGTTCATCTTTGCACGTAAGCCAAAGATATACAACTATAAAACCAATAATCAATAATCCATCTTTGCACGTAAGCGAAAGATATACAATCAGAAAACCAATAATCAACAGATCCATCTTTGCATGTAAGCCAAAGATATACAATTGTAAAACCAATAACTAATAATCAATCTTTCATCTTTGCATGTAAGCGAAGATGACTTTCATCATAATATAAGCATGAGGATGATGACAATGATATAAGCATTAATCAAACAAAATCAAGGATAAATATTAAAGACTTTAAATTTATCCAGAGTTTAAAAAATATCCAAATTGTCAACATGATACTGCTTTGTAGAGTAAAATTCAAGAATAATATTCATGTACCAACAATAATTTGGACAAAAAAGAAATATATTTTTCGGATAAATAGTACCCCGTGAATAGTACCCTGTGAATAGTAGTTCAGGAATAGTACCTCGTGAATAGTACCCCGACATGAAAAGTGCCCCAAATACCCGAGTGAATAATATTCGGGTGAATATTAATTTGGGTTAATAATAACCCATGAATAGTAACTCGTGAATAGTACTCCAACACGAAAAGTACCCCGAATACCCGAGTGAATAATACTAGAGTGAATAGTAACTGGGTGAATAGTAACCCGTGAATAGTAACACGTAAAAAATACCAAAGAAAATGATATTCCATGACGAGTACAAAAGAAATGATATCTCATACGAGTATAATAGAATATACGAAACTGCAAATGGATTTTCACCCGCCATGCGGTAATCCACGTAGACATATCATTTCCATAATTTAATAAAGAATGAATATGAAGGATCATTCACCATGCATGTGGTAATCCACATGATGCAGTTTATTCCAATGTAATAATAAAGAATGGAATAACAACGAATTCACCGAGCATGCACGATAGATCATGAGACAAGCATTCCCATAGATTATTCCAACAGAATAATAAAGAATGGAATAACAGAAGAATTTCACCATGTATGCGGTACTTCGCATAGACAAGTTATTCCAACATAATAATAAAGAATGGAATAACAGAAGAATTTCACCATGTATACGGTAGTCCACGTATACAGGTTATTCCAACAGAATAATAAGGAATGGAATAACAATAGCTCTCTTCATGAATACGAAAGAAATAATACCCCTTACTATAATAATAATATCCCTTAGCTCAGAAGAAGACTGGATACTAGAATAGTGAAGTAGCAGACTTCGTTTCTTCTTTCTCTCTATAGCTTCTCACTCTATAATAATTGCTCTTGTGAGACTTAGTGAATTGGTGAAAAATAATGAAGGAATGAGCTTCTATTTATAGGAAAATATAGTTTCTATAATTACACATTTTGGGGCTCGAAATATTACAGTATAATACCCTCATCTTTTCCTTCATTTTTAATTTAGTCATGCAAGTATTATCAAACTTGCACCACCTCCCTTAATAGTAATTCATGTGAATCAATAGTAAATCATGTGATTCAATAGTTCTAAATATGTGAAAAAAATAATTATAGTATAGTACCTTCAACTATACCTCCATTTTTAACTTAGTCATGCAAGTATTATTAATCTTGCACCAACTCCCCTAATAGTAAATGAATGTGAATCAATAGTACATACATGTGAATAAATAGTTATAATCATGTGAATCAATATCAATTAATTGCTCATTTATCCGGTTAATTACCTGATTGGTCAATATAACCTCCAGACATCAATTATTATCGAAATAAATATCAATTTCTACTAACACTAATAATTCCCACACAATGGAACTATCAATTTCATCTTTAATCAACACAAACTTATTCATCATTAATATTATAATTCACAATATTTAACAACCAAGTCGTTCTCAGGAAAGAGGGGGCTTTCTGATAAGGATTTCTCCTTATTGGCGCGCAATTAGGTGACCAAACCTCTCCTTGACAGAACTTCTAGACATTGCCAATATTGCAAATAATAATATGAATAACTTTGACGTCTCAATTATTGATTTAATAATATAACATATTATGCAGATGATACTATGACAATAATTGAATCAATAATATGAGAGATATGATGCGTTAATTATCGTAGTAATAATTAAGTATAACCGAGTGACTTCTTACGTAAGCATCAATAATCAATACCGTAGTGCTACTATGCAACCACGCCAGACATCGCATTTATTACTACCGTGTAGTTCAACAGCTTTAACGGTAACACTTTCACAAGTTATTTTTAATAAAGATAAATCATTGCTTTTCTAAATACGACAATACTTCTGTTGGGGGGTCTACCAATGATTATGTCGTCGAACGAATATTCTCTATGAAAATGAATATTCTCCGACCAATCGAATTTTATATAACAACTTGCTTACTTTGCAAAATTTATAAGTATTACTCACAACTATAACATTATATCAAATCCACACCATAATATTAAAAAAAATATTTCGAGAAATTTAAATCTTTATTCATAAAATTTGGGTCTCTCACAAGTAATCAAGGGCCATACTACATCGTAGATAGTAAGCAAACTACGCTTACGCAGCTTTAGCAACCCACCATACCAATTCCTTATAACAATTGCTTCTAACATAACCCAACACACTTATAAGTATGTATAACACTAAGAAACATAACTCAAATCAACTAGCAACCAATAAATGCTTAATTCAAATAATTAATCCATGAAACAATTTACCAAAAATTATGAATGGGAATGGAAGTTATACCTTTGTGACTCAACTCAGCTGCTCTATACTCACTCTATATAAACTAATTCTCAGCAAATTGCAACAAGGAAGATGAAGGTATTATTTATAGGAGATTGATTATTTATATAATGTCATTACCTGTGACGCCCCCAAATTCGGGTCCCTTTCAACCCGACAGATGGTGTTACACAGTACTACAACTCATTCATTCATTCAATTGAATAGTCTCAAAAGGACTAATATAACTTCTATATATCCAAAATAATATTACATTTCCCAGGTTCTTTGTAACCCATTCGTTTGTTCTTGCCATAATATTCAATATATTACAGACATTCAACTATTCTATTACATAAGTAATCTAAGGGTTCGTCTTCGTCTTGCCCTTGTTCTTGCCTGAGCCTTCGGTCCGCTCGATCTTAGCTGTGTTCATATGGTTCAAGCAAGAGTGAGCATGACTAGCTCAGCAAGTACTACAATTCTAATAAACAACATGCTTGAAACATAGAACTCATATATCTTCAGTAACTGAAAAATAGTTACGAAGTATTATTGATAATTCAAAATAGCACTTCTTTTCATTCAAAATGTTTTCCAACAACAATATTCAGTAGAATATTAACTAAGGCTCAAAACTATGAGTAGTTTATAATTTCTTTTGAAAAAGGACAACCCGACACTAAGTCCGTAAGTCCGACATAGCTTACGAGCACTTCTGGGTGATCAGCCCATAGTACTCTATGTTGATCAACACTACATTCATTAAACATGTATACGTTTAAGTTGTGGCAACCTCACGTGCCTGTCGTTAAACGACAAAAATATTTTACCATACTCAGTCTTCGATTGAAAACTATACCAATATAACTCGGTAAGCATTAATCGTGCTTGACAGATTCATAATACAAGTCTAGCCGAAAGAATTGGCTTTGACATCATCATTCAAGACTTCATGCGAAAGAATACATGAATTACAAAACTTGTCCAGACTGAACTGGAACAAGGGTTAAAATACTTGCCTTCAGCGTCTGCTTACTGATTAACACACGTACACTTTAAGTCTCTACATATCTACAATACATGATCATATAACGTACCACATTAGGTCATATATAATCAAGTATGTATACTATTATATCTTACCCTTCATCTCAATGTAAATCCTGACTTAGATCTACTATTATGGGTTTCCGGCTTTCATTACATCATTCACATTTCATTCATCTTCAATTGATTATTAACTCTTAATCATCATACTTAAGTGTCTTACAATGCCTTAACAATGTTATGCTTATATCTTAGTTAATTACTAACAAGTTTTTTTCATCTCAGATGAAAACATTCTTTCTCGACTAATGCCTAGGGGTTGCCATGGCTACCACCCATCGCTTCTTCATCTCATAACTGCGCTGAAAGTTAAGCGATGTCTAACATCCGGATCCGCACTACTGCGCCACACACTTTGTTCTTTATCTCATGCATGCCCATGAGTTAGCAATGTGCTCAGACATCATTACGGTACTGCTGGCGCCACTCATTTGGCCTTGGGTTGGCGTCGCGGCGCCAACTCTGTGCCTCAGATAGTTTGCAATTTTTTGAAAATTTTACGAAACTCCCGGACTCATAACTTCTTCGTTATAAGTTCGAATTGGCTCGTTCAAAAGCCTACGATTCACAAATTACATACTCTATGCGTTCATGCAAGAATTTTATCTATTTGACTTTGTTTACTAAAATTTCACCTATGAGTTCATTTTTAACGAAAACGATAAACATCCGTGAACGTTCAACGCTCGTTTCATCGTTCTAAGTCGGAATTCAGTCATTTTCCAGTCCGCAACTCTATAATGCCAAATATGACTTGTCTCCATCAAAAACCAACATTTCCGACTTCAAACACAAAATACGACTTCCATTCCGAGAATTTCATGAACTCGACGATTATCGTCCAATCGTGTTAATTCTGACAAAACTACATTCTTAATGATTCTAAATGGATTTTAACCAACATATGATCATTTCAAATTACTTATCACACTAACTTATCATCAAAGTAGGTTTTGACTTATTCTCATAAGTCAATGACTTAATCAACTTATTAACTACAAATTCTTATGCTAATGACTTACTATGAACTTAAGTCCATCAATCAATGTTCTCATGCTATATTCAATATACTAACATCATATGACAAACATATGACAAGTTCTTCATGATTCTATCAACTTATTAGAGTTCAAGTTGTTTATTCAACTTATTCGGCTTAAGTTCATTCCTTAATGACTTATTACATGTTATTATCAAACAATCCCCCTTCTCTATCAATCCTATCATAGAAGAGATGAAGCTAATAGATATGAGTCTTACCCTTGAAGACTATTACTTCACTTCACTTTGGAAAATCTAGCAAAGGTTGAAGTGGCTTATAAGTGCTTATGTGGCTTATTCTCTCTACCAAATAAGTTGCTTATCTTTGAGAGGAAAGTGTTGGATGAAATAACAAACAACAAAATGAAATGAAGCTTGGTATTTATAGACAACTCAAAGTGAGGGCACTTTGGTCATTAATACCTCCCACCTCCTTACTAACCTCCTCAACTTCCACCTTCTTACTATTCATTTCTTAACATCCAAGTCTACTTGCTAGCCACAACACTTGCTTATCACACAAATTGTTTGCCCATCAAGACTACCCACTTCCACTTGGATTGCTCCATGGATCATGGCTTATCATTGGGCTTGCTAATTAAATCTAACTACTTCCTTATTGGGCTTATGCTACCATAGTTTGGACTCATGATCTATCAAACACTTGGGCTTGATTGTCACCGTCTATTAGACTTCTCTTATTAGGATAATAATCCTACAAGTCCATTACCTTAGATTTAACAACTTAACATTTATACCCCACGTATAATCTTCGTATGCTAGCTCGTATATTAATTCATAATATACATTATCTCATTCTTCATACATAATAGTACAATACGTTGTATTATACTTACATTCATTACCTTCATATAATGAATACACATTATACGATCACAACTTTCTTCCTTTAACGCTTAATAAACCTAACGTTCCCAAATTAAGTCCGCATGCGAAATATTACGTTTTCCATACTTAGGTTATTATTACATAATCCATATCACCTTGATATTATAACATTACGCATTTCTCGGAAATTCAAAAATAATTCCCGAGTAGAAATCTATGAATAGTATTTTTCGAAAAATTTCTTGGAAAGCTTTTATTTTTGTCTTAGAAATTCAAACACTTTAATTCTCCCACAAAGTTAAAATACTACGACATTTCAACGTTTCTAGGTTATATAACGACATTCATCTTATCCACACGTAATAATAATAAATAATATTATTTTATTCATTATTAAAAGTATTTACAAAGGTTCGATTTTATGGGGCGTTACATTACCTCACAAATCAAACCATTGGCTTTCAAGAATGCACAAGGGTTAAGAGAGAGTTGGTGATTCCACTCATGAATCCCACTCCCCATCCACTAATTGCTCTATGTTTGATATGTTTGATGAATTTGAGATGAAGCTAGGCTAGGCTAGGCTTGTTTGCTTGTTCACGTATAAGAAAGAAATGGGACTCTTATTATGGGACAAGAGAAATCCTCAGCATTTTGCAAACAATGAAATGCAACATTTGGCTTATACTAAATATGCACATAATACAAACTTTGGTTATAAAATATGTCTACACAATTTATTTCATATAACATAGGGTATAATAATTTAAAAGGGCATACAATGTATTTCCCAATTACAAGGTATCCAATGAATGCACATACATATAACAATATTATTATGCAACTCACATGAATGCAAATAACTCTTACTATATAGTCTATATATATAATATATAGACATATTAATGTATCACCTTGTACTATATATAAAATATATAGTTAACTACCATATAATAAAGGTTTAGTATATTGCACAAATAAATCAAGTAAACATATAACCATTTTATAAACTATTAATCTATTACACATTAATTATTATTTATTCATAATAATTATTAATTAACACATTATAAATTAATTACTCATAAATGAAATTAATCAATACGTTCAACTTTTGCTACTATATTCAAATAACTTGAATATTTAATTAATACTCTTATATATCAAGTCTTTGATATTAGAATCTTAGGTTAGTACACTAATTTAAATCAACTATTAGTGACTCCCTTTAATCATTTCGTAAATTCACATAACCACTTAAGGTTTAAATAAACTCACAAAACTAACTCATTACAATTAAATCACATATTTAATTAATAAGGAGTTTAAAATTTGTGGACGTTACAAGAAGGAGATGAGTTATCAAAGAATAATGTAAAACTTTTAATAGAAAAGTTAATAATTGTAGAAAGATTTTTGTGGAAATAAAGTGGTTATAGAACCCAATGAATGAATAAGGAATTAACGTAAAATTTATTTTGATAGATTTAATGAATGAAGATTAATAAATAAAAATTTCGAGGACGAAATTCATAGAAGAATGAGTGAATGTAATATCCTGAGTGTTTATGATAACGATCCTTAGAAAAGGAAATGAATGGGTTAAAGAATATATAATACTCAGAATATAATTGAGTCTAAGTAAAGGTTATGAAATAAAACTTATAAGAAGGTATTATAAAGAATGGTGGGAGTAGGAAATATAAAATGTAACGATCTAAAATTTGGATCCATTGTAAAAGAATTTTATTAAATAAAATAATGAATAAAGTTATATTATTTGTTATTATAAATATTAGTAAGATGAATGTCGTTCTATAACTTAAAAACGTCGGAACGTCATAGTATTTCGACTACGTGAGAGAATTAAAGTGTTTGAATTTCCAAGATGAAAAAAAAAGTTTTTCGAGAAATTTTCTGAAAAATACTATTCATCAATTTCTGCTCAAGAATTATTTTTGAACTTCCGAGAAATGCGTAACGATAGAATATCGAGGTGAGTTGGATTATGTAATAATAATTCAAGTATGGAAAACATAGTTTTTTGCATGCGGATTTATTTCGAGAATGTTAGAGAAAATAAAGCGTTAAGGAACTAAAGTGATGATCGTATGATACGTATGTATTGTACGAGGTAATGAATACGATTATGATATGAAGTATTATACGAGTATGTATGAATGATGGAATGTCGTATATTATGAATTAGTATACAAGTTAGCATACGAGAATAATACGTAAACAATACGTTATAAGGCTTTAAGTCAATTGAAATGGACTTGTGGGATTGTGTAGCAATTTGTAAAGTCCAATAGAAGTAAATTAATATGCAAGCCCAAGTGTGAGTAATGTTAAACCCCAAGTGGTTATTAAAGTAAAGTCCAAAGGGAATTAATGTAAGCCCAAAGGAATAAGTTAAGTTAATTAAACTTAAGCCCAAACTACTGATCCAATGGATTAGGGTGACCCATGGGGCAACCCATGGTAATTTGGTTAATCTTGGTGACCAAGATAATTGTGTAATGACCAAGCAAAAGAAGTAGGTAGCAAGTTTACTTAAGAGCTAGGTAATGAATAGTATGGAGGTTACTAAGGAGGTGGGATTTGGCTGTTGTCCATAATTCCCTAACTTAGGAAATTCTATAAATAGCAAGCTAGGATTTTATTTGTTGCTTGTTCATTTTAACCCAACACTTTCAACTTAATTGTTAGAGAGATTAAGCAAGAATAAGCTAGATTTTCATTTGTTAGAAAACAAGAAGAAAAGCTTATTCATCAAGGTTAAGCATCTTATGACATTAGTCTTCCATCTCTACCATTGTAGGTTGATAAGAGAAGTGTGGATTAATGGATATGTATAATAAGAAATGTTAAGAATGAATAATCTAAGGACTTAAGTCTTAATAAGCCGTAAATAAGCACTTTGTTCATAGATAAGCTATAAACTAAGGAAGAACTTGTAACATGTTTATATGAATGAAATTAGTATGATAAAAGGATATAAGAATGTTGGTTAGAAGACTTAAACTATCATAAGTCACGAGAAATGAAAGTATATATAGTTTATACTTTGATAAGTTATAAACTCATGAAGAATAAGTCATAACTTATCATGGAAATAAGTTGATGTAATATGTAGGTTAAGATGTCAATATAGTGGATAGAATCCATTTGAAATGATGAACAAATCATAAGTAATAAAGTTATGCTGGAATTCTCACGATTGGACGATAATCGTCGAATTCGTGAAATTCTCGGATTAGAAGTTAATTTTTGATATTGAGCTCAAAAACTAATGTTTCGAAGGGAACAAGTCTTATTTGGCATTATAGAGTTGTGGACTCGAAAATGGCCGAATTCTGACTTAGAACGAAGAAACGAGCATTGAACGTTCACGAACGTTTATCGTTTTCGTTAAAAATGAACCAATAGGTGAATTTTGAGTTAACGAATTCAAAAATATAAAATTCTTGCATGAACACGTAGAGTATGTGATTTGTGAACTAATGGCTTTTGAACGAGCCAATTCGGATTTAAAATGAATGAGTTGTGGCCCCGGAAAGTTCACAAAATAAATTAACTGTAATAATCGTTCGAGGCTCGTGGTCCGCATCGCTAGTGCGACCAGTCTTTGTGTCGTTCGATCTTTCGCAAAAGACGAGGCATGAATGGGACATACTGGGAAGTGGCACCGTAGCCGCCGAGAGCCACGACCTTTCTTAGGGTTAACTTTCGCGTCAATACAAAGACAAAGAAGGAAAGTTAGCACCGCAGAGCCAACCCTAGGGTTTTGACAGTAAAGAATGTTTGTAAGTAGAGCAAGGATGGTAATTGATTAACAATGAAGTAAAGCTTAATTATAACATTGTTAAGGCATTGTTAACCCTTAAGTATGATACCTAAAGGTTGAAGATAATCAATTGGACATGAACGAACTGACAATGTAAACTATAACAGAAAGCCGGAACCAATAGTAACGAATCTAATACATGATTAGATTGAGAAGAAGGGTAAGATTCATTAGGAACCATGTATGTTTAATCATGACCTAATGTGTTATGTTATGTGATAATCTATTATAGAGACCTTAAAGACTTAAAGTGAACGTGTAATAACAGTAGCAGACGCTGAAGGCAAGTATTCTAACCCTTGTCTATGTTCAATCTAGACAAGCTTTGTGATTTATGTATTCTTACGCATGAATTGATGTATGATGAAGTCAAAGCCAATTCTTTCGGCTAGACTTAAGATGTTTTGGATTTCTTATAATCTATTGAAATATGGTTAATGTTTTACCAAACTATGTTGGTATGGTTTTTAAATGAAGACTGAGTATGCGAAAATGTTTTGTCGTCAAACATTAGGCACGGGAGGTTGTCACCATTTAAACGTACATACGTTTAAAGAATGTAGTGTTGATCAACATAGAGTACTATAGGCTGATCACCTAGACGTGATCGTAAGTAATGTCAGACTTACGGACTTAGTGCTGGGATGTCCTTTTCAAAGAAAGTATGAAATGCTCAAGGTCTTGGACCGGAATTGATGTTTTACTGAATGTTGTCATTGTAAAACGTTTTAATGAAAAAAGAAGTGCTATTTTGAATTATCGATAGTAGTTCATAACTATTGTTAAGTTATTGAAGATATATAATTTATATGATTCAAGCATATTGTTAAATGGAATTGTTATACTTGCTGAGCTAGTTATGCTCACTCTTGCTTGAACCATATGAATGCAGCTAAGACCGAAGGATCCGGTAAGGATAAAGGAAAGGCTAAGGCGAACATGTATATTACCTATGTAATAGTATAAGGTTGTAAGGATAATATTTGATATTATGACAAGAACAAATGTAACGGTTATAAAGAACCTAGGGAATGGTAATATTGTTATACAAGGTATATATAAGACATATTCAATCTTTTGGAGGCATTTCAATTGAATGTTTATGTGAACTGTAGCACCGTGGAACACCATATGTCGGGTTGGAAGATACCCGTATTTGGGGGCGTCACAGGTTGGTATCAAAGCATTAGGTTATAATACTTAAGGGAGGAAATAAAACCTTAAGTCATAACCTTAAGAGAAGTCAAAGAAATAAAAGATGAAAGTAACCTTAGAAATGCATTATATATATGATATGTGTTTTTTTTATTCTACTAACGTGTACTAATCAAACTTAATTGTTTTGTTGTAGATGTCAGGTGGAAATGGAATGTATAGAGACGTACAGGTAGACAGTGAAGAATCAGTTAACCAGATAGAGGTTATACCAAACCCAATAGCAGAGGAGCCGGAAGTAGTGGTGATTGAGTATGGAGACTTTGAGAACCACGACCTCATGACGGTATTTGACGACATGTTAGAAGAAGAGGTGGAGGTTGTGTCCTTCAACCCTATAACACTTGTAGAGGAGACACCCCAGGGGGAGTCTATGATGTCACTGTTCATGATGGTGCTAGACAGAAACCTCCACTACTATCAGGAGGTGAAGAAGTTAAAAGCAGAGCTTCAGGCTGTCTTACAAGATAAGACATATGTGGAGTCAATGTGGGAGCAGGAACATGACGAACGAGTTTTAGCCAAGGACAAGGTCCATGAGCTAAAACAGGAGGTCTTTGAGCTCAGGGGGGAGCTAAAGACCAAGAAGCAAAAGACACTATAAGAAATCACACATTTTATGACGAAATTTTTGCCACGCACAAAATTTTGTCACAATTTGTTAATTAATAATTACGAAATTCATAATCGTCACTAAAACTTTTGCTTTTGTGACGACTTTTACTTTGGTTACTATTAATCATTTATATCATCACTAATTTACACATTTGATGACGATTAACAAAATTTCGCCACAAGTTATTTTGGAGGTAGAATTTCGTACCAAAATTTTGGAGGGAAACCTTTTAGTGACATTTTGTAATAATTGATTACAGTATTTATTGTCACAAAATATTTCTTTCGATGACAACATAATAGTTTGTCATTAATTATTTGTAAAATTTAGTGATTAATGTGTTTTCGCCACTAATGTTCACATTTAGTGACGCCTAAATACAAATTCGTCACAATTTTATTTGGAGGAAAACTTTTGGAGGAAATTTTTAATGACGAAAAATAATAATTTATGACAATTTATATTGTCATAAATACCAATTTTATATGACGAGATAATAAAAGGTCACTAATTAGATGCGTGGACAAGTGACAAAAATCGTCATTATAAATGCTTATATTTAGTGACAAAGTACGTAATATCGTCACAATTTTATTTGGAGGCAAAAAATTTCTGAAAAATTTTGGAGGGAAATTTTTTAAAGACGAAAAAATATTAATTTATGACAAATTGTATTGTCATAAATATCAATTTTATATAACAAGATAATAGTGCGTCACTAATTAGATGAGTGGATAAGTGACAAAAATATTTCATCATAAATTCTTATATTTAGTGACAAAGTATATAATATCGTCACAATTTTATTTGGAGGCAAAATTTTTCTGAAAAATTTTGGAGAGAAATTTTTTAAAGACGAAAAAATAATAATTTATGACAATTTGTATTGTCATAAATACCAATTTTATATGACGAGATACTAGTTCATCACGAATTAGATGAGTGGATAAGTGACAACATTGGTTCGTCATATATTCTTATATATAGTGACAAAGTATGCAATAGCGTCACATTTTTATATGGAGACAAAATTTTCTTGTATCCAAGCGACGTCAACAGTCTTCCTTTCATCATTGGCAGTTTAACTCTCCCCTGTCCTCCCACCTGCCAAAAACCTCTCTCTCCCTTCATATTTAACCTCAACCCGACCCATTTTGACCCGACCCGAACCAGTTTAACTGAACCCAAAATTTTTATATTTTAAAATATAAAATTATTTTAAAAATAAGTTTAAAACAATAATTATATTTAATTTTCTTATGTAATTTTTTTGAATCTATATTTTATGAAACTTTACTTTTTTACTTTTTTTTTAATATTTTTCCTTATAATAATAATAATTATTAATGCCCGTATTTTTCAATTTCCATATGTAACATGTAATTTCCCTTAAGGTCTGAGGACCGAAACTAGCACATTCTTTATCTGTTTCCCCTTTCGTTTGTATGTTTGAATTCTGGTGCAAGTAAGCGTATTTGAGACATGAACTCTTTAAAATACATCAAGTACCTGTGTCAGGTATTTGAGGCTTGGTGAGTTTTGTGTAATGTGTAAAAGACTTCAAATATGCCACTAACAATCATATCAATATAACAACTCGATGACATTGTGCATTACACTTTCTAAATATTTGTTAATGCTTTAGAATGAAAGATGTACCCATTTTAAATCCTATTGGTTACATTATAAATATTTTTATCAAGAAATTAATATATATATATATATATATATATATATATATATATATATATATACACACACACACACACACACATAATTGTTATATAAGAGCATTCACAACAGTTTTTTTATCTTTATCCCTATTCTGCAGTGTCATTGGGTCATTATGCAAAATAGGAATTCAATTTTTTTTAATATGTACCCAACATGTTCCTTATATTGATTACTTAAATAATAAAATTTAAAAGTTAAAAGTTAAAATTTAAAATTTAAAAATTCCAACAGCCAAAACATCAAATTAATAATAATCTTATAATTTATAAAAGAGAGTATAATTTATCAATTATATTCCATTGTAAAATAATTTTATTTTATTTTAAAATTTAAGTAATTTATAGAGTGAGTATTGAATGGGTTGTAGTTGCAAATGTATATAAGATCAATATTAACTTTTAAAAAGTTAATTTGTGATATTTTTAAATTTAAATTTTTAAAATAATAAATTTTATAATTAATAGTATTTTTATAATATTTATAATTATAATGACATAAATTAAATAAATTTATATCAATTTTAAATTTGAAAACGTTTGAAATTAATTTTTTTTAAAAGTTAATATTAAGTTTATAATTTGAAAATGTAATAGGAAAAAAAATGCCAAGATGTGTATGATTAATGAGTTATCCACTTAAATGAGGGTGTGAAATGTCATTTTGTATATATAGAATGATCTTTTGATTCCCTCACAGTGGGAAGTAAAATTCTATATAGAGATTAAAATAAAGAGTCAAATAAGGATAAGGAAACTGTTAGATAATGATTTGTTGATGTATTTTTCAAAATTGGGGATAAAGAGTTGATTAGGAAAACTATTATTAATGCTCTAATATCATAGAATTTAGTGATCAGATTAATTCTATGCTTCGATATGTATTTGTGCACAAAACTTTAACCCAACTCTATGTAACATATGCTATCAAAATTTGATCATCGCATAACAATTTACCGTCTTCTTATTATATTTTAATTTATTAATTGTATGTATAAATCTATTATTAACAAAATAAATAATCCCGCCACAACGTGCGGATTTATATCTAGTAAAATTCTCTAAAATAATATTCACTTATAAAAAATAAAAAAGAAAAAACCCAATCTCACCAATAGGATTGAGCAAAAAACGGATATAACCGAAGAACCGAACCAAATCGAAATAATTTAACTGAAATTTTCTGATAATTAGATTTTTTTTAATATTTCGATTATATCTTAAATTTGTTACGGTTTTGAATTAGTTTGTACGGGTTTTATTTTTTAGTTATTCGGGTTAACCGAATAACCGAGCAAAACTTTACAAAGTTAATATATTGACATAACCGAACAAAGCTTGCCAGATCTACTTTACTAAATTTCTAATTTAGTAACCGATACTCGATAGCCCACAGCCCACTCTCTGAAGTCTGAACAAAGCACACCGGCACTACAGATCTACGATTGTAACAATTCTACTTTACTCTCTCAAGTCTCAAATCTCGAATGCTCTCAGATCTCCAAGACTCCAACTCTCAAACCCAGACGGCCAGACCCAGATCTCCAACTCTCAGATCGCCGACGGCCATCGCCTCATTGCCTTCGGCGCGGCAGTCTTTCATCTCGAACTCTCAATCTCTCAAGTCTCAAGAGTCAAGCAAGTCTCATCCGCCATCCGGTTACCGGTACGAATTTTGATTTTGATTATCTTGATGAATGATGGGTCTAAGTCTTCAGAGTGGTGTTTCTTTGCTCGTTAAAATCAGTGTATATATTTTGGGTCTTTAAGCCTTTTACTGTAATCTTAAATTGGTATTTTCTTAATTAATTCAATACTTTGAAATTGATTCATCAACCTTCATTAATATCCGTTCGGTTTCCCAAAAAAGTATGGAAAAAGAAAACATGAGCGATACAAGATTTTTATTTTTTTTAACATAAAAAAAAAATCTTTGTTGCTGACTTTTTGCAATGATAACAGAAAGAACTGTATATAGGACCCCTATTTTTTTTTTTAATTTTTAGCTTATATACTAGCTAGATGGGTCTCATTTGTTTTTCTTGATTTGCCATAATTCTGTTAGCATATGGTTTATTTTTCGATTTTATTTTTCTTATTAATTTGATCTTCGAGTTATTCAAGTGTGTGTGTGTATATTTGTGTGTGTTTTAAAATTGGAATAGAATTTTGTGTGATATTCCTTATATATCCTATCTTTATTCTGATTAGCCTAGTGTTGCATAAAGCCTACTTTTTTGCAGTTATTCTTTCAAAGATTTTTTTTTTTTTGTTTTTTTTGTTTTTGTTTTTGTGTTTTCATTGTCTAAATTTGGTCCTGACCGATACAATTTATTTGCCTAAACCATTCTCATTTCATTTTACAGAGCTTTTAGTGTTGGAAATAACTTCTTGTTAATGTAATTTGTTTGAAATTTTCAGATGATGTCAAGATGTATTTAATTATTATTTTCAATTTTCAGCAATTTCCGAGTTGAGCCTTGCTACTAATGATGCTAATGTTTCCATGAGAACCACGACTCAACTTAATTAATGAGGTAAATTCATTATGTTTATGGTGTAATGCAACTATGGTGTATAATTTTCCTTCCCTTTATTTTACTTTTTTTGTATATACTGTTCTTCTTCATCTGAATGTTTGATGTTAATTTGTCCTTTGATAATTAGATTATTACATTTGTCCTATATACTGATGTCTGTTTCTTTGTAAATAAAACTATGAACTTTAATGCCACTTGTGTTCTTATATAAATGTCCTAATGTTACAGTGGTTGCTACTGAGGTATAGCGTATACAATTTAGAAGTTATTCATGCAGCTATTCGAATTGCCAAACAAGAGGGCCTTTCTATCTCCCTAGATTTGGCTAGTTTTGAGGTAATAATTTGCACATGCTTTATCGTATATGAAAAGTGTTCCATTTGATTTCTTCTTCTATATTTGGATGACTTATAAAAAGTAACTGATATATTTCAATTCATTTGGTAATGCTACTTTATTTCTTCGTGGGGCAATGTGTATAAACAGAATAAAGTTAAATGATTCCATTGCATCAAACTTTGTCTTTGTTGTATTGGTTGCTTATAAATACAATACAACAAAGACAAAGGAGCTTTAAATTGTATTTATCATGCTGAGGTGACTGTCAGTTGCTGGCCTAACATATCATGCTAACACAGTTTGTAATGAAAAAAGAAAAAGGAGCTTTAAGTTGTATTTATCATTGTTTTGGTGAATGTCATGTTTGATGCAGTCTGTAGTAAATGCGTTTGATGTCCATAGTATTGCTAATCTTGGTGCATCATGATCTGCTTCATGTGAGCAGGATTCGTCATGGTCACCAGGTGTACCAACAAGTCTATGCATCCTGCCATTCAATGTCCCTAATTTCGTATCGTGACTTAGTGGGTGTGGCATATAAGGAGGAGGAAACAAAGGCCATGGCTGCTGAGATTGAGGTGGTTGACGGACCTAATGATGAGGGTGAGATGTTTACTTGTCCTGGAAAAGTTGCATCTTTTAAGGTTCTTTCCTTCAGATGCCAGTTAAATACTTTTCCACTATAACAGAGTAATACACCTTATATGTTTTTGTCTACATCTGGAGTCGAAATTGCCTTTCCAGGTGTATTTTCAATTACTAGCATGACACAGTGCCTTCTTATTATAAACAGGATTACTGGTCAGGAGGAGAGTGGAAGGGATTAGTAATGTAGGGGGTTGCTTGGGTGGGTTGATTAATTTAAAGCTTCATACTGCCTGGTAGTGAGATTCAATTCCACAGGATGCATGTGAATTTTATCCTGAATTTTATCCTTGCATTTATTGGCTGTAACTTTAGTTGGAATAGTATTTTCACCCGTTTATGGGCTCAAAAACTTGTCACGTAATATGTCGAAATCTGTGGTTTCATTTCTTCAAAAGTGACATGCCTTTATGCGTTGTCCATCTTGTATGTTGGTTTGTCTTCTTCATATAATGGTTCCGGTCAGAAAATAAGATTGCAGGGTAGATAATAACCAGTTTAAATCTGTCTGATTACTTATGATTAGGAAATCAGCAGAACATGATTAAAATGGACTAAGGTAGTTAAGAAGAAATATAATTGTCTAGACAGGATACTGGCGGGAAAAAGGTATCATGTAATTGGCCAAGGCTTTGCTTTATGAATTTGCATGTCTAAGTTTTGATGATTAGTTTCTAACATATTTAGTAATATTTTTTACTGCTTCGTCATCTACTGTGACTCTTTTGTTGAACTTCAAGCATTTGCAAAAGCATGGACATAACTGAAAATTTTACTATTCACTAACTTGGGTTTAATTGATTTTCTTAAACAGATAACATTGCGTTGCACATGGGGAAAAATGCCGCTTTGGCATAAAACAAAGTTACTATACTCCTTAGTATTTCAAGCTGTTTTTTTACCAAGCCCTGAACATCTCAATCAAATGGTAAGTGTTTTATGTATATTTATTTTTTGATAACTTCAAATGGTAAGCTTTATTATTCCCTATATTAAGGCAGACTCATCTATGTAGCAAAATTTAGATGCCAATGGAGGGAGGAGTGGAATTAAATTACAAGATATTACTAAATATCATATCTGAATATAAATAAAGATACTATTAAGCCTAAGTGATTATATTTAATATTTTGGTTTGCAGCTAAAGGACATGGATGACGTGGACATGCTGACCCTAGTGATACAAGAAATGAGCAAAGAGTTCCCGACTGTAATGGAAACCCTTGTTCATGAGCGAGATAAGTAAGTATCTCTTGTTTACACACATATCGTATAATTGTTTTTTTACCTTCATTTTATGTTCATATTTTTGGTCCCTTTTAGTTTTTTTTCTGGGGAATTTTCTCTATTGCTAGTATCTTTAAACTTGATATGTCAAAGGAATTTATGATGATCATGTCCCACACCGAGGTTGCTCTGGGGTTTCTCTTATATTATTCATTACTAGTTTTGCTTGCAGAGGCCCGGTTTTGGTAGCGAGTGTTTACTTCTTTTCATTTGTATTGGCAACAATTTCACTCTTAATTAATGTAATAGATTGAAAATTCGTCACTCCACATCACCCAAATAGTAACAACGTCCTCTATTTTTTGGTCTTAAAATGTCTATAAAAATTGTTCAAAGGATTTCTTTTAAGTTTAGATGGATATCTGGACTACCTTGATATATGTCATACCAAGGTTGCCAACATTAATTGTGAGATAATTTCTGAAAGCTTAATCTCATTTGTTTGATTGGACTTTTATAGACTGTTTAGGCAAATGGAGGGTTTTGTATCTGCTTGAAATTTCGTATGCAGGAGAGACGGTATATTTCAGAACATAGAACGGAAAAAACCCTCCCTACATGGACACTATATAATAACCTAAACAATAATGCATTGGAAGTCACACGTCCAAAGGAACAGATTGTTAGATTTCTTGCAGAGTAGGTTTATATAACTGGCAGTCATATTAATAAATGAAAGATGGGCAAATCTATCTTGGTTACAATGAAAAGACCCTAGCTTTTAAGTGCTAAACCTAATCCTAGTTATTTTGATGTATGATCCTGCATCACATTATAACAGATTTCAATCCGGGACTTTTTGTATGACCACACAACATAAAAACCTAGAGTGTAAAATTGTAAATGAAAGCAATTAAAATTCCTAGTTCATATTATCTACCTTTGTTGGCTTTGGAATGTTGACATCCTTTTATCATTGGTAGCCTCCGTTCATCACAGCTGGGAGTGGAAAATTGAAAATTAATGTCAGTCTATTACTCTATTTCAACCTGGAACATTGTGGAGCGGAACTTTGTTTTATGAGCATCAATAACTATTCTTTTAATGTCAGTCTATTACTCTATTCTTTTAATGCCATTCATCACAGCTGGGAGTGGAACATTGTTTTATGAGCATCATGTCAAACATGGCTCTACAGCCACAGGGTTTATTTCATATTGTGGGAGTGTTTTCAGTAAAACATTAGGAAGTGAAATAGGCTCACATGAGGTATTAATATCAAGTAATTTTTTTTCTACTAATAGGGTTGGCTTTCTGACACTCCCAAATCCAAATTCGAGTACCTTTAAATTTTGAATCTGGTGTTTCACGGTACTAACTCTAACATACATCTAACCATGCATTCATACTAACAGGAAAGTAATTACCAACTATTAGAAGTTTATTATTACATGCCCAGGTTCTATAATCTTTAAATCTTCTTAATCATGATAATTAAAGCAGAAGTTGCCCATGCTAGGTAACATGCTTTCAAGTTTTCTCTGTAACATGCACTCAAGCACTGCTTTTTTTAACTTTTTATATGGACATGACTTTGATGAATTTGGTTTTATTGGTTTATTTATTTTATTTTATTGTTCGAAGTTAACTGTTTGGTGAATTTGAGCTTAAGATCATTAGTTGCTTGATTGCATTAAACTAATAATATTATTGTGTCATATTTATGGGCCTAAAAAGATAGCATAAGTTTTTTAGTAATGTTATAGCTATAGTTCTGAAAAATTCACAATTTATTATTTAAACATTTCTTTCTTTGTATACATTTGTTTTTTAATTTTATAACTATTTGACTGATTTATGTTTATATTTTTTTGATTTGCAGATAGAGTTTTTTCTGGAAGGTCAATAACAACAAGGTTGAAGGTTTTAATTAAGCATTTTCTTAGGATATGGATTTCAGAATTTCAGCTTTTTAGATTATATAATTTGATTTTGTGGTACTTAGATTATTTAAGCAACTGTTTATTGCCTAGTTAGTTGGGTATTTTGTTGAATTGTTGAATGTACTATTTTTTTTATAATATAATTGCTTTTTATTTTAAATGTTTATTACCTTTTGTCTCTTATATTATATGCAGGTGTAAAGTTGATTTAAAAAGCTCACTAAATGTATTATATTTTTCTTTTGAAAATTGTTAATGTAACAATACATTTTGAATGTCAAACAACTTAATATGACCACCACATCATCACGATTTATAATAAATATTTATTGTCAAATAATATTTGGTCAATGAAAATTAAAATTTAATGACGAATAATATTAACTCTTTAGAATTAATAGTATTGTCATTATATATATTCATATAGTTATGACAATTGATATTAACTATTAACTAATATTAACTATATCGTCACTATTATATATTTATTTAGTTACAACAACTAATTTTGTCACTATTAATAACTCTTTCTGTGACGAGATGTATTGTCACCATAAGTATTCAATTAGTGACATTGAAAAATGTGTCCCAAAAAGTAACTCTTTTGGGTTACAAATTATTTTGTAATATTATTTAAAATATGAAATATGACAACGATATAATTGTCATATTAAATATATTATTAGGTGATTTAATTGTTTTGTCGCCATTTATTTTCTTATTTTTGGTGACGATAAACACAATAATACGACGAAAGAAAGAATAATCATAAATATGATAATAATGTCATTAAAATTAGATGATTTAAATATAGTATATATTTTCGTCACTAAAACAATATCATTTAATGACGAAAAATGATTTTTGTCATTTAATGCATCAAGTTTTGATGACGAAACATAATATAGAATGACGAAAGTTTCATTCAAATAGTGACACTATTAACGTCACTAAAAGTAATTAATTATAGTGACAATGATGTAGATCGTCACTATAAGTTAAAATATTTAGTGACGATATCAAATATTGTTAAATAAACCTAATACCACGCTCATACGGTGACGGTCTCTGTGACGATTAAAAATCGTCACCAAATGTATTAGCGACGAAAAATGAATTTTATGTGACAAATTTTAGCGTCATTTTTTGTGTGATTTCTTGCAGTGAGATAGGGAGAATATCCTATATTCATAGGAGTTCTCATAAGGATTTCCAGTAGCGGGTAGCTGGATATCCATTAGAGGCTGGGCAGACTCGGCACACCATCAGCCGTGATGTTATCGCCGGTCTTGTCACTGCGGATTTTGGTAATGACTTAAGGCAGATGTAATCTAGTAGTAGCTAGAGTAGTTTTAGATATGTAAATATTGTGTATCTAGTAGTGACGTAAAACCCTCTTTTGTATAGCAAAGGGTAGTTTTTGTAAATCCCAATTTTTGAAAAGCAATTGCAGGATAATAATGTAATCAGCTTAGGCTGTGTAATGGAACGATGTAGTATTATACTACAATGAATGAATCAATATAAGCCTTTTTATGGAACATATTGAGTAATGAATGTGGAAGTTATTGTTTAATTTTGAATAATAACTAACTAATAAAATGGGAATAATAATGAAATGTGTTGTTTATTGTAACAGCAAAATGCTAATTTAAATCAGCTTAGGCACGTGAGGTTTCCACCATTTAAACGTACATACATTTAAAGAATGTAGTGTTGATCAACATAGAGTACTATAGGCTGATCACCTAGACGTGCTCGTAAGTAATATCGGACTTACGGACTTAGTGTTGGGATGTCCTTTTCAAAGAAAGTATGAAATGCTCATGGTCTTGGACCGGAATTGATGTTTTACTGAATGTTGTCATTGTAAAACGTTTTAAAGAAAAGAGAAGTGCTATTTTGAATTATCTATAGTACTTTATAACTATTGTTCAGTTATTGAAGATATGTAATTTGTATGATTTAAGCATATTGTTAAACGGAATTGTTATACTTGCTGAGCTAGTTATGCTCACTCTTGCTTGAACCATATGATGCAGCTAAGCCCGAACGGACAGAAGTATCCGACAAGGATAAAGGAAAGGTTAAGGCAAACCTGTATGTAAGACCCCAACTTATTATTAATGAAATTTAATTTTCTCTATTTATTATTTTGAAATAGTAAGGGTTGATTTGATTAATGTGGATAGTTAGGGGTAAAATACGCCAATATTTCAAAATAAGCAAGTGGTTATAAAATATTCATTGTTGTTTAGAATATTCGTTTGGTCGTGGAATATTCTTCATTGTTGGGGAATATTCAATGCGATGTTGATTCTTGTAGTTATTACAATTAATATCGTTAAAATACTCTTGGTTAAAACACGTTAAAGACACCAGTATTGCACCAATTATTGATTCTTACGTAAGAAGGCACTACTACTCAATAATGGTTACGATAATTATCGCTCAAAGATTTTTATTGATTCTTTGCGTTGATATTTTATATTCTTCATTGTTTCAATAATTGTCATTACACAAGATTTTTCATTATCGAAGCAATAATTCATATTATCCGAATAATATTATTAGATAATTTTATTGGCAATGTCTAGAAAGTTCTATCTAAGGAGAGGTTTGGTCACCTAATTGCGGCGCCAAGAAGAGAAATTCTTATTGAAAGCCCCTCTTTCCTCGAGAACCCGGTCGTCATCGATATTGTGATTCTCGTAATATTATTTGTGAATAATTAATTATTGATTCATATGATGAGGAAAATATTGATTTTATGTGGATATAGATGGAGAAAATTTTTAATGTGACAATTATTGAAAATTAAAATTTTATCTTTTTCTGATAAAATAATTCATTTAAATATATTATTATATTTTAATAATATAATAATGGTGATATTTTTACAACGAATGTGGGATATATGAGTATACGAGGAGGAAGAGTATTTTTGTTGCAATAAATGTTTAAAACATGTTAAACATGTCGGTGGACCCCATTTATCGACCGAATTTGATTATAAAGCACCGTAAAATCGCTGTCGCTTGTGGATTTCGGTCAATTTACATTTGGAATTCGAAAAACTTTCTTACGCAAAGTTGTAGAGAATTGAATTTCCTATAAAAACACGCGAGATTCAAATTTTCTGATAAAAGGGCTATTTATTGTAAATTATTGAAGTTCCAAAGCTCAAAATAATTGATTTTGGAAGTTTTAATTATTATTTTAAAGAAAACGTTTTTTGCATTTAAGTGGGCTAACATGTGATATTAATTGCTAAAATCAGATCTTCAAAGATGGGCTAAGGAAATTTATAATATATATTAATATTTTATTAAATTTTCTTTTTTGGTTTCTAAGCATTTTCCTATAAATAGGGTGCTTAGGTTAGAATTGAAAATCACACCAGAAACTGAAGTTTTCTCTCTCTATATTATCGAGCGTATTCTTGTGAGTATTTTGAGTATACTTTGAGTATTGTTAGACGGTGCAAGTTCCTTCAAAGACTATACCCTAGATTCCAAATTAGAAGTACTAATCTTTCGAGGTAAGGATGTTATTTTCTTCTCAAATGATATTATTTCTTCAATATCATTATCTTTGAAATATTGGTTGGAACTTTTATCAAATTTGGAACTTTTTCATGTCGGGTTACTATTCATGAGAGTCTTATTCACGAAGTTACTATTCATGAGTTACTATTCACGAGTACTATTCATGAAGCGTGAAGATGTTTTTTTGAAAATTTCTATCTTTTGGTGTCGGAGTTACTATTCACGTATACGGCACTATTCACGTATAAGGCATTATTCACCGAAAAATAAAATTTCTTCTTTTTTGTCCAAAATATCTATTGTGGATACTAGCTTTGATTGTATCCATGTTTTGATCATTCTTGAATTTTACACCACTATGATTATTTTTGAGGTATTTTTGAACATGGATAAAACAAAGTACGAATCCTTAATCCTTAATCCTTAATCCTTGTCATTTTGTTTCACTGGATTCGTTTCTTTAAAAATATTTTTCATCATCTTCAGTCTTAAATGATGACATTATTGAATATCTTTGGCCCAGTAGTGCAAAGATGAATGATTTCTCAAGAATATCTTTGGCCCGTGAGTGCAAAGATGAACAGTGTTTAGATGAACATGACTAATCGATGAATATCTTTGGCTGTAGTGCAAAGATGAATATTTGATTCCGTATATATATTGATTGATGTTACAGGGATAAAAGATAGACGATGAACTTTTAAATTCATACATGAAGATAGTAGTTTGCATTCTCTACTTAACTCTTCTAATGAATTATTATTTCACCATGAATATTGATTTAAAATTTGTTGTCTATTGTATTCTATTAGATTTTTCCTGTTGAAGACTAATGATAATTTGTTGTATATTATCTTAGTCATAATATTCTTTATCGGGCTAGTTGAGCTCACCCTTTTCCTTTTTGTTCCATTTTTCTTCTCGGGGAGGCGAGAATATAAGAAAGTACGTAGCTCGGGAATATGGAATGAAGGTTCTAGAGAGAATTGTTTAGTAGTCCTCACCATTTTTGTAAAATAATGTATCAATAAATGTGATGAGGATTTATTTGAGTATAGATATTGTCTAGAAGATAATATTTGTATTCAAACTCACGCTTTTCTTGTTGTAATAATAAAGTTGTAGTTGTTTCGTACCATGTATTGACAACTCGTAATGGGTGATGTATACCTATTTTGGGGGCGCCACGGTTGGTATCGAGCTTAGGGATATGATCTCTGGCGGAGATCGGGGAATAGAACTAGGAGGGAGAGACGAGTAAATCCTTCGCTAGTGTGTCCTACCTACCTAAGCTTATTTGTTAGTTGGTCAAGATATAGGGATATTATGTGATATATTGATTTCCTTAATTAACCCTTGTTTTATGGCGATGATTTTGAGAATGTCGATCGAGAATATTAACAATGGAAATGAGACCGTGGAGACGCCAGTACTACTCACCAACGAGGAGAACGTGCAACAGTCGGGCAATGTTCCTCCCGTGAACAACACCACCGAAAGCGAGATGATGAACGAGGGGATGTTTAGAAGCTTTTTGCGATTCATGCAAAATCGATTTAGAGGAGACTCGTGTTCAAAATACAAGAGGAAATGATAGCAATTCACGGGTTGTCACAAACCAAGCGCTTCAAAGAGTTGGGACCACGAAATTTAAGGGAAAGCGAGATCCGATCATGGCGGAAACATGGGTCAAGCAAATTACCAAGATATTCGATGTCTTGGGATGCACGGAGGAACAGAAGGTTCCATTCGCCACCTTTATGTTCCGTGGCGAAGGCGGACTCATCGGTGGGAGTCTCAAAGCGTACTCCATCCACCAAGACTCAAAGATGTCTTGGGAGACGTTTGAAACTATTTAATGACAAATACTTTCCGAAAAGTGTTCGTCATACGAAGGAAGTGGAGTTCATCGATTAGAACAAAACAACATGACGGTGTCTCAATGACGAGGCAAAGTTTGCGAGTTATCCGTGTTTGCACCTCATTTGGTGGAGAATGAGGAACGATGATGCGGATGTTTACGAGAGGTTTGAAACCCCAGATACGACAATATCTCATTTCTCATAAATTTTCTCTCTATTCGGATGTTGTTAATGGGCTCAATTGTTAGAGCGAGATAACGAGTATGTTCAACCGAGGGACCATAACCAGATCGTACTCGAGAGATAGCGGTCAATGTAATAATGATAACCAAAGTGGAGAAAGAAACAGACGGACAAAAATGGTAACCACTCGGTGGTAATCATGGCCATGAAAATAGAAGAAGCGAGTCGGGAGGAGATTTTAAAAGAGGAGATTTAACAACGACCATGTGAAGACGACAAAGTCTTAAAAACAACCGGGTTCTAAGGGAGGAGAACGACCACCGGTCGTATATGCTATAAATGCGAAAAGAGGACATATATCACCAAACCGCCTACAACAGCTTCAAGGTATGCTATAATTGTAGAAAGGAAGGACATATCGCTTCGAGATTGTATGCAGTAGCGAAACCTAGTTCAATGGGGACGGTGACTCAAAAAGATCGTCCCAAAAAGTCAAAGTCAACGATTCCGGAAGAGCGTTTGTTGTGGACCGGTCAAAATGCGAGGAACCCAAACGAGGTGATCACGGGTAAGCTATTTATAAATTCTTGCGAAGTTTATACCTTACTTGATATCTTGGTGCTACCCATTCATTTATCTCTCCCGCATGTGCTCAACGCTTTAAACTTGACTCGGAGAAATTAGACTTTGACCTATCTGTGGAAACTCCATTAGAGAAACTTTCATCACATCCACCGCTTATAAATCTTGTTTGATTCAAGTTGGCACCATCACCTTACCTGCTGATCTTATCTCTTTAAAGATACTTGCTTTTGATGTGATTTTAGGGATTGATTGGTTAACTACTCATCATGCCAAAATTGATTGTTTTCGTAAGGTTGTTAGTTTTCATATTCCTAATTAACCCGTTGTATGCAATTCAAACAACTAAACCATTAAAATCAATCAACCGCTATATCTAATCATAAAGCTATTCGCTTTATTGAAAAAACCGGATGTCAAGCTTTCTTAGCCCATGTTATGGATTTGAATAAAGACACGCCAAATTTGAATAAAATTCCTGTTGTTATTGACTTTCTTGACGATTTATCAAGAACTTCCCGGTCACCCCAGTAACGTGAAGTTGAATTCTTTATTGATCTTGAACTCCGTACAAAGCCCATTTCTAAAACCCCATATCGAATGGCTCCTATTGAACTTCGAGAGTTAAAGGTCCAACTACGAGAATTGTTGGACATCGGTTTCATTCGTCCCCAGTACATCTCCTTGGGGTGCTCCTGCTTTATTCGTAAAGAAGAAAGATGGGAGTATGCGACTTTTGTATTGACTATCGAGAATCGAACCATGTCACCATCAAGAATAGGTATCCTCTACCTCGTATTGATGACTTGTTTGACCAATTGCAAGGCACAATTCTTTTTAAAAATCGATCTTCGCTCGGATATCATCAATTTGAAGATTAGAACCGAGGATATTCCAAAGACTACCTTCGAACTCGGTATGGGCATTATGAATTCTTAGTCATGTCTTTCGGACTAACTAATGCTCCCGCGGCTTTCATGGATATGATGAACCGAGTATTCAAGGAATATTTGGATCGATTCGTTGTTGTTTTTATTGATGACATCCTCATATATTCCAAAAGTCGTGAAGATCATGAGCACCATTTGAAGTCGGTACTCCAAAGGCTTCGTGAAAACAAACTATATGCCAAATTGAAGAAATGCGAGTTCGCTTGAGGAAGTAGCATTCCTTGGGCATGTGGTGTCGAAACATGGAGTATCCGTGGACCCGCGAAGATTGAAGCAATACAAAGTTGGGAGCAACCAAAGTCGGTGGCACGAAATCGTAGCTTTTGGGCTTAGTTGGTTATTATCGAAGATTCGTGGAAGGGTTTTCTCGAATCGCTACTCCATTAACTCAAATTAACTCGGAAGGATACAAAATTCGCTTAGAGCGAAGAATGCGAGAAAAGTTTCCAAGAGCTTAAGAGGAGACTTATTTCGCACTTTTGTTCTAACAATGCCATCCGGTTCGGATGGATTTGTTATCTCATGCGATGCTTCGTGCAAAGGGTTAGGATGTGTTCTCATGCAACGTGGGAAAGTCATAGCCTATGCCTCATGACAACTTAAAGAGTATGAGAGGAATTATCCTACTCATGATCTAGAGTTAAGCGGCAGATCATTTTCGCTTAAAGATATGGAGGCACTATCTATATGGGGAGAAAGTGGAGATATATTCGACCCATAAAAGCCTTAAATATTTCTTCACTCAAAAGAACTCAACATGCGACAATGACGTTGGCTCGAGCTATTGAAAGACTACGACCACACTATTCAATACCATCCCGGTAAAGCGAACGTGGTAGGTAGACGCGTTGAGTAGAAGATCATATCTTGGGAATGAGTGCGATGATGTTAAGTATACGTGATAGAGCCAACTTTAATAGAAAAAGTTAAGGTTGCTCAAGCCACCCAATCCGGAGCCGATGCGTATGAAGAAGAAAGTACAAGAAGGAGCTATTAGGGCGAGAATAGATGAAGAAGGAATACTTGAGTCCACTCTAGACTTTGTGTCCCTAACGACTCGATTTGAAGTACAAGATTATGATGGAGGCACACAATACACCATTTGCAATCCATCTCGAAGTACCAAAATGTATCGTGATCTTCGACATACATTTTGGTGGAACAATATGAAGAGAGAGATTGCAAAGTTTATCTCAATGTGTTTAACTTGTTAACGTGTAAAGGCGAGCATCTAGTACCTAAGGGTCCGTTGCAACCACTTGAGATTCCGAAATGGAAGTGGGAACACATTACCATGGATTTCGTTCACGGGTCTTCCTACGGTTTCTCAAGGCATCAATGCTATTTGGGTTATTGTTGATAGATTAACCAAGTCTGCTTCATTTCTTGCCGATCACGGAGACTTATTCCCTTGAACATCTTGCTAGTGTGTATGCGTGAATGAGATTGTGAGGTTGCATGGTATGCTGTATCCATAGTTTCGATCGTGACCCAAGATTCACTTCAAGATTTTGGGTTAGCTTGCAAAAAAGCTATGGGCACGCAGTTACGATTGATTCGGCATACCATCCTCAAACGGACGGACAATCAGAAAGGACTATTCAAACTCTTGAAGATTTATTAAGACTCTGTGTCCTAGATTTCAAGGGCAGTTGTGATAAGTATTTACCATTGGTGGAATTCTCCTACAACAACAGTTATCAGGCAAGTATAGGTGTGGCTCCATTTGAAGCATTATATGGACGAAAGTGTCGCTCTCCAGTATGTTGGGACGAGGTGGGTGAAGCAACACTGTTGGGACCCGAGTTGGTACGTATGAATACGGAAAAGATCCAAATGATTCGACAACGTATACAAACGACACAAGATCGACAAAAGAGTTATGCGGATCTTCATCGAAAGGACGTGGAATTTAGTGTAGGGGATCATGTATTGTTGCGAGTTGCTCCATGGAAGGGAGTTACAAGATTTGGGAAGAGAGGAAAGCTCAATCCACGATTTATTGGTCCATTTCAAATTCTTGACCGAGTAGGAAATGTAGCCTATAGACTCGCGTTATCTCCGAGTATGTCTCGTGTTCATAATGTGTTTCACATATCCGTATTTCAGAAATATGTGAAAGACCAACCACGTTATAGAGTTAGAACCGGACGAGATAGCCAAGACTTAACGTATGAGGAGGTACTGTCAAGATCTTGGATAGGAAGGAGCATGTCCTACGCCAAGAAAGGTCATACCACAAGTTAAAGTTTTGTGGAGGAATCATGCTATAGAGGAAATGACACGGGAATTGAAACGGAAATGAAAGCGAGGTATCCTCACCTTTTCAAACACTGTGTACGTACGTCAATTTCGAGGACGAAATTTCATAAGGAGGGAGGTTGTAAGACCCCAACTTATTATTAATGAAATTTAATTTTCTCAGATTTATTATTTTGAAATAGTAAGGGTTGATTTGATTAATGTGGATAGTTAGGGGTAAAATACGCCAATATTTCAAAATAAGCAAGTGGTTATAAAATATTCATTGTTGTTTGGGAATATTCGTTTGGTCGTGGAATAATCTTTTCACGTCGGGAATATTCGTGCGATGGCGCAATCTTTTGTGGGCCCCATAACTGAAAAGCGATTGGATGAAGAAAACGACAAATATAAGTTGTTTAAAAATAACAACAGAAGTTGTTATTCAAGATTAATCTTTGTTAAAATACTTTCTGGGTTAAAACACACGAGCTACACCAGTATTGCACCAATTATTGATTCTTACGTGAAGAAGGCACTACTCAATAATGGTTACGATAATTCTTTATTCGATTTTTATTGATTCTTTGCGTTGATATTTTATATTCTTTGTTGTTTCAATAATTGTCATTACACGAGATTTTTCATTATCGAAGCAATAATTCATATTATCTGAATAATATTATTAGATAACATTATTGGCAATGTCTAGAAAGTTCTGCCTAAGGAGAGGTTTGGTCACCTAATTGCGCTACCAATGAAGGAGAAATTCTTATTGAAAGCCCCTCTTTCTGAACCTGCTGGTTGTCAATATTGTGATTCTCAGAATATTATTTGTGAATAATTAATTATTGATTCATATGATGAGGAAAATATTGATTTTATGTGGATATAGATGGAGAAAATTTTAATGTGACAATTGTTGAAAATTAAAATTTTATCTTTTTTCTCGATAAAATAATTCATTTAAATATATTATTATATTTTAATAATATAATAATGGTGATATTTTTACAACGAATGTGGGATATATGAGTATACGAGGAGGAAGAGTATTTTTGTTGCAATAAATGTTTAAAACATGTTAAACATGTCGGTGGACCCCATTTATTGACCGAAATTTGATTATAAATTGTAAAATCGCCTGCTTGTGGATTTCGGTCAATTTCATTTGGAATTCGGAAAACTTTCTTCACGCAAAGTTGTAGAGAATTGAATTTCCTATAAAAACACGCAAGATTCAAATTTTCTGATAAAAGGGCTATTTATTGTGAATTATTGAAGTTCAAGTTCAAATAATTGATTTTTTGGAAGTTTTAATTATTATTTTAAAGAAAAACGTTTTTTGCATTTAAGTGGGCTAACATGTGATATTAATTGCTAAAATCAGATCTTCAAAGATGGGCTAAGGAAATTTATAATATATATTAATATTTTATTAAATTTTACGCTTTGGTGTTCTAAGCATTTTCCTATAAATAGGTGCTTAGGTTAGAATTGAAAATCACACCGAAACTGAAGTTTTCTCTCTATATTATCGAGCGTATTCTTGTGAGTATTTTGAGTATACTTTGAGTATTGTTAGATCTGAAGTTCCTTCAAAGACTATACCCTAGATTCCAAATTAGAAGTACTAATCTTTCGAGGTAAGGATGTTATTTTCTTCTCAAATGATATTATTTCTTCAATATCATTATCTTTGAAATATTGGTTGGAACTTTTATCAAATTTGGAACTTTTTCATGTCGGGTTACTATTCATGAGTTACTATTCACGAAGTTACTATTCATGAGTTACTATTCACGAGTACTATTCATGAAGCGTGAAGATGTTTTTTTGAAAATTTCTATCTTTTGGTGTTTGAGTTACTATTCACGATACTCAAGACTATTCACGTGATACTGGCATTATTCAATTAAAAATAAAATTTCTTCTTTTTGTCCAAAATATCTATTGTGGATACTAGCTTTGATTGTATCCATGTTTTGATCATTCTTGAATTTTACACCACTATGATTATTTTTGAGGTATTTTTGAACATGGATAAAACAAAGTACTAATCCTTAATCCTTAATCCTTAATCCTTGTCATTTTGTTTCACTTTGGATTCGCTTCTTTAAAATATTTTCATCATCTTCGGTCTTAAATGATGACATTATTGAATATCTTTGGCTCAGAGTGCAAAGATGAATGATTTCTGAAGAATATCTTTGGCCCGTAGTGCAAAAGATGAACAGTGTTTAGATGAACATGACCAATCGATGAATATCTTTGGCTCAGTAGTGCAAAGATGAATATTTGATTCCGATATATATATGATTGATGTTACAGGGATAAAAGATAGACGATGAAATTTTAAATTCATACATAGAAGATAGTAGTTTGCATTCTCTACTTAACTCTTCTAATGAATTATTATTTCCATTATGAATATTGATTTAAAATTTGTTGTCTATTGTATTCTATTAGATTTTTCCTATTGAAGACTAATGATAATTTGTTGTATATTATCTTAGTCATAATATTCTTCTTATCGGGCTAGTTGAGCTCACCCTTTTCCTTTTTGTTCCATTTTTCTTCTCGTGAGGCGAGAATATAAGCGAGTACGAGCTCTGGGTATGGAATGAAGGTTCTAGAGAATTGTTTAGTAGTCCTCACCATTTTTGTAAAATAATGTATCAATAAATGTGATGAGGATTTATTTGAGTATAGATATTGTCTAGAAGATAATATTTGTATTCAAACTCACAGTTTTACTGTTGTAATAATAAAATTGTAGTTGTTTCTGTACCATGTATTGACAACTCAGAATGGGTGATGTATACCTATTTTGGGGGCGTCACACTGTAGATTACCTATGTAATAGTATAGGGTTGTAATGATAATATTTGATAGTATGACAAGAACAAATGTAACGGTTATAAAGAACCTGGGGAATGGTAATATTATTATACAATGTATATATACGACATATTCGTTCTTTCGGAGGCATTTCAATTGAATGTTTGTGTGAACTGTAGCACCGTGGAGCACCATATGTCGGGTTGGAAGATACCCGGATTTGGGGGCGTCACATAAAATCTGTATTAAGGTAATGTGTTGAAGTTATTCAATGAAGAGATTTGATGAAAACCTGAGTAAGGTAGGGTTTTGGTGATTCTGAGGACGAAATCCTTATGTGGGAAGGATGTAACAATCCAAAATTTTATTATAATTTTAAATATTTATTGAATTAAATAATATTTTTAAATATGTGTTTGTTGTTTAGTAGATATTTGTTGGATTATTTATTAGTGAGTAAATAATTCACAAGTTATAGAAATTAACTTAATTAATATAAAAGAGTGATGAATTAAATTTGTGAGATAATATTCGAATTTAACTTGATAACTAAATTAGAGAGTTGTTAAAGATTATATAGTTTGATAGAATGTTGTTTTAATTTAATTTAGTAATTAAGTTGATATGTTAATTTATTAAGTAAAATTATAATAAAATTATAATTTTGTCGTAATTAGTTTTGTTTATTTAATTAAGATTGGATATGGAAATCTAAGTAAACAACGTGGGACAATAAACTATATTATAAATGACTTATGAAAATAAATTAAAAGAGTTTTAATTTGGTTTTACCAAACAAAGCCTTAGAGCTTTTGAAATTCTTATTTTAATCTTGTTTTGCCAAACAAGGCTTAAGGAAAGATGAAGTCATTATTTTAATAGGTTTTGCCAAACAAGGCCTTATGACTTTTAAATTTAAAATAAAAATAACTGATATGTATTTAGTAGCCTAATTATTATACGTCAGTTATTTTTTATGTTAGTATCTATTTTAGTTTTACGTTAAGTGTTGGCTTAAGCCTAAGAAAGAACAGAAGGAAGAAAGAAGAGAGAAGAGAGAAGAGAGAAGAAAGAAGAGAGAAAGAGAAGAAGTTCTCTGTAAATTGAGAGAAGGAATTTATGAGAATTATGGAAGAAAGAAACAAGAAGATTGTTCAAAATTTTATAGCTAATCAAAGGTAATAATCTAGCTTTGAGTTTTTTGTATTATACTTCTTGAGTTTTCTTTGAAAAGTTGGATTTCTATGGTTAGATTGTTAAGAGATTGATCATATATGTTAATAAGTATTTATAATTTGTTTTACGTAATCTATAACAGGTTTTCATATAATCAAATTCGTGGAAACAATTGTTAGAAGAAGAAATTTGGTTTATGGCTTAGTATATGTATTTTGGTCTATTTTAAGGCTTAAATTGATGGTTAGAACATGTATATAATCTGAAATTGATAATAGATGTTGTTAGTACGATAAGAAACGAAAAGAACACAAGTTGAATGAATCAATTTGGTTAAGAAATGAATTCGTAGTGAATGAATTCGCTAAACATGTTAAAACATCAAAATAAAGTATGAACATGTGTTTTGGGTCAAGATTTAGGTTGGTTAATGTTTTCGTAAATTGTTATAATTCTAATATGTTGTAGTTATATGAATTACGAATCCATAAAATAAAAAAACGGACTAATTTGGATGTGTATAACTCAAGTTATGAAAATTAGTAGAATAAAAGGGTCAAAAATCGCAAGAACAATGAACTTCGAGTCCCGTTTCTGCTAACGGGCGCAACAGCGCCCAAAGTATGCCAGGTGTGACTGTTTTGACATATTTTAGTAAAATAGGCATAACTCTTTTATATGAACTCCGATTGAGGCGATTCAAGATGATCCGAAACAAGGACGAATAGACCTACAACGTTTGTTCTTTAAGGTTTTCAATTTGAGGTTGGGAATAGTGGTAAAAATGGTTGTTTTTAGGACTATTATGTTTTCGAGCATGCACGTATGCAAGTGTAGTGCTTCTGACGATAAAAGATGTTATTCTAAGTTATAAAACATGAATGTTAGTAAACATAAGACAAAACTATGTATTTCACCACTATATTTGGCATGTTTTATTTAATACACCATTGAACTTTTAATTTTTTGAATTACCCCATTAAATAAATTAAAAGTTTTTAATTGGATCATTCTGTTAACTGTTCATCAGTTCTGTTAATATCAACGTAAACTTTTTCCTACGTGGCTTTTTTTTAAAAAAAAAAAGAAAAATGACTCAGCCACTATCGATATATAACAACTCAGCTTCTCTTTCTTTATAAACTTATGCATTTGAAAAATCTCAGACAAGGAATCTAGTGCTCCATAAATAAATTGGAGATCAATTCGCCCAAAATCAGCTGGGGAAATTTGGGTTATTGCTATATGTCATCTCTTTAAAGCTTTCGAACACCCAGAGGAAGGTTAATGACATCTTGTCTTATCGATCGTCATTGATTGTTGCAAAAAGGGTGGAAAATAACCCTAGTTTTTTCGTATCAGCTTAAGTCTCCACAAGAATCAAAAATAAAAGGTATGTATTATTTTCTGGTGATAATCCTCTTCGCCTCACTGATTTCTTCATTCGTTTAATACTGCAAACTAAGGTTCTAACTCAGTCTACCTCAAATAAGGAGATTGATTCGGCCAAAATCAAAGGGGAAAATTAGGGGCTTGTTAATGGAATCTTCACATAGTAGATCCTCGTCGGTTATTAAAAAGAGGGTAGAATATTTTTGTGGTGTATCTGCATCTATTTGTGTCTCCACAAAGAACAAATCAAAGACGAAGATTCTATGGATGTCGTTTATACCCAGTAAGTACATAAATTCATATTCATATTTGATTCTTCATTTACATAAAAATATAAGCATGTTGTTTGTGACTATGACTGTTAAAGGGTGTGAGGGTATTCACAAATGATTCTTAAGCACCATTATATCATGAAGACAAACTAATATGTTTATGATTCATTCCTCTAAACAGTTAGTTTTTGCTCCTTGTCATTGAGTTCTTATGTTAAAATAATAATTGTGTCTTAATATTATTATTGTAATGTATATTGGATTTAAGTTGCTTGAAATTTTTGGTCTTTTGTAGGATGTTAATAAATATTGTGGATTTTTTCAATGGTTGGACATAAGTTCCCAAAATGAAGGTCATGATAGTGGTTGCAGTGAAATGGGTTATGTTTCAATGAATGAAGTTGGACTCGATTTGCTGAGGAACAAAACTAGAAAGTTGAAAGAGAAGTTGAATAATTTGAAAAGGGAGGCCTTAAAATTGGAGTTGGAAACTGTTAGACTAAGAGAGGCAAATAAGAAATTACAACTGTATGTGATATTGTCATGGATGGTGACTTGTGTTATACTAAGTTATGTATTCATGGAATTTTAAGCATTCAAAGTTATGTAATGAAGTTATGGATTCATTTTATGTATGCCCTGTCAATGCAATGTAATGTCTATTGTTGAGCAATAAATGGCATTTTATGTTGTACTAAGTTATGTAATGAAGTTATTGTAATGAAGTTATGAATTCATTTTATGAAGTTATGGATCCATTTTATGTAATGTCTATTATAATGCACTGTTAATGCAAATGTCTCTGCTAAATTAGGATTGTGTACTGTGAAAAGTCTCTGCTCAATTAGGTTGCCTTTTGTTGATCAAATGTCCAAATGGCATCCAAACTGTCAATGCCCTGTCTTGCAAACACATGCAGTTTAAAACTGCCTTATGCAAAACCAAACTTGAGCATATAAAACTGCCTTATGCAACACCAAATCAAACCATTGCATATTAAAGTAAGGTTTGAAACCAATGCATACAAAACTGCCAATAAAATTCCTTGCCAAACCATTGCATATAAAACTGCCAATAAAATTCCCTGCCAAACCATTGCATATAAAACTGCCACTACAATTACATACCAAACCATTGCATATATAAACTGCCAAAACCATTACATCAGACCCAAAAATACACTAAAACTGCAGTTAAAACCATGACAAAAGTATTCAAATCAAACCCAAAAATATACTAACATTGCAGTTAAAAGCTCAAATGGTACTAAACATTCACTGTTCTAATTGTTCTAAAATAACCCCAAAAAGATAGCTTGCCCAAAAAAAGATCCATATGGAAGAGCCTTCATTGTCCCCATCTCATGCAGCGATCTTATAGCGGTATCAGTTCCACCACCATTGCTCGATCCCCATCTCTCAGCAGTTCAGTCCTCTCCCCAACTGTACCACCTTGTTTTCTTTTAACCTATAAAACAGATCCATATGTTAGTATGTACATTTCATAATTGAAGGAAACATATAAAGGCAGTGTAAATTTAAAAATTAAATAACTTACAGTAAGCTTTGGCCTTTTGGCAGTATTTTGTGCTTCTGGACCATGTTGTGCTTGGGCAGGTGTGTTCTTACAACCTGCTTTATTATGTCCATATTGCTTGCATTTGGAACACATCATTGGAGTCCCTTTCCTTGAAATTTTACCAGTCTGCTTTTTTTCTTCAGTTGGATCTTTCCTTTTACATCTCTTTGGCCTTCCAGCCAATCTTTTAGTCAATGGAGGCAACAGGACTGGTAAATCAGTGGTAGGCCAACCATTGCTACCACTCATGGGCTTTAACAGGTGGTTATATGACTTGAGATGGGTTTCAATGTAGTAACAAGGGTCCACAAAATCCTCAACAGGCCTCTCTTAATTAAGTATCCCAGTGGCAGCATGATGGCAAGGTATTCCAGATAATTACCATACCCCACAAGAGCAGGTTTTTTTCACTATATCCACCACATATTTACCTGACCTGTCACTCACCTCATGTATATGCCCCCCATCCCAATGGTGATCACAGTACCTTGTCAATTCAATGGACCTATTGACTTTAGTTAGTATCCTAGGACATAATTTTCCATCTATTTTTAGCATCTAGATCTCTCTTGATATGGATTCTCTCCATTACCTGGGTTTTTATATCTTCAAATATTGTTAAGATGGGTTTATACCTAGCCTCTAGGATCTAACTGTTAAAATACTCTGACATATTGTTTGTCACTACATCACATTTGGTGATGGTATAAAAGTAAGCCTTACTCCAAAGTTTAGGAGGGATACCTATTAAGGCAGTGTGTGCATCCTTTGATTCCTTCCTGATGACCTTCATTGCCTTTCAAAAATCAGCAGGATTGTTGGCCTTTGATGCCTTCCAGAACATCACCTTCAAAGCTGCCCCAGGGAACTTTTTCCTCCAATTTGCATATATATGTCTTGCACAACATCTATGCTCTGCTTGGGGTAGTAACTCCTGAATAGCAGGCACCAAATCCTATGCAAATAAGTAGGATTGTTAATATAATGATATATACATTTGTAATGCAAATTATTCTTAAGATGCAAAGTTAAAAACCTTTTGTTGATCAATAATTAATGTCCATCCCCTGCCTTGTTCTAATCCAACATCATTGCATAACAAAGTTAAAAACCAACTCCAACTGTCTTTATTTTCAACTTGATCCTTGGCTTTGTTCTAATTGTCCCTCCAAACTTATCCACCAACCACCTACATCTAATAATTTTTATCTTGTTGGCCCTAATACAACTGTGGAACTTAGTAGTGCAAGCCTTAATTTGAAACCATTTTTCCCTAGGAACATAGCTTGCCCAAATCTTCCATGGACATCCTGCTGCACACTTAGCTTGAACTCTGGTAGCTTCATTAACTTTAAACCAGATTCCTTTCCCCTTCCCAACTGCATAATTTTGTATTGCTTCCCTTAGTTGGTCAACCCCAGTGAAAGTCATGTATAACTCAAATTCAACATCTTTGATTGCTGTGTTTGGATTATACACAGGAACAACTCTCTTCCGTTTAATCCTTGGCTCTTCACCTTCCCACTCACTATCACTACTTAAAGGAGTTGCAGGAACTTCAAAGTCAGAATCTTTATATATTTCCTCCCATGGTTTCATGCCCCTTGTACCAAATTTGGTGATGACCTCATCATCAGATGAGAAAGTAGGCTCCACATTATCTTCATCAACAATTTTCTTCTTCTTGTTAGGTGTGTTGAGGCCTGCCCTTTTCTTTATCCTAACTTTTTTCTCAGGTGTCTCATGATTATCTGTTGCCTTGTTAGTATGTACTGAGCTAGAAGCTTGAGTCCCTGTAGGTTCAGGTACTTCACCACACTCCACTTCAACTTCATCATCCAATTGAACTTCACAAACAACTTCCAACTCTTTAATATTTGATTTTATTATATCTTCCTTATGCAGCCTAGCATTAATCAACTCCTCATTCCCATCATCATCACTTTTTCACTTCGCGATCGATGTCTCTGCTTTCTTCATCTGTAGATTCATCATCATCTCCATTTGTTGCATCAACTTGCACATCAACAACATCAACTTCCTTCTGCAGAAGCTGCTCAACTTCGCTCTCACCTACCTGACCAACTGAAATCTCAAATGGTAAGAGTTCATCAGTAGAGTGGTCACAATATAGATCAACTAGACCAATTCGTTCACCCTCCTCAACTAGTAACCTAATACTATGGCCATCATGTATCAACTCTAAACCATAACGAATATCCATACGACCAACTTTGAAATACACTGCAGTATTCTTTTTGTAACCATACTTCTTAGGTAAGTTGTATAGTTTGTCAACATTCAGCTAGTCACCATCAACGTCATGAAGCAATTTTATAAAACCTCCTCCAAAGTGGTATATTGGTTCTTCAATGAACCTACCACCATGATTAAACTCCACAGAAAACAAACATATGCTGCAAAAGGTACAAGGCACAACATTAGATAATAAACATTGTAAAATTGAACAATCAGTGGAAGAAATTTACATATAAACCCAAATCATACATACTAGAACAAATAAGGCTATTACATTTCAACCCAAATCATGGAACAATCATGTACCAAAACTGATTCATAACTTAAACCCAAATCAACATATAAACCCAAATCAAAGAACAATCAGTGGAAGAAAAAAAAATCTAAATATTTACATCAGTCCGGAAAAACACACAAGGGTGTTACATTTAAACCCAAATCGATATATAAACCGAAATCGAAAACCAATCAGTGGAAAAACATCTTGTTTGGATAATTGCAGGAGATATTCTAAGGGTGTTACATTTAAACACAAATCGAACAATAATCAGTGGGAAACCACTCTAACTCAGATATTTGCAGAAGAATCTCGACAAAGAAAAAAAAATTCACACAAACCCATACATACCTTCGTCTTCGCCAGAGATTTGCGTTCAAAACCCTAGCAGATCAAATCGCCCCTTCATCTTCTTCGCTCTCTCTTTCTCTCTCTGTGAACTTCTAGTAGTTTGGAACCCTAGTTTGTAGCAATCGCCTTCTTCGCTCGCTCGCTCACTCTCTTTGTGTGAAAAATGACTCAGACTTCGTTTGATTTGTTTGATAGTACTTTTCTTTTGCCGCGTAATCCACCTTGGATTGGGCCATCGTGGCTGAGTCATTTTTCTTTTTTTTTTAAAAAAAAGCTACGTAGGAAAAAGCTAACGCTGATATTAACAGAACTGATGAACAGTTAACAGAATGATCTAATTAAAAACTTTTATTTTGTTTAATGGGGCAATTCAAAAAATTAAAAGTTCAATGGTGTATTAAATAAAACCTGCCAAGTATAGTGGTGAAATACATAGTTTTGCCGTAAACATAATGATGCTTAATATTAATAAATGATGTATTAGATAAGTTGTATAAGCATACTAAGCATACACAAGAGAGACAAATCGGACGTGTGACGAATGAACGTCGAAACGCTGTAACAAATGTTAATGAACGTAAAAAGTGTTTTAAGTCAAATGAAATGAACATTATAAGGTATGAAATGGGTTTAATATAAAACCAATAATGATTCCTAGCAAGACTTAAACACTTGAATGAACTTTGAGTATGAAATATAGTGAGATATAAGTCAAAAGTTAACACAATCAAATTGAACATTGTGTATTGATTAATAAGAAGGGTTATCAGATATAGAGTAAAGTTTACATTACAACTAATGCGTTGCTATGCGACTAATAGTTGATGTGAATGATTATATAATTGTGTAGGGCACGTGAAGTGCAGATAGCTGTAAGCTATTAAACTATTATTGGTAAACAACGATCAAGGCAAGTCTTTCAGTTCCTATTTACTATGTGAACTTGATGATTAACTGTTTTAAATCTTTATTGTAAATAGCATGATGTGTTATATATATGTTGAAAGTATGAAACATTAAAGTCAATTTATGACTATGTTGATTGAGTAATGAATGCTGATTGAGTAAGGAACTCAATCTTTATACTTGTTATATGAACTGTAGCATATACGTTATGTTAGTCCAATGTTTATGAGATATATGATGAGCATGTTATTATGTGCTACATGATGCATGAAAACTGTTAGATTTTGCGGGCTGTCGAGCTCAACCTTGCAAATAACCACTTTTGCAGGTTAAAGATTCAAGGTAACACTATGTGCTACTTGAATGACGTGGATCAGAAATAATACATGAAGATTAATATTTTAGTTAAAGTTGTTATTTCTTTAAACCATGATTAAGATTCATGAGATGTACTAAATATTTTATGATGTATAGTTTTATGTTGAGTTGTAAAGTTAAAGTTTGAGTTATCTGATATGCGAAGGTTATCAGATTGAAATGTAAAATTTTATAAAATAACTGTGATGAAGGGAATCATAAAATAAGATTGATTCAAAGACATGTAGAAGATAAAGGTTATGATTAAGGGAATTAAAGTAAGAAGATAAAAAAGTTTAAATTATTCCGCATATTATTAAGTTTAACATCGAATAATGATGTAAAATCAGAAGTTAGACGTATTATTAACGACCAAATTCGATAATTGAATTGTATGAAATTTGGGGACGTATTATTAAATGTTTATAGCAATACACGCTATATGATGTAAAGTACTATGCACTAGTTGAATGCATATGAATATAAACATGATTATGAAAAATATTTTAGATTATTAAGTGTTGAAAGTGACTTGAATGCTTTAAGAATAAGTGATGAATGATCGGTGATAAGGTAATAATAATAATCTTTATTACACATAAAGTTGCCGCCTAGGAGGAGAATACCAACACCAGAAGAATTCGTGAATGAAGAAAGAGAACAAGCTAACCCAATGCAGCATTTTGTAGACATGTTAGTAGAAGCCATACAGAATAGGAATACTACCGCAGGAAATCCAAACCCGTCAGAAAACCATTTGGAAAACTTCAAAGATTTCAAGGCCATAGGACCCCCATAGTTTAAGGGAACTACGAACCCGATAGAGGCCCAGTCATGGGTAAAAATATTGAGAAGGTGCTTTTAGTCGCAAGAGTCATGGAAGAGCAAAAGACAACTTTTGCAACTTTAATGTTAAAATGAGAGGCTAATTTTTGGTTGGAAGCCAACCAGAATAGAGTTGGAGAAGGGGTGATAGCATGGGATCGATTTAAAGAGTTGTTCTTCGAGAATTGCTTTCCAAAAAGCATGCAAAATAGATTAGAAGTATAATTTTTAAAGCTGAAATAGGAGAACTTGACGGTACCTGAATACGCCGCCAAGTTTAATGAGTTAGCTAGATTCGCTCCACACCAAGTAGATACTGATGAAAGGAAAACACATCGATTTGAGCAAGGGTTAAAACCATGGTTGTATAGTAAGGTGTTTTTATTCCAGATTGACTAGTTTGCAACGATGTTAGAGAATGCAATCATCGCCGAGGGAGGTAGTGAAGGGTTGTCCAAGTACAACTAGGAGCAAAAGAAGAAGAAGAATTAAAGGGATAATAAGGGAGGTAGTAGTGGATGCAGTAACTCAGACAAACGTATGTGGAATGACAACACTAACTCTAAAAATAAACAAGGAGAGAGTAGGAAGAGAGGTGAAGCGTGTACCATTTGCAGTAAGAATCATCAGGGAGTCTACCTGAAGGAAAAAAGTGTGTTTTATAACCGTGGTCAAGAGGGATACATCTCTCCCAACTGTCCTAGTCTGAAGAAGTTGTAGGGTTATTTTTCTTGTGGATCGCTGGACCGCCTGATCCGCAATTGTCCAAAGAAGAATGCATAAAGAGAAAGAAACAACAAAGGAAATAGTAGTGGAAAACTGATGATTATCGGACTAGCTCAACTAGAAAGACCAACGAAACGTACGTTTAACATGACGGTTCAGGATGCAGTTGCTTCAAAGGAAGTAGCATTAGGTATAATCTTAAATAATAATATATCTATTTATGTATTATTTGATTCGGGTTCTATCTATTCTTTTATTTCTCTAGAATTTGCTAGGCGATTAAACTTATCTCATGAAGAATTAGAGAATACTTTGAACATCGATGTAACTAACAAGGTATTAATTTTACTATAGTAAATCACCTAGACACAACGATTGTCTAACGATGATGCAAGAAAATAATAATGGAAGAATGTGCAAAATGTCTAGCCTACGTAGTTAATGCACAGGAGACGAATTGTAGTTGTAAGACCTTGAAATTTTTTAAATAAAAAGGAATTTCCTTTATTTATTATTTTGAAATAGTAAGGGTTGATTTGATTAATACCGAAAAGATCCAAATGATTCGACAACGTATACAAACGGCACAAGATCGACAAAAGAGTTATGCGGATCTTCATCGAAAGGACGTGGAATTTAGTGTAGGGGATCATGTATTATTACGAGTTGCTCCATGGAAGGGAGTTACAAGATTTGGGAAGAGAGGAAAGCTCAAATCCACGATTTATTGGTCCATTTCAAATTCTTGACCGAGTAGGAAATGTAGCCTATAGACTTGCGTTACCTCAAGTATGTCTCGTGTTCATAATGTGTTTCACATATCATGTATTTCAGTAATATGTGAAAGACCCGAACCACGTTATTGAGTTAGAACCGGACGAGATAGCCAAGACTTAACGTATGAGGAGGTACTGTCAAGATCTTGGATAGGAAGGAGCATGTCCCTACGCCAAGAAAGGTCATACCACAAGTTAAAGTTTTGTGGAGGAATCATGCTATAGAGGAAATGACACGGGAATTGGAAAGCGGAAATGAAAGCGAGGTATCCTCACCTTTTCAAACACCAGTATGCGTCGTCAATTTCGAGGGACGAAATTTCATAAGGAGGGAGGTTGTAAGACCCCAAATTTTTAAATAAAAGGAATTTCCTTTATTTATTATTTTAAAATAGTAAGGGTTGATTTGATTAATGTGGATAGTTAAGGGTTAAATACGCAAATATTTCAAAATAAGCAAGTGGTTATAAAATATTCATTGTTGTTGGGAATATTCGTTTGGTGTGTGGAATATTAAATGCTTCGGGAATATTAAATGCGACCCAGTAGCGACCATGTGTGGGCCCCATAACTGGAAAGCGATTGGATGAGGAAAGCGACAAAGTTTGGGTGGTTATAAATAACTAGGCGTAGTTATTCTGAGATTAAGGCTGTTGGAATACCCGGTGGTTAAAATACGATGTCTGGCGTGGTTGCACAAGATGCTACCAGGTATTGCCATGTGTTGAATTATTGATCCTTACGTGAAGAAGGCACTACTCAATAATTTTCCACGATGAATTCTTGCTCAATATTTTATTTTATTGATTCATAATTGTTGCGTTGATATTTTATATTATTATTGTTTCAATAATTGTCACTACACGATATTTCCCATTATCGGATCAATAATTCATATTATTTGAATAATATTATTAGATAACATTATTGGCAATGTCTAGAAAGTTACATGTCAAGGAGAGGTTTGGTCACCTAATTGCGGCGCCCGATGAGAGATCCTTATTGAAAGCCCCTCTTTCTGGGAACGACTGGTTTGTCATAAATGTGATTACATAATATTATTTGTGAATAATTAATTATTGATTCATATGATAAGGAAATATTTATTTTATATGAATATAAATGATGGATTTATTTATGTGGTTATTAATGAAGGAATTAATCTTTGAGATGTTTTATTTGTATTTTGTCGGATTGGAGGTATTAAAAGATCAAATTGGTGTTATTACTGACTTTATTGTGTGAGTTATAATATTTAATCCGATAGTTGGATCGTTGTAATTTTGGATATGTTATACATATATAAGTTGAGTATATGTCCACAAATTTTGAACAATTAAAAATGAGCGTATAATTTATTATGAATTTTAAGAGGTGGTGATTTAGAAATTAGGTTTATAATTGATTTTGGTGGAAAATTCTAGAATTGAGTGGGCCCCACTTGTGGTTGGTGAAGAAATGTGCTGAATTTTATTTCAAATGTGGTGGGTGGGAATAGTAGCGAGTAAAGCCATCAAAGTTGCGGAGTTAAGTCCGCTTGGCGTGCTAACATTTTCCTATAAATAGAGGGCTAAGTTAGAATTGAAAATCACACGAAACAAGTTTTCTCTTTCTCTCTATATTTATTGAGCATATTTTGTGAGTATTTAGATACTTTGAGAGTTCTTTGTTCAATTACAAGTTTCATTCAACATCACTTGACCTTTCATTCCGGCATCTTGATTCTTTGAGGTAAGGGATATTATTTTTTTTTGTAATGATATTATTTCTTCAATATCATTATCTTTGAAATGTTGATCTGAAGTTTTTATCAAATTTGGAACTTTTTCATATCGGGTTACTATTCATGAGTTACTATTCACGAGTTACTATTCATGAGTTACTATTCACGAGTTTCTTATTCACGAGTACTATTAATGAAGCGTGAAGATGTTTTTTGTGGAATTTCTATCTTTTGGTGTCGAGTTACTATTCATGTGTCACGGCACTTATTCACGTATCTGACACTATTCACGTATCTGAGACTATTCACCGAAATATAAAATTTCTTCTTTTTTGTCCAAAATATCTATTCGGATACTAGCTTTGATTGTATCCATGTTTTGATCATTCTTGAATTTTACACCACTATGATTATTTTTGAGGTATTGTTGGACATGGATAAAACAAAGTACTGAATCCTTAATCCTTAATCCTTGTCATTTTGTTTCACCGGATTCGTTCTTTAAAATATTTTCATCATCCTCGGTCTTAAATGATGATATTATTGAATATCTTTGGCACATGTAGTGCAAAATGAATGATTTCTGAAGAATATCTTTGGCTGTGGTGCAAAGATGATGAGCAGTGTTGAGATGAACATAACTAGATTGATGAATATCTTTGGCTTTGTAGTGCAAAGATGAGCAGTGTTTAAATGAACATGACCGATGATGAATATCTTTGGCCTTTAGTGCAAAGATGAGCAGTGTTGAGATGAACATGACCGATTGATGAATATCTTTGACACAGTAGTGCAAAGATGAATATTTGATTTGAGATGAATATTGATTGATGTTACGAGGATAAAATATTGATGATGGACCATTAAATTCATAGATTATAGTAGATTTCATTCTCTACGTAACTCTTCTATGAATTATTATTTCCTCTGCGAATATTGATCTGAAACTTGTTGTCTATTGTATTCTATCAGATTTTTCCCTGTTGGAGACTAACGATAATTTGTTGTATATTATCTTAGTCATAGTATTCTTTACTGGGCTAGTTGAGCTCACCCTTTTCCTTGTTGTTCCATTTTTCTTCTCAGGAGGCGAGAATGTAGCGAGTACTAGTCGGGGTATGGAATGAAGGTTCTAGAGAGAGTTGTTTAGTAGTCCTCACCATTTTTGTAAAATAATGTATCAATAATTATGATGGGGATTTATTTGCGTGTGGATATTGTCTAGAAGACAATATTATATTTAAAATCACAAGTTTTATTTGTCGTATTTCACACGACATTTGTATTATTGAAGTTGTAGTTTGCTTCTTGTACCATGTATTTGGCGACTCGAATGGGTGTTGTGTATACCTATTTTGGGGCGTCACGGTTAATATCGAGCTTAGGGATATGATCTCTGGCGGAGATCGGGAATAGAACTAGGAGGGAGGCGAGTAAATCCTTCGCTAGTGTGTCCCACCTAAGCTTATTTGTTAGTTGGTCAAGATATAGGGATATTATGTGATATATTGATTTCCTTAATTAACCCTTATTTTATGACGATGTTTGAGAATGTCGACCGAGAATATTAATAGTGGAGTAAATGAGGCCGTGGAGATGCTGTACTCACCAACGAGGAGAGCGTGCAACAGTGGCAATGTTCTTCTGTGAACAACACCAATCGAAAGCGAGATGAGGAGCGAGGGGATGTTTAGAAGTTTTTGCAGTTCATGCAAAATCGAATTTAGGAGACTCGTGTTCAAAATACGAGGAGGAAATGATAGCAATTCACGGGTTGTCACAACCCAGCGATTCAAAGAGTCGGGACCACGAAATTAAGGGAAAGCGATCCGATCCGATCATGGGCGGAAACATGGGTCAAGCAAATTACCAAGATATTCGATGTCTTGGGATGCGGAGAAACGAAGGTTCCATTCGCTACTTTTATGTTCCGTGGCGAGGCGAGACTCTTGGTGGGAGTCTATGAAGGCGTACCCATCCAGTACTTTTCGGCGTGTCGTGGGAGACATTTCAGAAGCAGTTCAATGACAAGTACTTCCACGAAAGTATTAAATCATATGAAGGAAGTGGAGTTTATTAGACTAGAGCGAAATAACATGACGGTGTCCCAATAACGAGGCGAAGTTCGCGGAGTTATCAAGTTTGCACCTCATTTGGTGGAGAATGAGGAACGTATGACGCGGATGTTTCTTAGAGGTTTGAAACCCGGCATACGTCGATGTCTCATTTCTCATAAATTTTCTCTATTCGGATGTTGTCAACGAGGCTCAGGTTGTTAGAAGCGAGATAACGAAATACGTTCAACCGAGGGACCATAACCGAGGATCTTCAGAAGATAGCGATCATCGAATAACGATAACCAGCGGAGAAAGAAGAATACGGACAAAGGCGGTAACCACTCTGGTGGTAATCGTGGCAATGAAAATAGAAGAAGCGAGTCGGGAGGAGATTTTAAAAAGAGAGATTCAACAACGACCATTTGAAGGCGTCGGCGCCCGATGTAGCAACTAGTTTTAAGGGAGGAGAACGACCACCGGTCGTTATGTTACAAATCTTGGGAAAGAGGGACATATCATTGAAACCGCCTACAACAGTTTTAAGGTATGCTATAATTGTGGAAAAGAAGGACATATCGCTTTCGAGATTATGCGATGTCGAAACCCATCCGGCGGAAATGGTGACTCAAAAGGATGTCCCGAAAAGTCAAAGTCAACGGTTCTTGGAAGAGCGTTTGTCGTGACCGGTCAAAAATCGAGGAACTTCGAACGAAGTTAGCACGGGTTAGTTAATTATAAATTCTTGCGAAGTTTATACCTTACTAGATACCGGTTCTACCCATTCTTTTATCTCTCTTGTTTGCGCTCAACGTTTGAACTTGACTACGGAGAAATTAGACTTTGACTTATTTATGGAGACTCCGTTAGGAGAAACTTTCATTACATCCGTTGTTTAGAAATCTTGCTTGATTCAGGTTGGCACTATCACATTACCTGTTAACCTTATTTCTATAGAGATATTTGCTTTTGATGTGATTTTAAGGTTAACTACTCATCATGCCAAATTGATTGCTTTCGTAAGGTTGTTAGTTTTCATATTCCTAAGCAACCTGTTATTCGAATTCAAGCAATCAATCAAACATTTTCTTATCAAGCCATGAAGTCATTCGTTTATTACGGATGTCAAGTTTTCTTAGTCCATGTTATGGATTTGAATAAAGACACGTCAGATTTGAATAATATTCTTGTTGTTATTGATTTTTCTGGCGTATTTTACGAAGAATTTCTTGGCTTACTCCCAAAGCACGATATTAAATTTTGTATCGAACTTGAACCCGGTGACAAAACTCATTTCTAAAATCTCATATCGAATGGCTCTATTGAACTTGAGAGTTAAAAATTCAACTATGGAATTTGGTACACGAGCCTTTATCTTGTGACTTCCTTTGTGGAATGCACCGCTTTAGACTCTCTGTAAGGGGCGTCATATTAAATGCGATAGTAAAGCGATAGGTGTCATTGTGACGTCTTATCCAAGGTTGGGATATGAGTCACGATTGAGAACAACCTAAGTCGATAATCGAAATCGTAGTTTTCAGCTTAGTTGGTTATTATCGGAGATTCGTTGAAGGATATTCTCGAATCGCTATTCCATTAACGTAGCTAACTTCGTAGAGATACAAAATTCGAATGGAGCAAGGAATGTGGGAAGAGCTTGAAGAACTCAAGAGGAGACTCATTTCAAACACATGTTACGACCATGCCATCTGGAAAAGCGAGCGTGGTAGTGGCGTGTTGAGTAGAAGATCGTATACAAAATCTGAGTACGATATTGTCAAAGACTAATTTCGTATAATTTACAAATAATAGAGATGGAGAAGAAAACTCCGGTACCCACGTGATAATATCTGAGTATAATCGACTTTAATCAATAAAGTTAAAATTTGCTCAAGCCACCGGCCGGAAGTCGATGCGTATGAAGAAGAAAGTACAAGAAGGAGCTATTAAAAGCGAGAATTGATGAAGAAGGAATACTTGAGTCCACTCTAGACTTTGTGTTCCTAACGACTCGATTTGAAGTACAAGATTATGATGGAGGCACACAATACACCATTTGCAATCCATCACGGAAGTACTAAAATGTATCGTGATCTTGACATACATTTTGGTGGAACAATATGAAGAGAGAGATTGCAAAGTTTATCTCGATGTGTTTAACTTGCTAACGTGTAAAGGCGGAGCATCTAGTACCTAAGGGTCCGTTGCAACCACTTGAGATTCGGAATGGAAGTGGGAACACATTACCATGGATTTCGTTACGGGTCTTCCTACGGTTTCTCAAGGCATCAATCTTATTTGGGTTATTGTTGATAGATTAACCAAGTCCGCTCATTTCTTGCCGATACGGAGACTTATTCACTTGAGCGTCTTGCTAGTATGTACGTAAATGAGATTGTGAGGTTGCATGGCATGCTGTATCCATAGTTTCGGATCGTGACCCAAGATTCACTTCAAGATTTTGGGTTAGCTTGCAAAAAAAGCTATGGAGCGCAGATTTGCGATTTAGTTGACATACCATCCCCAAACAGACGGACAATCGGAGAGAACTATTTAAACTCTTGAAGATATATTAAGACTACGTGTCCTAGACTTCAAGGGTAGTTGGGATAAGTATTTACCATTGGTGGAATTCTTCTACAACAACAGTTATCGAGCAAAATATAGGTGTAGCTCCATTCAAGCATTATATGGACGAAAATGTCATTCTCCAATATGTTGGGATGAGGTGGGTGAAGCAACATTGTTGGGACCCGAGTTAAATACGTATGACTCACCGAAAAGATCCAAATGATTCGACAACGTATACAAAGCGGCACAAGATCGACAAAAGAGTTATGCGGATCTTCATCGAAAGGGCGTGGAATTTAGTGTAGGGGATCATGTATTATTACGAGTTGCTCCATGGAAGGGAGTTACAAGATTTGGGAAGAGAGGAAAGCTCAAATCCACGATTTATTGGTCCATTTCAAATTCTTGACCGAGTAGGAAATGTAGCCTATAGACTTGCGTTACCTCCAAGTATGTCTCGTGTTCATAATGTGTTTCACATATCGTACTTAAGAAATATGTGAAAGACCCGAACCACGTTATTGAGTTAGAACCGGACGAGATAGCCAGAAGACTTAACGTGTGAGGAGGTACTGTCAAGATCTTGGATAGGAAGGAGCATGTCCTACTGCAAAAGGTCATACCACAAGTTAAAGTTTTGTGGAGGAATCATGCTATAGAGGAAATGACACGGGAATTGAAACGGAAATGAAAGCGAGGTATCCTCACCTTTTCAAACACTGTGCGTCGTCGTCAATTTCGAGGGACGAAATTTCATAAGGAGGGAGGTTGTAAGACCAAAATTTTTTAAATAAAAGGAATTTCCTTTATTTATTATTTTGAAATAGTAAGGGTTGATTTGATTAATGTGGATAGTTAAGGGTTAAATCATGAAATATTTCAAAATAAGCAAGTGGTTATAAAATATTCATTGTTGTGGGGAATATTAGTTTGGTAGTGGAATATTAAATGCTTTGTCGGGGAATATTAAATGCGACCACAACGCGACCATGTGTGGGCCCATAACGAAAAGCGATTGGATGAGGAAAAGCGACAAAGTTTGGGTGGTTATAAATAGCGGCGTAGTTATTCTGAATTAAGATTGTTGGAATACCCGGTGGTTAAAATACGATGTCTGGCGTGGTTGCACGATGTAGCACGGTATTGCGCATGATTGTTGAATTATTGATCCTTACGTGAAGGCACTTTTCAATAATTTTCACGATGAATTCTTGTTCAATATTTTATTTTATTGATTCAATAATTGTTGCGTTGATATTTTATATTATTATTGTTTCAATAATTGTCACTACACAATATTTCCCATTATCGGATCAATAATTCATATTATTTGAATAATATTATTAGATAACATTATTGGCAATGTCTAGAAAGTTACATCTAAGGAGAGGTTTGGTCACCTAATTGCGGCGCCCGATGAGGAGAGATCCTTATTGAAAGCCCCTCTTTCTGAGGAGCGACTTTCGTTGTCATAAATGTGATTACGTAATATTATTTGTGAATAATTAATTATTGATTCATATGATAAGGAAATATTTATTTTATATGAATATAAATGATGGATTTATTTATGTGGTTATTAATGAAGGAATTAATCTTTGAGATGTTTTATTTGTATTTTGTCGGATTGGAGGTATTAAAAGATCAAATTGGTGTTATTACGACTTTATTGTGTGAGTTATAATATTTAATCCGAATAGTTGGATCGTTGTAATTTTTGGATATGTTATACATATATAAGTTGAGTATATGTCAACAAATTTTGAACCGTTAAAATGAGCGTATAATTTATTATGAATTTTAAGAGGTGGTGATTTAGAAATTAGGTTTATAATTGATTTTGGTGGAAAATTCTAGAATTGAGTGGGCCCCACTTGTGGTTGGTGAAGAAATGTGCTGAATTTTATTTCAAATGTGGTGGGTGGGAATAGTAGCGAGTAAAGCCATCAGTTTGCGAGTTAAGTCCGCTTGGCGTCTTAACACATTTTCCTATAAATAGAGGCTAAGTTAGAATTGAAAATCACACCGAAAACAAGTTTTCTCTTTCTCTCTATATTATTGAGCGTATTTTGTGAGTATTTAGATACTTTGAGAGTTCTTTGTTCAATCTGAGTTTCATTCAACATCACTTGACCTTTCATTCAAATCTTGATTCTTTGAGGTAAGGGATATTATTTTTTTCGTAATGATATTATTTCTTGATATCATTATCTTTGAAATGTTGATCTGAAGTTTTTATCAAATTTGGAACTTTTTCATGTCGGGGGTTACTATTCATGAGTTACTATTCACGAGTTACTATTCATGAGTTACTATTCACGAGTTCTTATTCACGAGTACTATTCATGAAGCGTGAAGATGTTTTTGTGGAATTTCTATCTTTTGGTGTCGGAGTTACTATTCACGATATCTGACACTATTCACGTATCTGACACTATTCATAGAAAAATAAAATTTCTTCTTTTCGTCCAAAATATCTATTACGGATACTAGCTTTGATTGTATCCATGTTTTGATCATTCTTGAATTTTACACCACTATGATTATTTTTGAGGTATTGTTGGACATGGATAAAACAAAGTACGAATCCTTAATCCTTAATCCTTGTCATTTTGTTTCACTTTGGATTCGTTCTTTAAAAATATTTTCATCATCCTCGGTCTTAAATGATGATATTATTGAATATCTTTGGCTGTAGTGCAAAGATGAATGATTTCAAAGAATATCTTTGATGCAGTAGTGCAAAGATGAGCGGTGATGAGATGAACATGACCGATTGATGAATATCTTTGGCACATGTAGTGCAAAGATGAACATGTGTTTGAATGAACATATGACCGATGATGAATATCTTTGGCCTTTAGTGCAAAGATGAGCAGTGTTGAGATGAACATGACCGATTGATGAATATCTTTGGCTTTGTGGTGCAAAAGATGAATATTTGATTTGAGATGAATATTGATTGATGTTACGAGGGATAAAATATTTATGATGGATTGTTAAATTCATAGATTATAGTAGACTTCATTCTCTACGTAACTCTTCTATGAATTATTATTTCATTGCGAATATTGATCCGAAACTTGTTGTCTATTGTATTCTATCGATTTTTCCTGTTGGAGACTAACGATAATTTGTTGTATATTATCTTAGTCATAGTATTATTCTTTATTGGGCTAGTTGAGCTCACCCTTTTCCTTGTTGTTCCATTTTTCTTCTCGGGAGGCGAGAATGTAGCGAGTACTAGTCGGGTATGGAATGAAGGTTCTAGAGAGAGTTGTTTAGTAGTCCTCACCATTTTGTAAAATAATGTATCAATAATTATGATGGGGATTTATTTGCGTGTGGATATTGTCTAGAAGACAATATTATATTTAAACTCACAGTATATATTGTCGTATTTCACACGACATTTGTATTATTGAAGTTGTAGTTTGCTTCTTGTACCATGTATTTGGCGACTCAGAATGGGTGTTGTGTATACCTATTTTGGTGGCGTCACAGTAGAGATGAGTCAGCTGCATGTAGTAAGATAGTTTGCGAATATATTTCTAAAGAAATTGATAAATCTTCCACTAGATAGGGAGAATCAAACTATGATAGAAGTAGTATATGGGATGTCGTATGTAGAAAAGAAGGAATTGATGTTGGGTAAAATCTAGTTTAGCACAGCACACAAATATACGTGGTCAACAAGTAATAAAGTAATAAGTCAAGTATCGTTCCCATAAATAAAATAACTGCAATTTATCCTAATAACTACCAATTTTATATTATTTCAATTTTATTAAACAAATGATAAAGTTTGTGAAATCTAAGAAAATTACTAATCAAACAAAATTAAACTAACTACTTCAAGTTTTAATCAGATAATGGAGACTTGAGACTACGATTTCACTTATTACTTCACTTAGATCGACACACTTCCTATTAAGCCAAATTAATTATTCTGGATTATTAATCATGAAAATGTAAGTAAATATGACCATCTCTCATGCATCATACCTATATCAACTTAAATCCACAGATGATAGAATTAAGCAAAAAACCCTAATTAACTAATTCACTATATCTCTATGTGAATTAAAATTAAAGAGGATTTTAAGCACAAGTTCTCTAACAGATTACATGCGATGTATATGTATATCTCTATCCTAGACATAAATCATAAATTAAATAGCCATACAGAAAACACAATCACATGTTATTATGATTAGATCTAAACCTATAATCCATTTCTCGAGTTCATATAGATTATCACGGTAATTGCTGATCAGGAAATTACTATTTTAAGTACAAATCATAATTGACAATCCTTTAAATAATCTCAATAACTTAACAAAGAAGCATGTCAATCATAGCTATGCAATTAGATCCATTGTAACCTTAAATAGAAAATTAGTTCAACATAGTTAAATTAAAAACCAAAATCCATAAATAATATAGCATTCTGAATACAAGAATAAAGATGAAGAAATAGAATGAAAATTGTGATGTAATCATTTAATCTTCTTCACACTTGCCTTAAAACCGTCTTGCTAGCCTCTTTGCTTTAATTCCCCAAGAGCTAGATAAAATATAGGGTTTGATGATATGAATTCGATAATATCTTCTGTAACTCCCCCAAATTTAGGTACTTGAAACCCGAATTCAGTGCTTTACGATACCATTTCTATGAGCGGAAATATTACTAATAATAATAACAATAATATAAATTTCAAACTTAACTTACATTTATCAGAGTCTAATCCCAAGTACGCAACCTTTACTACATTCTTTACATGATATATAATTCATATCATTATCTGATATAGTCTAACTATTACAAAAGATATAATTAAACATATCCTGTTTTCTTTCCTGTTCACTTGTTCTTGTCTGAACCTTCCGGTTGATCATGCTTAGCTGAAAATATTTAAATTTAAAGCAAGAATGAGCATTTGGGTGCCCAGCAAGTAATAACAATTATAAATATAATTAGCTGAAAGAATTAAATGTTTTCTTTGTACATCACTTCTACAACAGACCAATAGTTGTGAAGTAAACTGAACCAATCATAGCCATATATTATTTCTATATCAAAGCTTTTGAAAATACGTATTGACTATATATATATATAGGGTAGTCGACAAATTATGAACATTGTTTTTTGTTTTCAAAAAGGTTAGACAGAACTTCATCTGCAAACCGTTTTAACTTACGGGCACGAGGGTGTACATCCCATGGACCCTGTATTGATCAATACTACATTGCTAGAACGATATTATCTTTCATCCTTTGTCTGCCTTCGTGCATAAAAATTTTCCCATGTTCGGGATGTTCATAATTAGTCAAGAATCCGAACCAAAACAATTTGATTGAATACAAAAGTGTTTTATCATATTCAACGATAGTTTTGGATCTGTGTCTAGCTAGGTCAAATAGCTTAGACGACTTTTACTGTATTCATACTAGGGTTCAATATATATATAAATATATATCAACATGTGATTAATACAATGATTATCCAAGTGGGGACACTTGTATAACCATATTTAAAAATTAACGAACAGAATATATATCTGAATTACTATATACTAACATGTTGATAAACAATGATCGGATATAGAATATATCACAATAGGGTTAATAATATAGCATAATAATAATATAGTTCTGAAACATTCTTACTCATATCCATTGCATAAAGGAAATGCAAAGGTAGGATACTTGCCTGGTCTGCTGCTTACAGTTACGCAACTTAGTTTTATCTTTTATATAGCAACCTATCAGTAATAAGAGCATTTTACTGATTAGAATAACATATCGCAACACATAGCTTTTGCTTATTGCGATCGACCATAACCTAATCACATTGTCACACACATTTCACAGTCATTAAATCACAAATAAACACATATATAGACGCATTATGCAAGTCCAGATCAATTTACGAACTCACTTAGCAAGTCACCAAATTTTATCGAGTAATTATTGAGTCCAAGACTCTATATCGAAGTTCAATATCTATTTAGACTATTTAAATAACAGTCATAACATTTTTAAATGACTTGCAAAAAAAATTTAAACAATTAATATAATTTATTCTAAATTTTCAAACAACTGAATCATTATAAAATTATTTAAATATCAAATAATTCTATTATCATTAAAATTATTTAAAAACTTACAACCTGCCAGATCTGGACATATGAAAAGCTTGTCATACTCGGTTTTGTACATTCTGGGTTGCCCAGAATTCACCCGGTCAACTTCGGTCACGGGTTTTGACCGATTACAACATGAAATCTAGACATCCAATAACAGTGATTCCACTTTTATATGAAAGATAACATGACATACTACAAGTATCAACCTTCAAATAACAAAAGCACATAACGAGCAAAGATTAAAGAAGTCTGACATTCATTGTCAGACCATATTTTCAACATTTTCCAGATTTGCAAAAATATAAATTTTGAGCCTATAGATGTTATGGATCTGGGATTTAACAACCCAGATCACTAAATGACACCATAAACAACACATTACAACACCAAATCATAACTTCTAACATGATGAACAAGATCAGATTTTTGGGTTTAGGTTTTATACCTCTCATGATCAATTCTTGATTCTAGCTGCTGATTCGGTTAAGTGTGTTAATGGGGCTTCAAAATAGGATTGATATGCTATATAATTTTGAAAGTTATGAGAAAGAATGGGTTGGTTGAGTATTGGTTAAAAAACTGGGCAATAAAATGACTTTCTCTCTCTCTCTCTCTAATGCTATATATATTACATGTGTGCATTGTATGTGGCTGAAATCAGCTGATGGCTTGTAATTAATATCACATGGGGTTAGTGAGAGTTGGTTTACCAACTCACCATATGTCAAAACCTATAATCTAGCATCAATAATTCACAAAAGGGTAAAAATGGACATTTGGCTTAAACTTTTAATGGCATAATGGTCACTTGACAAACCCTTAGGGTTTGACCCTTAGGGTTTAACCCTAAGGTTTAGCACATTGATTTTGTATGATATCAAATTTAGGGTTTGTAAATAAAATAAAATTTTAGTTTAAAAAAATAATTTATAATTAGGGTTCATAAAATAATTTAGGTCTTTAATTACTTAGCACTTTTCTAATTAGGTTTAAGCGACACTAATTAGCATTACACTTACCCATTTAACGATTAGGGCTTACCATAAGCAAATTAGGGTTTAGAAGAAAAATAATAAGGGTTTATTCTAAAAAAAAATTAGGGTTTTGAATAATTAAAGTTCTCCCTAATTAGGGTTAAGATCTATAATACCGATCATAAATCACATTAACATGATTGCATAACAGTCTTAAACTGGCATTCGACTTTTAAATTAGGGTTTAACAGCTTAAAACTAGGGTTTTGACATAATACACATATTTTAGCCAACATTATCAGTCCACATATACAGTACATATTTACGACACTGAAATAAAATAATATTATAATAAATGCCATTAATCTCATAACAAAATTACTAGAGAGATTTTAAAGTCTCATTTGACTTCAAAATTAGGGTTTATCAGAAATATTAAGGTTTATAAAAATATTATTAGGGTTTGTCATATTACATTAAACCTGCTCCACACATTAACATTACACATATATACATATCATATCTATAACACTAACCATAAATAATATAATATTATTATTCTAATTCCTTGATCAAAACCCGAAATTAGGGTTTGGATTCCATATCCGATTTATCTGTCGATACATACCATTATTAATTAAGTTAAAATAATTAACTTAACTATTTCAAATAAAATCATATAATAAAATAGTTATTATAATAATTCTAATAATCATTGTATATATTATTTAAATAATATATAAACATATTTTCATAGAAAATAATTAATAAAAACATTTTTACTATAAAACTAGTTATTATAAGAATATAATTTATAATGAGCAATAATTCTAAAATAAAATTATTCATAATCATTCATGTAATAAATATATTTTATATTCATTACATAAATACCTATATAATACCTTTCACGCATTCTTACCTTTAAAATAAATAATTAATAATAATAATAAAAAAATTATACGCAAAATTTCTAATTTATTTATATAGAAAATATCAGGTTATTACATTCACCCTCCCTTATAAAGATTCTGCCCCCGGAATCACCGTTTTAAAACCTACACATACCAGGGTATATAGCATAAACAATCATTACAAATAGATCTCGATCATAATTGATCGATCCGATTTTTTAACTATTCAGCAAAAAGCTTGTCTATCTGTTTACACAGAAAATTGATTTCTAATAGAACTCAATTTCCTCCTTCAAAATAATTTATAAAATAATATACTATATATATAAGAAAATAATATATAAGAAAATAAAATTGGTTCGAGTAATACCTGGAGTTGCATCCCCAGCTGCTACGATACCTTGAACGGTCATGTTGAAGACACTTGTGGTTGATTTCGTTGGTTTGTTTGTTGATGTTGGTCCCGTTGTCACCAATGTCCTGCTACCTTTTCCCGTATTCACATTCCTTGCCTCCTTTATCCCTCTTGAACAGTCTTTCACCTTATACTCCATTGATCCACACTTGAAACACCTACTATACATTCTTGAATTAAGACAGTTGGGAGAGACATGTCCCTTCTGCCTACACTTATCACACACAAACTTTTCTTTTATCTCATTTCCTTTTATCGTATAGGTGACAAAACTGTCTTTTGCCCCTCTGTTATCCCAGCTATCACAAACATTGCTACAGGGTCATTTGATCTTCTAAATCCTGGCGATACGATTGTCTTGAAATCTTTGAAGTTTGTCGGTCGATTATTTGGCTAATCTTTCACGGCTGGTATTCCATTCTGCATAGCTTGAGCATCCATATTCGAGAAATTTTGTATCGGGTCTGGTTGTCTTCCAGCTTTGTTGACATGTTCTTTTGTCCGTTTATTTCGTTTCGTCATGGCAGTATTATCATAAATTATTCTTATTATCTTAATTTCTATGCCTTATCGTATACGTTTAACATATAACGCAAAACTTTCTATTCACATAATCATGTACTCAAAATATTAGATTTTGAAAACATGGTTTACTGTAATAACCAGTGACCAGATAAATATTACTATCTTTATACCAACTTATTTCATTAATCCAACATAGATCCATATTCATAGCACATACTGCTTTAAACATTCGCTATCCCTTTGTGACTCGAAAGTCAGGAATCGCTACCATAACTTATACAAAAGTTAAGAATATTCTATTATACAGACATACTTATCATTTATACCACATAGAATCATACATATTCAAGTAATACTTAACACTTTCTATTTCTTACGCCTTTACCAAGGATCAATTGTTTAGTAACTTATCTATTCCTATTATCCTCAATAATCCATTAACACATAACTATACTAGTTCGTTCAACATACAACACATTATGAGTTTAAGAACTCACCACAAACATATGAGTTTAAGAACTCGACATTGACCACATATTCTTTAACTATATTCTACCTTTCAGTTATACTATCGTTTCTGGGTCCGGTACTATACTTTCCAAAATAACCACCTCATTGAGGTAGCTTTCAATGTGAGCCTCTATTGTAGCTATTGGCTTTGATATTGGCTCGGTCATGAAGGTTAACTTATTCTTTACAACTTGAGGGTATCCTAATCCTTTTCCTATCTAACATCTACACACAAACTATCTTGATTAACATATAGTATATACACACAGTACATAATAGTTTTATATAAGTTATCTTTTATTTTATTTTACGATGAATTTATTCAATTCATCTCCTTTTAAACTCTATATGAGTTATTTGTATTTTCAACGTTTCCCTCTATTCCAAGGTTATAGCCTAAGGTCTAACCCACCTAAGGTTTTTAACCCTAAAGCTCTGATACCAAACTGTAACACCCCCAAATTAAGGTACTTGAAACCCGAATTCAGTGCTTTACGATACCATTTCTATGAGCTGAAATATTACTAATAATAATAACAATAATATAAATTTCAAAATTAACTTACATTTATCAGAGTCTAATCCCAAGTACGCAACCTTTACTACATTCTTTACATGATATATAATACATATCATTATCTGATACAGTCTAACTATTACAAAAGATACAATTAAACATATCCTGTTTGCTTTCCTGTTCACTTGTTCTTGTCTGAACCTTTCGGTTGATCATGCTTAGCTGAAAACATTTAAATTTAAAGCATAAATATAATTAGCTGAAAGAATTAAATGTTTTCTTTGTACATCACTTCTACAATAGACCAATAGTTGTGAAGTAAACTGAACCAATCATAGCCATATATTATTTCTATATCAAAGCTTTTGAAAATACGTATTGACTATATATATATATAGGGTAGTCGACAAATTATGAACATTGTTTTCTGTTTTCGAAAAGGTTAGATAGAACTTCATCTGCAAACCGTTATAACTTACGGGCACGAGGGTGTACATCCCATGGACCCTGTATTGATCAATACTACAGTGCAAGAACGATATTATCGTTCATCCTTTGTCCGCCTTAGCGCATAAAAATTTTTCCATGTTCGGGATGCTCATAATTAGTCAATAATCCAAACCAAAACAATTTGATTGGATACAAAAGTGTTTTATCATATTCAACGATAGTTCTGGATCTGTGTCTAGCTAGGTCAAATAGCTTAGACGACTTTTACTGTATTCATACTAGGGTTCAATATATATATAAATATATATCAACATGTGATTAATACAATGATTATCCAAGTGGGGACACTTGGATAACCATATTTAAAAATTAACGAATATATATATATCCAATTACCATATACTAACATGTTGATAAACAATGATCGGATATATAGAATATATCACAATAGGGTTAATAATATAGCATAATAATATATAGTTACGAAACATTCTTACTCATATCCATTGCGATAAAGGAAATGCAAAGGTAGGATACTTTTCGTCATGTCTCTTTGCTTACGATTCTGTGACTTAGTTTTATCTTTTATATAGCAACCTATCGATAATAAGAGCATTTTACTTGATTAGAATAACATATCGCAACACATATAGCGCCGCTTATTGCGATCAACACATAACCTAATCACATTGTCACACACGTTTAACACTCATTAAAATCCAAAATAAACACATATATAGACGCGTTATTATAAAAAGTCCGGATCAATTTCTTAACTCACGTCGAGTGTCGTCACTACTGGCTTTATCAGTAAATTATTGAGTCCAAGACTCTATATATCGAAGTTCAATATCTATTTAGACTATTTAAATAACAAATATAACATTTTTAAATGACTTGCAAAAAAATTTAAACAATTAATATAATTTATTCTAAATTTTCAAACAATCAATCATTATAAAATTATTTAAATATCAAATAATTCTATTATCATTAATATTTAATTAATATTAAACTATTAATGAAACCATTGCCAAAATATTAAAGTTATTTATAATAACTCAAAATATTTTTAAAATACTTATATTACCCTTAAATGATTTTTAAAACAATTAAAATCATTTTTAATAATTACCATTAATATTAAAATATTAATGAACTATTTATTCAAATATTAAAAGTCATTTATCATAACTTAAAATATTTTTAATTCACTTATATCCTTTTTAAATGATTTTTAAATAAATAAAATCATTTTAATTTTTTTATTTAATATAATTATTAAATAAACTTATTATCAATAATCTTAAATTAATATCATTAATATTAAATTATTAATAAAATTATCCCTTAAATATTAAAAGTTACATTTTATAACTTAAAATATCTTTAAACATTTTATTTTAATTTAAAATGAGTTTTATATTATTAAAATCATTTCTAAACTAAATTATTTAATATAGTCATTAAATAAACCTAATATCATTAATATTAATTTATTAATGAGAATTCTCCAAAAATATAGAAAATTATATTTTATAAGTCCAAATATTTTCTAACACTTTATTCTCATTTAAAATGATTTTTAAATCAATAAAATCATTTTTAACTTTTTATTTAATTTATCAATTAAATAATTCTAATATCATTAATATTAAATTATTAATATTTTTCATGACAAAATATCAAAAGTTATATTTATAACTCAAAAAATTTTTTACACACTTTATTCTTATTTAAAATGATTTTTATATAATTAAAATCATTTTTCTTTAATTTATTTAATAAACTAATTAAATAATTTAAATATCATTAATATTCAAATAATTGTAAATAATAATGAAAAATATCTCAAATAATTAAAAGTTATTTTTCATAATTTAAAATAATTTTTAAAATAATTTTTGTAATTTTTATAATTTATTTCCTATTTTTAATCAATTTTCAGAAATTAAGAAATTAAATAAATTAAATACCGCCGCTATAGCCCTTTAGTGATAGTAATCGTCGCTGTTGGTATTCTTGAGCCTCAAGAACACTGACAGGCCGGTTACCAACATACTAAGTTTGACCAGCTATAAATTACAATCTGATAAAGTTCTAGGCTAACTAAAGCTTTGATATTGTAGCTAACATGTAATACTACAGTTATCCTATCTCAACTTGCTCAAACAACAACACAACAAAGCAATCTGAGCCCTCAAAATACTTGTCAAACGGTTTCTGGGTTTTCCCAGAAACCTAGGTATTCGAGTGAGCACTTTCATGTTTAAATTAAGATGCCTTATGATCATGATTTTGATTGTTTTGTGGTTTAAACTGGTAGCATACATGACAAGGTATAACAACATATCAAGGTTACAATTTCACAACATCCAAATCATAATCTACGATTCGGTTAAAATGTCGCCGAACACGTGTTCTTCATTTTCCGAAAATCCCGTAAATGCGAAGTCGATTGTCGTGTGGCCTAGTTTGACCACCTAATCTGTTAAATATGTTGATGTTTTAGGAGATATAAAGACCAAAATGTATAGTCCATTATACAGGCTACAAGTTAGTTATAACAACAACATAAAAAAACTTACAACCTGCCAGATCTGGACATATGAAAAGCTTGTCATACTCGGTTTTGTACATTCTGGGTTGCCCAGAATTCACCCGGTCAACTTCGGTCACGGGTTTTGACCGATTACAACATGAAATATAGACATCCAATAACAGTGATTCCACTTTTATATGAAAGATAACATGACATACTACAAGTATCAACCTTCAAACAACAAAAACACATAACGAACAAAGATTAAAGAAGTCTGACATTCACTGTCAGACCATATTTTCTACATTTTCCAGATTTGCAAAAACATAAATTTCGAGCCTATAGATGTTATGGATCTGGGATTTAACAACCCAGATCACTAAATGACACCATAAACAACACATTACAACACCAAATCATAACTTCTAACATGATGAACAAGATCAGATTTTTGGGTTTAGGTTTTATACCTCTCATGATCAATTCTTGATTCTAGCTGCTGATTCGGTTAAGTGTGTTAATGGGGCTTCAAAATAGGATTGATATGCTATATAATTTTGAAACTTATGAGAAAGAATGGGTTGGTTGAGTATTGGTTAAAAAAATGGGCAATAAAATGACTTTCTCTCTCTCTCTCTAATGCTATATATATTACATGTGTGCATTGTATGTGGCTGAAATCAGCTGATGACTTGTAATTAATATCACATGGGGTTAGTGAGAGTTGGTTTACCAACTCACCAAATGTTAAAACCTATAATCTAGCATCAATAATTCACAAAAGGGTAAAAATGGACATTTGGCTTAAACTTTTAATGGCATAATGGTCATTTGACAAACCCTTAGGGTTTGACCCTTAGGATTTAACCCTTAGGGTTTAACCCTAAGGTTTAACACATTGATTTTGTATGATATCAAATTTAGGGTTTGTAAAAAAAAATAAAATTTTAGTTTAAAAAAAATAATTTATAATTAGGGTTCATAAAATAATTTAGGTCTTTAATTACTTGGCACTTTTCTAATTAGGTTTAAGCGACACTAATTAGCATTACACTTACCCATTTAACGATTAGGGCTTACCATAAGCAAATTAGGGTTTAGAAAAAAAATAATAAGGGTTTATACTAAAAAAAAAATTAGGGTTTTGAATAATTAAAGTTCTCCCTAATTAGGGTTAAGATCTATAATACCGATCATAAATCACATTAACATGATTGCATAACAGTTTTAAACTGGAATTCGACTTTTAAATTAGGGTTTAACAACTTAAAACTAGGGTTTTGACATAATACATATAATTTAGCCAACATTATCAGTCCACATATACAGTACATATTTACTCCACTGAAATAAAATAATATTATAATAAATGCCATTAATCTCATAACAAAATTACTAGAGAGATTTTAAAGTCTCATTTGACTTCAAAATTAGGGTTTATCAGAAATATTAAGGTTTATAAAAAATATTATTAGGGTTTGTCATATTACATTAAACCCGTTCAACACATTAGCATTACACATATAACATACATATCTATAACACTAACCATAAATAATATAATATTATTATTCTCATTCCTTGATCAAAACACGAAATTAGGGTTTGGATTCCATATCTGATTTATCTCATCATATACATACCATTATTAATTAAGTTAAAATAATTAACTTAATTATTTCAAAATAAAATCATATAATAAAATAGTTATTATAATGATTCAAATAATCATTGTATATATTATTTAAATAATATATAAACATATTTTCATAGAAAATAATTAATAAAAATATTTTTACTATAAAACTAGTTATTATAAGAATATAATTTATAATGAGCAATAATTCTAAAATAAAATTATTCATAATCATTCATGTAATAAATATATTTTATATTCATTACATAAATACCTATATAATACCTTTCACGCATTCTTACCTTTAAAATAAATAATTAATAATAATAAAAAAAAATTATACGCAAAATTTCTAATTTATTTATATAGAAAATATCGGGTTATTACATCTTCTCTGCCCCTCAATTTATCTTTTATAGTCTCCTAATCGTGTCGCAAATCAGCTACTAAATCCTCTCCTGAATCCTTCTCAAACATGGAAACTTCTATTATCCTCCCGACTGTAAGACTCCAACTTTTATGAATAAAGATTAATTTTTCTCGAAATATATTTTTAAATATTATGGTGTGGATTTGATATAATGTTATAGTTGTGGGTAATATTTACAAATTTTGAAAAGTAAGCAGGTTGTCATAAAATATTCGATTGGTTGGAGAATATTCATTTTAACAGGAAATATTCATACGATTACACAATCATTGGTGGACCCCACAACGAAATTACTGTCGGAGTTAGAAAACGACAGAAATATCTTTTTATAAAAATAACGGTGAGAGTTTTATCGTTAACTGTTGAAATACCCGGTGATAAAAGTACAGTAATACGCGTGGTTGCATAGTAGCACACGATATTGATTATTGATGCTTACGTTAGAAGTCACTCAGTTATACTCAATTATTACTATAGTAATTGCTGCATAGTATCTCATATTATTGATTCAATTATTGTCACAATATTTTATATTATTAAATCAATAATTGAGACGACATAGTTATTCATATTATTATTTGCATTATTGACGATGTCTAGAAAGTTCTGTCGAGAAAAGGGGTTTGGTCACCTAATTGTGTGCCAATAAGGAGAAATCCTTATCAAAAAGCCCCCTATTTCCTGGGAATGATCTGGTTGTTAAATATTGTGAGTTATAATAATAATGAATAAATGTTGTTAAAAATGTGTTTTGTGAAGCCAAGTGAGTTGAGATAAATAGAGGAAATTTTTATGAAGTATTTGTTATAAATTTTGCTTATTATATGGACCCCAACTTATCCATTTTTCAAAACTTTCAGGAGAAGTTATCTCAATTTTGTTTTATATATATATATACATATATTATAATAAGTTTTTTAATGAAAAATAGAATATATTATATTTTATTATGCATGGTATTTGTATAGTGTCTCCATAGTGTTGCATAGTGAATTTCAGAAAAATTAGACGAAACCCGTGAAAATTTTCTTCCTGTTCACCCGTGAAAAATTTCAAATAGTGCCTGACCATTCTCCTATAAATAGGATGCTCAGTTTAGAAATGAAAATTACACCAGAATCAGAGAATTCTTCTTCTATAATATTGAGCGTATTTCTTTAGAGTTTAAGGAAGCTTTAAGTGTAGAAAACAGTTTAAATTTTTTTCAAAAATATTCCCGCTATACCAGTCACAATTACTCTCTTTTTGAGGTAAGGGGTATTATTTATTTCATATTCACTTACGATATTATTTTTAGTATTCGTAAGGAATTTTATTTTCGTTCAATATTCGTAAAGAATGTTATTTTAGATTCGATGATAAGTAAGGAATATTATCTTAGTTCAATATTCGTAAGGAATATTATTTTTCGTTCAACAAATGTAAGTAAGGGATATTATTTTTGTTCAATATTCGTAAGAAATAATATTTTCTTCCATACTCTATAGTATGTAAGTAATATTATTTCGTTTCAGATTCCGAATTCTACACTCATTTTATTAAAGTATTGCTTCTATACTCCTTAAAATTAGTTGAATATCCTTGAAATTTGCACTTCATCTAGTATCATTTCACAAGGATATTTTTTGAACATTCTTGTTAAATTTTAAGATTTTCATGCCGGAGTACTATTTATGGGCACTATTCATACATACGACACTATTCATACATACAACACTATTCATACCTACGGTACTATTCACGGGGTACTATTCTTGAAGTATTATTCATGGGGTACTATTTACTCGGGTACTATTCACCCGTAGTACTATTCATGACAAAAATTGTTTTTTTATGTCCAAATCATTTTTGATACAATATTAATCTTGAATTTTACTCCACAAAGCAGTATTATGTTGACAATTTGGACATTATTAAATTCTAGAAAAATTGAATTATAAATCTGTAAAATTTATCCTTGATTTCGTTTAATTGAATTCTTATATCATGTCATCATCCTCATGTTTATATTGTGATGAAAGTCATCTTTGGCCCATAGTGCATAGATGGACTGTTGATTGGAATGATTATGACCAGGGATTATTTGGTATAATCATGACCTGTAATATTACAAATGATGTGGTAAAAGTCCTCAACGGCCCGTAGTGCATTGATGGACAGTTGTTGGTATGATCATGACCATGAGTTCTCTTCGGCCAAGGGTGCAAAGATGAATTGTTGATTGGCATGATCATGACCATTGGTGATAACACGAATATCCTTGGCCCGTAGTGCATGGATAATTCGTGGATGTGATACTAATGAATATCCTTGGCCCATAGTGCATGGAGAATTCAGTGATGTGGATTATTTATTAAGCCGAGTCTCAGCGATAAAATTGATGATAAACTTTTAAATCTTAGAAGATAGTAGATATCATGCTCTACTTGACTCTTCTAATGAATTATTTGTTCCGCTGCAGTTAAACTTATTGTTTATTATATTCTATCAGTTTAAAACTGTTAAAGGCTAACGATAACTTATTCTGCATTATCTTAGTCATAATATTTCTTACTGGGCTAGTTGAGCTCACCCTTTCTCTTTTATTGTTCTCTTCAGGAAATGAGAATGTAACCGGGACTAGTCGGGGAATGGAGTGACTGTCCGAGATGGTGGCTGTAGTAGTCCTCACTATTCTATGAAATAGTGTGATAATAAATGTAATGAGGACTCCATTTGAGTTTGGATATTGTCTATGAGACAATATTCGTGTAAAAACTCTCAGCTACGCTTTTTGTCGTATTGTATAAATGAAGTTTATAATTAAATTATGTACCATGTATTTGGCGACTCAAAATGGATGATGTATACATATTATGGGGGCATCACAGTTGGTATCAAAGCTTAGGGATATGATCCCTGGCTGAGATTTGAGGCTCGAACTAGGAGGGGAGAAATGGATAAATCCTTCGCCAGTATGACCTACTTAAGCTTAATTGTTATTTAATTGGTCGATCAGAATATAGGGATAATATGTGGCATGTCAATTAACCCTTGTTTTATGACAGTATTTGAAAATGACATCTGAAAATCAAGAGATAAACTCATATAGAGTTTTAGGTGATGAATCGAGGAGATTCATTTAAAGAATAAATATTGGAGTATAATATTTTTTTATAACAAAGATTTTATTGGGGAGTACTAATTAAGTTATTACACTTGATTGTAGGATGTTAGGTGAAGAAGAAATTAGAGATATCCATGTGGTGAGTGAAGAATTAATAGTTGCACCCGAGCTAGTCGCAGAGGTAGCAGCTGAGAGTGAGGAAGAAGAGGAACTTGAGGAGAATTTATTAGGAGAACTTTATGATCGAAATGTAGAATTGCAAAATCGTATTCATGAGTTAGAAGAGTAGGCTGAAGAACGGCAGACGGTCGTGGAGCAAAAGGATGCAACAATTCAAGCTTGTGTTACCCGATATGTGATGCTTGAACAGAAGCACTCTTTGGCAGAGTATAAGATAATAAAGCTGGAATCTGAGAATTCAAATGTCAAGGATCAGCTGAAAGAAGAAACAACTAAGCGAGTGAGAATGAAGGATGCATGGGTAAAAGCCGCACGACGCGTTGATATTGTGGAAAGAGACGTCCGATCCAAGAAAGCTAAAATAGATGATATGTATTTCTCTTTTTGGACAGCAATTGGGAGAACCCAACATCGAGTTTTGAATTACCTTGTACATTATGGTCAACCCCAATTCGATATGGATCGAAGATTAATGATTCAGATTATGGATCAAGAGTACGATGAAGCAGTTGAGGGTGGAATATGCCCTATAGAGAAAATCAATTCCAGTGGTAATGATGACACTAAAGGCTGTCCCAGAAAAGTCAAAGTTGGTGGTTCACGTGAGAGCGTTTTTTATGACTTCCCAAAAAGGGAGGAACCCAAATGAGGTTATCACGGATAAACTAATTATAAACTCTTGCGAAGTTTATACCTTATTTGATACTGGTTCTACCCATTTTTTTATTTCTCCTGCTTGCGCTCAACGTTTAATTATAATTCTGGAGAAATTAGACTTTCACTTATCTAATGAAACTCTGTTGGGAGAAACCTTCGTTACCTCCACTATTTATAAATCTTGTTTGATTCAAATCGGCACCCTCACGTTACATGTCGATCTTATCTCTTTGAAAATACTTGCATTTTATGTGATTTTAGGGATTGATTGGTTAACTAATCATCATGCTAAAATTGATTATTTTCGTAAGGTTATTAACTTTCATATTTCTAACCAACCTATTATGCGAATTCAACCAACCAAACCACTAAAGTCAATCACTGTCATATCAAGCCATGAAGCCATTCGTTTATTAAAAAATGGATGTCAAGCTTTTAGCCCATGTCATAAATTTAAACAAAAATACGTCAGTTTTGAATGATATTTCTATTGTTAATAAATTTCCTGACGTATTCCCTGAAGAACTTCCTAGCCTACCCCCAGAGCGTGAAATAGAATTTTGTATTGACTTTGAACCTGATATAAAACCCTCAAATATTTCTTCACCCAAAATGAACATAACATGCGCCAAAGACGTTGGCTCAAGCTATTGAAAGATTACGATAATACCATTCAATACCATCCTGAAAAAGCAAATGTGGTAGCTGACGTGTTGAGTAGAAGATCATATGCGTTTATGAGTGCAATATTGTTAACACAAAGACCCATTTAGTATGACTTACAAATGAGGGAGATAGAGTTAAAGACTCCAAGAACCTATGTGAAGATAGTGAATATACGATTAGAATTAACTTTAATCGATAGAGTTAAAGCCGATCAAGCTACAGACCCAGGGCTGATGAATATGAAGAAGAAGGTGCAAGAAGGCGTTATTTTAGAAGCAAGAATCGACGAAGAGAGGAAATCTCAACCCTCGATTTAATTGACCCATTTGAAATCCTCGATCGAGTAGGAACTGTGGCCTATAGACTCGCCTTACCGCTAAGTATGTCGCGTGTTCATAACATTTTTTACGTATCGATGTTACGTAAATATGTGGATGACCCGAACCACATTATTGAATTAGAACTAGACGAGATAGCAGAAGATTTAATGTATGAGGAGATACCTATTAAAATCTTGGATAAGAAGAAACATATTCTACGCTCAAAGGTTATACCACAAGAGTTAGAATTTAAAATGATAACAAGGTATCCTCACCTCTTCGACATACCAGGTACGTACACCAATTTCGAGAACAAAATTTCATAAGAAGGGGAGGTTGTAAAACACCAACTTTTATGAATAAAGATTAATTTTTCTCAAAATATATTTTTGAATATTATGGTGTGGATTTGATATAATGTTATAGTTGTGGGTAATATTTACAAATTTTACAAAGTAAGCAAGTTGTCATAAAATATTTGATTGATCGGGGAATATTCTTTTTAATAGGGAATATTCGTACGATGACACAATCATTGGTGGACCCCACAACAGAATTACAGTCGGAGTTAGAAAATGATAGAAATATCATTTTATAAAAATAATGGCGAGAGTGTTACCGTTAACTGTTGAAATATCCGGTGATAAAAGTACAGTAATACGCGTGGTTGCATAGTAGCACACAGTATTGATTATTGATGCTTACGTGAGAAGTCACTCAGTTATACTCAATTATTGCTACAGTAATTGCTACATAGTATCTCAAATTATTGATTTAATTATTGTCACAATTGTAATATCCCCAAATCCCGGTCCTAATCACCGAGGATCTGGTATACTAATTCTATAATTATTGCGGAAGATATAAACATAAATTTTTTATACATTAAACTTTATAAATTAATCCCCAATGTCGAGTAACCTTAACTTTTACACAATTCAATATCCTATCTAACAAACAATGTTATTATCATACAGTACTGTTACAATTGTAGCTGCACATATAATCCTAAGCTGGACTTGTTATTGTCTTTTCCTTGTATCCGACGTATTCGTCTGAATCTGCAATATTTATCATGATATAGCAAGGGTGAGCAACAAATTCGCCCAACAAGTATAAGTTTATTTGAGGATATATCATGATTGAAAGAATATAAATAAAAGGCTGGCTACATTCAATAATATAAAAATTGAGAACTAGCAGGAATCAAATTTCATAATTGAACGATTAGAACGACATGAATAAATGTCAATAATAAACATGAACACAATATCTGGATTGGATAGTAATGAAGGTGATCAGCCTTTCATACCTGATGAACACATGTCATATGCATAGAGTGCGAATCAATAATTTATAGACGTGATTATCAACAATAATTAACCACAAGCACAATTGAAAGAACAATTCGGGGTCGATTTTAGAGAACTTGCACAATAAGTAGAAGTTCAAGGTTAGGAACTTGCCTGTATCACCGACTACTGTTACACATTTTATATCGCTTTATCCGAAGACCTATTGTTGATAATATAGATCTCCAATATTAGAATAATATCATCACAGTATAATACTGTTATATATAATTATAAAATAATCCTAAACACATAACACATAACCCTATCAGTCCACAAACTACCTAAGACTCGATATTAAGTCAAACTATTTTAGTCTGAGTTGAATCCGACACAATTCTGACATCCCGACAATCTAGTCGGACTATTCTCGAACCTAATATTACCAAGACTCGGTCCAAACACTTAACAATTAACTTAGATAATTTTATTATCAGTCAAAATATTTTTCATAGGCTCGTAATAATTTTTAAATAATTATTACCTTTTATCATAATTTTTCAATCACATATATCGTATTTATATAAATTAAATACCACATTATTCCCTTATCATTAATATTTATTTAATATTAATATTAATAAAAATCATAACATAATATTATAATATTTTTATAATATATCAAAGTATTTTAATACCTTAAAATCATATTTATATGATTTTTAAACCTTTAAATCTATTATCCAATAATTGAAATTAATATTAAAATATTAATATTTTCATGACAAAATATCCAAAAGTTATATTTTATAACTTAAAATATTTTTCTAACCCTTAAATCATTTTTATATGATTTTTAAAACATTTATTCTATTCTTCCATAATTTATTTAATATATTCATTAAATAAATCAATTACCATTAATATAAATTTATTAGTGAAATTCTTCACAAAATATTAAAAGTGATTAGAAATAACTTAAACTATTTTCTAACACCATAATATATTTTAAATGATTTTTCAAGTATTAAAATTATTTTAAAGTAATTTATTTTATATTATAATTAAATAAATTAAATATCATTAATATTAAATATATAAGAAATATACTCAAAATTATTAAAAACCCATTTTTAGGCTTTAAAATAATTTTTAGGAATTTATTATGTATTTTTAATAATTTAAAACTATTTTTTCTATTTATTTAATAAAATAATTAATTTTCAAAAATTAAGTGTCACTAAAGGGCCCTATAGCGACAAAACCGTCGCTATAGGTGTTCTTGAGCATGTCAGAACATTCATGGCCAGTCACTAAGGTTCCTAGTTTGACCACTGATAAATCTTTGATTCTAAGGTTTCTGGGCTATCTAATACATTGATCTTGTAGTATTTATATAATACTACAAGTATCAATCATCATCTGAGTCATTAAACATCACAGTTGCAAGATCCAAGCTTACAAAGTTGCTGTTAGAGGCTTGCTGGGTTTTCTGGGTTACCCAGAAACCCAGACAGCTTCAAGTGCCCACTTTGTGGCTCAAACATCTTAGGGTTCTAGTCATTTATTTTGTGTTCTAATGCTTCAAACATGTATTTCACATATCAAGGAACATATATATAACACCAAATTAGTCAAACAACATAACAGTTGAGAGATCAAGGCCAGTCAAAGTGGTGTCATGAGCTATTCTGCACGATTTTTGGGTTTTCTAGATTTTGTCTAAGGCAGTTGGTCAACCCTACTTTGACCACGATTAATTTTGATTCTATACATGATATGGGTGATATAACGACATGTATGTGTAACCTACATGTCAGTCTACAACATCAACACAACAACTTGACCAAACTACTAAAGAACAACAAGATCTAAGGCTTAGAAAAGCTTATCAGAAGCTTTCTGGAAAATCTGGGCTGCCCAGATTCTAGTTGGTCATGTTCGGTCAACCATGTTTAACATTGTCGTCTCAATTATTAATTTAATACTATAACATATTATGCAGATGATACTGTGACAACAATTGAATCAATAATATGAGAGATATGATGCAGCAATTACTGTAGCAATAATTGAGTATAACTGAGTGACTTCTCACGTAAGCATCAATAATCAAAGATACTATACAATACCGTGTGCTACTATGCAACCACGCATAATACTATACTTTTATCACCGATTATTTTATGACAACTTGCTTACTTTGAAAAATTTTCACATATCACCCTTAACTTTAACCTTTTATGAATTTAACCATTTACTAAATAGAATAATTATAAGAAAATTGGATACTTTCATTTAATAAAATTCGGGGTCCCATAATCTCCCCTTCTTATGAAATTTCGCCCTCGAAATTTGCGTACCTGGTAGTTCGAAGAGATGAGAATACCTTGCTTTCTTTTCTGATTATACCTTCCCGGTTATTTCCTCTCTATCACGATTTTCCCACTGCTCATCTCCTGTATTTCAGATATCATTCTAGAATACATCTTCAAAACAAAGGTTAATTGACATGTCCCATATTATCCTTATATTCTGACCGACCAATTAAATAACACATAAGCTTAGGTAGGTCATACTAGCGAAGGATTAACCAGTCTCTCCCTTCCTAGTTCTAGTCTCACATCTCAGCCAGGGATCATATCCCTAAGCTTTGATACCAATTGTGACGCCCCCAAAATAGGTATACATCACCCATCTTGAGTCACCAAATACATGGCACATAACTCAAATACAAACTTAATTATACAACTGTTGTGTACAATACGACCAAACATAAGCTGAGAGTTTAAACAAGAATATTGCCTTCTAGACAATATTCAATCTCTATGAATTCCTCATTACAATTATTATCACACTATTTCACAGAATAGTGTGGACTACTAAAGCCACTTATCCTGGACCATCACTCTAGTTCCCGGCTAAATCCCGGCTATATTCTCATTTCACAAGAGAACAATGAAAAAAAAAGGTGAGCTCAACTAGCCCAGTAAGAAATATTATGACTAAGATAATGCAGAATAAATAATCCTTAGCCTTCAACATTATAACAACTGATAGAATATAATAGACAACAAGTTTTAGATCAACAACAGCAGCGGAATAAGCAATCCATTAGAAGAGTCAAGTAGAGCATGATATCTACTATCTTCTATGATTTAAAAAGTTTTTCATCAACTTTATCGCTGAGACTTAGCTTAATAAATAAAATCGAATTATCCCTGCACCACGGCCAAGGATATTCATGTAATCATCAAAGGTCATGATTATACCGAATAATCCCTGGTCATAATCATACCCACAACTGTCCATTTATGAACTACAGGCCAATGAGGACTTTCACCACATCATTCGTCACATTACGGTCATGATTATACCGAATAATCCCTGGTCATAATAATACCAAGTCCATCTATGCACGTAAGCCAAAGATGACTTTCATCACAATATAAGCATGAGGATGATGACAATGACATAATAATTAAATAAAACAAGTTCAAGGATAAATTTTAAAGTTTTATAATTTAATTTATACAGAAATCAATAATGTCCAAATTGTCAACACGATACTGCTTTGTAGAGTAAAATTTAAGAATAATATTTATGTACCAAAAATAATTTGGACAGAAAAGAAATATATTTTTCGGGTAAATAGTACCTCGCGAATAGTACTTCGGGAATAGTACCCTGACATGAAAAGTGTCCCGAATACTCGAGTGAATAATATTCGGGAGAATAGTAATTTGGGTGAATAGTAACCCGTGAATAGTAACTCGTGAATAGTACTCTGACACGAAAAGTGCCCCGAATACCCGAGTGAATAATACTAGAGTGAATAGTAACCAGATGAATAGTAACCCGTGAATTATAACTCGTAACAGAAAAATACCAAAAAAAAATGATATTTCATGACGAGTACAAAAGAAATGATATCCCAGATGAGTATAATAGAATATACAAAACTGCAAATGGATTTTCACCCGCCATGTGGTAATCCACGTAGACAGATCATTTCCTTATACTAAGAATGGAATAACAGAAGAATTCACCATGCATGCGATAGATCGCACAAACAGGTTATTCCCAACAGAATAATAAAGAATGGAACCAGGTCATGCGTAATCCGCATAGACAGGATATTCAACAGAATAATAAAATGAATGGAATAACAACAGAATTCACCGGGCATGCGATAGATTACACGAATACGAGTTATTCCAACGAATAATAATAAAGAATGGAATAACAGAAGAATTTCACCATGTATGTGGTACTTTGCATAGACAGGTTATTCCAACATAATAATAAAGAATAGAATAACAATCCTTATGAGTATTGAAAGAAAATAACTCTCTTCATAAATACGAAAGAATAATACCCCTTACCTTAAAAGAAGACTGGATACTGGAATAGTGAGGTAGCAGACTTCTCTTCTTCTTTCTCTCTATAATTTCTCTCTATAATAATTGTTTTATAACTTTAGTGAATTGGTGAGAAATGAAAGAAGAATGAGCTTCTATTTATAGGAAAATATAGTTTTGATAATTGCACGTTTTGGGGCTCAAAATATTACAGTATAATACCTTCCTCTTTTCCTTCTTTTTTAATTTAGTCCTGCAAGTATTATCAAACTTGCACCACCTCCCTTAATAGTAAATCATGTGAATCAATAGTAAATCATGTGAATTAATAGTTCTAGACATGTGAAAATATGAATTACAATATAGTACCTCCATCTATACCTCCATTTTTAACTTAGTCATGCAAGTATTATCAATCTTGCACCAACTCCCCTAATAGTAAATCATGTGAATCAATAGTACACACATGTGAACACATAGTTATAAGCATGTGAATTAATAGCAATTAATTGCTCATTCATCGGGTTAATTATCCCATTGGTCAATATAACCTCCAGACATTAATTATTATCGAAATAAATGTCGATTTCCACTAACACTAATAATTCTCACACAATGGAATTATCAATTTCATCTTTAATCAACACAAACTTATTCATAATTAATATTATAACTCACAATATTTAACAACCAAGTCGTTCCCAGGAAAGAGGGGGCTTTCCAATAAGGATTTCTCCCTATTGCCACACAATTAGATTATCTAACCTCTCCATGACAGAACTTCTGGACATTGTCAAAATTGTAAATAATAATATGAATAACTTTGTCGTCTCAATTATTGATTTAATACTATAACATATTATGCAGATGATACTGTGACAACAATTGAATCAATAATATGAGAGATATGATGCAGCAATTACTGTACCAATAATTGAGTATAACTGAGTGACTTCTCACGTAATCATCAATAATCAAAGACACTGTACAATACCGTGTGCTACTATGCAACCACGCGTATTACTATACTTTTATCACCGATTATTTTATGACAACTTGCTTACTTTAAAAAATTTTCACATATCACCCTTAACTTTAACCTTTTATGAATTTAACTATTTACTAAATAGAATAATTATAAGAAAATTGGATACTTTCATTTCATATAATTCGGGGTCTCACAATCTCCCCTTCTTATGAAATTTCGCCATCGAAATTTACGTACCTGGTAGTTCGAAGAGATGAGAATACCTTGCTTTCTTTTCAGATTATACCTTCCCAGTTATTTCCTCTCTATCACGATTTTCCCATTGCTCATCTCCTGTATTTCAGATATCATTCTAGAATACATCTTCAAAATAAAGGTTAATTGATATGTCACATATTATCCCTATATTCTGACCGACCAATTAAATAACACATAAGCTTAGGTAGGTCATACTAGCGAAGGATTAACCAGTCTCTCCCTTCCTAGTTCTAGTCTCACATCTCAGCCAGTGATCATATCCCTAATCTTTGATACCAACTGTGACGCCCCCAAAAAAGGTGTACATCACCCATCTTGAGTCACCAAATACATGGTACATAACTCAAATACAAACTTAATTATACAACTGTCGTGTACAATACGACCAAACATAAGCTGAGAGTTTAAACAAAAATATTGCCTTCTAGACAATATCCACTCTCAATGAAGTCCTTATTACAATTATTATCACACTATTTCACAAAATAGTGAGGACTACTAAAGCCACTTATCCTGGACCATCACTCCATTTCTCGACTCGTCCCAGCTATATTCTCATTTCCTGAAGAGAACAATGAAAGAAAAGGGTGAGCTCAACTAGCCCAGTAAGAAATATTATGACTAAGATAATGTAGAATAAATAATCCTTAGCCTTCAACAGTATAACAACTGATAGAATATAATAGACAACAAGTTTTAGATCAACAACTGCAGCGAAATAAGCAATCCATTAGAAGAGTCAAGTAGAGCATGATATCTACTATCTTCTATGATTTGAAAAGTTTTTCATCAACTTTATCATTGAAACTCGACAATAAATAAAATTGAATCATCCACGCACTACGGCCAAGGATATTCATGTAATCATCAATGGTCATGATTATACCGAATAATCCCTAGTCATAATCATACCCACAATTGTCCATCAATGAACTACAGGCCAATGAGGACTTTCACCACATCATTCGTCACATTACGGTCATGATTATCTTAGAATAATCCACGGTCATAATCATACCAAGTCCATCTATGCACGTAAGCCAAAGATGACTTTCATCACAATATAAGCATGAGGATGATGACAATAACATAATAATTCAAGAAAACAAGTTCAAGGATAAATTTTAAAGTTTTATAATTTAATTTATTCAGAAATCAATAACGTCCAAATTGTCAACACGATACTGCTTTGTAGGTAAAATTCAAGAATAATATTCATGTACCAAAAATAAATTGGACAGAAAAGAAATATATTTTTTGGGTAAATAGTACCCCGTGAATAGTACTTCGAGAATAGTACCCCGTGAATAGTACTCCGACATGAAAAGTGTCCTGAATACCCGAGTGAATAATATTTTGGTGAATAGTAACTCGTGAATAGTACTCCGACACAAAAAGTGCCCCGAATACCCGAGTGAATAATACTAGAGTGAATAGTAACCAGGTGAATAGTAACCCATAAATAGTAACTCGTAATAGAAAAATACCAAAGAAAATGATATTTCATGACGAGTACAAAAGAAATGATATCCCAGATGAGTATAATAGAATATATGAGACTGCAAATGGATTTTCACCCGCTATGCGGTAATCAACGTAGACAGATCATTTCCACAATTTAATAAGGAATGAATACAAAGGATCATTCACCATGCATGCGGTAATCCACATAGACAGGTTATTCCAACAGAATAATAAAGAATGGAATAACAGAAGAATTCACCATGCATGCGATAGACAACACATACAAGTTATTCCCAACAGAATAATAAAGAATGTAACTAGGTCATGCGTAATTTGCACAGACAGGATATTCCAACAGAATAATAAAGAATGGAATAATAACATAATTTACGGTACGCGATGAATTCACGACATGATAAAAGTTATTCTTACGAATAATAATAAAGAATGGAATAATGAAGAATTTCACCATGTATGCGATTACTTAGCATAGGCGAAAGTTATTCTAATATAATAATAAAGAATGGAATAATAACCCTTACGAGTATTGAAAGAAAATAACTCTCTTCATGAATACAAAAGAATAATACCCCTTACCTCAAAAGAAGACTGGATACTGGAATTGTGAAGTAGAGGACTTCTCTTCTTCTTTCTCTCTATAATTTTTCTCTATAATAATTGCTCTATAACTTTAATGAATTGGTGAGAAATGAAGGAAGAATGAGCTTCTATTTATAGGAAAATATAGTTTCGATAATTGCACGTTTTGGGGCTTGAAATATTACAGTATAATACCTTCCTCTTTTCCTTCATTTTTAATTTAGTCCTGCAAGTAATATAAAACTTGCACTACCTCCCCTAATAGTAAATCATGTGAATCAATAGTAAATCATGTGAATTAATAGTTCTAGACATGTGAAAATACGAATTACAGTATAGTACCTCCATCTATACCTCCATTTTTAACTTAGTCATGCAAGTATTATCAATCTTGCACCAACTCCCCTAATAGTAAATCATGTGAATCAATAGTACACACATGTGAACACATAGTTATAAGCATGTGAATTAATAGCAATTAATTGCTCATTTATACGGTTAATTATCCGATTGGTCAATATAACCTCCAGACATTAATTATTATCGAAATAAATGTCGATTTCCACTAACACTAATAATTCTCACATAATGGAATTATCAATTTCATCTTTAATCAACACGAACTTATTCATCATTAATATTATAACTCACAATATTTAACAACCAGGTCGTTCCCAGGAAAGAGGGGGCTTTCCATAAGGATTTTTCCCTATTGGTAGCCTTGATTAGATTATCTAACCTCTCCTCGATGAACTTCTAGACATTGTCAAAATTGTAAATAATAATATGAATAACTTTGTCGTCTCAATTATTGATTTAATACTATAACATATTATGCGAGATGATCTGTGACAACAATTGAATCAATAATATGAGAGATATGATCAACAATTCTTGTAGTAATATTTGAGTATAAGCGAGTGACTTCTTACGTAAGTATCAATAATCAAAGATATCTTGTATAATAATCTGCAGTGCTACTATGCAACCACGCGTACTACTATACTTTTATCACCGATTATTTTATGACAACTTGCTTACTTTGAAAAATTTTCACATATCACCCTTAACTTTAACCTTTTATCAATTTAACCATTTACTAAATAGAATAATTATAAGAAAATTGGATACTTTTATTTCATAAAATTCGGGGTCTCACAATAGATCACTAAATAACATCCATATACACTACTCTAGACAACAAACAACAACATCTAACAAGAAATCACATGATTTATAAAATTAGGGTTTATACCTTTCTAAGCTTGATCTTTGATTTCTTATTTCTGAGCTTTGGTTATTGATCAAGGCTTGCTAATACATGATATTGCCTTAGCTTCTCACTCACTTTCACTCTCATACCCAAAAATATAGAGAGAAAATGGCTTTGGATAACTTAGCAAGTAAACTAAATTTCTTACTTAAGTTTAATCTTTTATATTTTTGATCCGTGGCCACAAATGTTGCTAAGTGTCCATCAAATCTGATGTTGGGAGATTTTACACACATGGGATAAGCTAGCTTGATGAGTCACCGAGATTTACAAAATCTTTTACTTAAAGTTTAAGTAAAAGGGTATTTCGGTCATTTCGCACTCACTAAGGGCAATTTGGTCTTTTTTCCTATAATTTGAAGGGAAATTTGGACATTTCAAATATATCCCATAACTTATTACACTTAAGCTTTTATAATTAACTTTTGAATTCCCAAATTAGGGTTTCAGATTCCCGGAACTAAAATTAGGGTTTCCGAACGTATCGCCAGGGTTTCTAAACAGTCATTAGGGTTTTCTAACTTAATCACCATATTCTTATCATAAATTTAGGGTTTATCCCCTATGTAACTTATCTATTCAAGATTTAATCCTTATCCACAAACTATACATATAAAATTTTACTGTTCACACATATGATCACATATACCGACTCGTATACACTTAGATACTTAACCCTGATAATTCTTCACAAGAATTTTAAATCCACCAAAATCTTATATCTCATTACCGACTATCACTTATAGTCTACCAAATCATTCAAATCTTGTCCAAAATTTTTAAAATCCTTAAAATTCTTGTACAGAACTGTCAATTCCATACACTTATTTTCAGTCTAGGTCTATCATATAATCTTTAATCAATCTTTTAAGATTTAATAAAATTGTCTAAATTCCCGGGTCGTCACATTCACCCCTTCTTCTAAGAATTTCGTCCCCGAAATTCAACTTACACCTTATACCCTGCACCATTCACCATTCATTCTCATCATTACATGCTACCCAATACACCACTCACCAGAGTTAAACTTTTAATATTGTGCTGAGGAGTCATATAGATTATGAACTGTCATTTTCGAAATGGTTTATACAGAAATTCATCCATAAACCGTCTTATCTTACAGACATTGTAAGACTCCAACTTTTATGAATAAAGATGAATTTTCTATAATTATCATTGTTTGAATATTATGGAATGAATTTGATATAATGTTATAGTTGTGAGTAATAGTTATAAATTTTGCAAAGTACGCAAGTTGTTATATAATATTTGATTGGTCGGGGAATATTCATTTTAACAGGGAATAATCGTACGACGGCACATTCATTGGTGGACCCCACAACGGAATTATTGTCGGATTTAGAAAATGACAAAAATATTTTATGAAAATAACGGCGGAAGTTTTATCATTAACTGTTGAAACACCCGGTGTTAAAAGTACAGGAATACGCGTGGTTGCATAGTAGCACACGATATTGATTATTGATGCTTACGTGAGAAGTCACTCAGTTTTTGTGACACCCCCAAACCTAGGTACTTCATTCCCACAGGATTTGGTGTTCACTTAAACAAATATTCATATCTAACTACCCAATCACAATAACACTTGATAAATAAAATCTTTCCCATTAAAGGGTTACATAATAAAATCTCCCAGGTTGTCTAACCTTTAAAAACAATCATTCAAATGTGGAATTTAAAATTATTACATAACATCATTATTAAGAAGTCTAAGATCAACACAATAAATAAATGTACAAATCAGCATCACTTGTACAATTTTCCATTTCCTTTGCTAGTTAAAGGTTCATCTACCTTCTCCACTTTAGTCATGCAATGAGTTTATAAATATCTGAGTGAGCAAAACAATTGCTCAATTGGATAAAATAATGAATCAACGGAAGAATAACAATAATAACCGCCAATGAGTAGGCTCATCAAAACTAGATAGTACTCTAACAATGATAATCGAGAACCGAAATCCAAAGTATGGAATAAACATAACCGAGGGTCATAAGACCATGAACTATGTCCACAGTTGCGAGTAATCTTTCAACTATAACTTTAACAGTCATAAGACTATAAGGACTCCTTATACTTAGGGGGATCAGCCCTTCGTATCATGTATTGTGCACAAACATTTAACCCTACGCGTAAGTTATCCCCTAATAATAGGGTTGTTCATCTCAGTATTTAGAGTACAAGTCCGCACAAAAGAGAGTTTGGTTTGGATAAGCTTTCAAGGGTAATTTGAAGTTCAACGATCATCAACTAGAGGACTAGTTGAATTAATACTAATAACATCATATTATAGAATACTCGTAATTGAATAGTCATGGTAAATTAAAATCATGCTTTAGGAATAATCTAATAGCATGCAACTTGAATAACTATAACACACCTTGCTTGAACAATATTAAGCCAAGGTTATTTAGAATTGAATACTAAGCATGCATGGCAATATGAACGATAAACTATTCAAATATATTCGGGCATGCTAAACAACAAGTTAAATACAAGAATAACTTGTTCAATATCAAAAACAAAGTTTAGAAACCTTGCATTATTATATTGGAAACCATAATTAGTTCAAGCAAGATAAAGGATTAGAAAACCTGCCTTGCTCGTGGGCTAAACCGAACAATTCAAACCATAATATCCTATAAACATATATCATCATGACATAATTAGCCATTATCACCTTACAAACATAACTAAGTACGTTCATCATGTAAAAATTGGATTTTTAATCACATAATCAAGTTATAACACAAGTTAATCGTTAATAACATACTTATTCATAGTATAAAAATACTAAAATCAACATTTTACAGTCCTACTATCATCACATAACAATTCTTTTAAATTTTGAGTACAAAAAGTACACTTGTCGAACCATTACGCTAACTTTCATGACTGTATTTCCACGATTTATCTTTGTCTTGTGGCGTATGCTGTGATGCGAGAATAAACTAAAAAGGCTCTTGACTGCGGCATGGCTCCGGTGAGATTAATATTTGCCCGACCCGCATGCGGCATGGCTTCGCAATTTTGTGATTGATCGACAACTTGGCAACAAAGATAAGAAAAAGCCAATTTTGGCCTAAAAGTTCCTTTCTAACAGCCTAATTCACATGCAAATCATACAAAGACTTCATGTAAACCTAATTTAAGAATTCCTAACATGTTTCTATCCATACAACAACATAAACAACAAGTTTAAAACATCCAATTTCACTATTTTTGATAAAAACTCACTTTTTGATGTTTTTAATGAAAATCAACACTGTAATTTTGTTTTTCAACCAAAACAGTTAATTCAAAGCATCTTTATCAATATTTATACATACTCTATCAATTTAAATAGCCAATTTATCAACTACACAACTAATTAGCCCTCAATTCCTCCTTAAATTAACCCATATTCATTCACATAAACTCTCTGTAAAAAGGTTTTCTTCACAAACTACATGCATAACAACAATTCATTGATTATAATCATATAAAACTTATGAAAATAACTTTACAACACTAGTTAATCATATGAATACCCATAAAATCAACAATTTACCCTATCACAAGAATTTTCAGGAGAAATAGGAGAAGAAAAACTAGAACTTTAAAACTTAAAAAAGTAGGAGAATACCTTGATTGTAGAAGATGATGGCTATCCCTTTTGATTATCAAACTTCTTTTCCCCAATTCTTTTCTCAAATTCTCTAGCCTTTCTCCCTCTCTTCTTTTCTCTCTCACTTTTCTTCTTCTCTTCTTCTTCTTCTTCCTTTGAGTCTTTCTTTTCTTCCTATGAGTCTTTCTTTTCTTCCTAACTCTATCTAACGTACTAGATATCTAACATATGATAATAATAATAATATTAAATATATAATATAATACTAACTTAACTGACATCAGTTATGTTTATTTGAAAATCAAAAGCCATAAGGCTTGTTTGGCTAACCACTAAAAAAAATAATTAATTAACCCTTATGCCTTATTTGGTAAAACACAATTAGAATAAAGACTTAATAAGCAATAGGCCTTGTTTGGCAAAACTGAATTAAAACTCGTTTAAGTTATTTTAATAACTCCTTTGTAAAAGGTTATTTGCCACCTTTTTATTAAATTATTACAACACATAAATCAATACCACAAAATTAGAATTACAAATTCAAAGAAAAGAATAATAATTCAATTAATCAAAACTTTCCAACTTAATAATTAAATTAAATTAGAATAAAATAATTAATTTCCTTAATTATTTATTTAACAAATAATTAACCAAATCAAATCAAATTTGAACAATTACAAATTCAACTATAAACACATCCATTAAATATTTATCTAATTCAACAAATATTTAATATAACAATTAAAATTCTGGAATGTTACAGTTTTGTTCAATTATTGCTTCAGTAATTGTTGCATAGTATTTCACGTTAATTGATTCAATTATTGTCGATATTTTATATAATATTAAATCAATAATTGTGACGACGAAGTTATTAATATTATTATTTGCAATATTAATTATGTCTAGAAGTTCTTCTAAGGAGAGGTTTGGTCACCTAATTGCGCGCCAATAGGGAGATATCCTGTCGGTGCGTATTATGCCTGACCTGGTTCCATTAATTATTATTCTGTTGGAATAACCTGTCTGTGCGGTCTATCGCATGTATGGTGATTTCTGTTGTTATTCCATTCATTATTATTCTATTGGAATATCCTGTCGGTGCGAATTTCGCCTGACCTGGTTCCCTTATTTATTATCCTGTTGGAATAACATGTCTGTGTGGTCTATCGCATGCCTGGTGATTTCATTTGTTATTCCATTCTTTATTATACTCAGTTGGTTATAGTTTTGACTTCTATACTCCATGAAATTAGTGAAATATCCTTGATATTTGCGCTTCATCCAGTATCTTTTCATGGAAATATTCTTCTGAGCATTCTGGAATTTTACTCTATAAAGAAGTATCATGTTGATAATTTGGACATTATTAGTTCCTGGATAAATTCATTCTTGAACTTGTTTTATTGAATTCTTATATCATTGTCATCATCCTCATGTTTATATTATGTTGAAAGTCATCTGTGGTCTGTAGTGCATAGATGGACTTGGTATGATTATGACCAGGGATTATTCGGTATAATCATGACCGTAATGTTACACATGATGTGGTAAAAGTCCTCATTGGCCCGTAGTGCATTGATGGACAGTTGTTGGCATGATCATGACCATTGATTAATACACGAATATCCTTGGCCCGTAGTGCATGGATAATTTGTGGTTGTGATACTAATGAATATCCTTGGTTGTAGTGCAGGGATGATGTGGATTATTTATTAAGCTGAGTCCCAGCGATAAAAGTGATGAAAAACCTTTTAAATCATAAAAAATAGTTTTTATTCTCTACTTGACTCTTTTAATGGAATGCTTGTTCCGCTGTAGTTAAACTTGATGTTTGTTATATTGTATCAGTTTAACATTGTTGAAGGCTAATGATAATTTATTTTGTATTATCTTAGTCATAATATTTCTTACTAGGCTAGTTGAGCTCACCCTTTTACTTTCATTGTTCTCTTCAGGAAATGAGAACGTAGCAGGGACTAGTCGGGGAACGGAGTGACGGTCCAGATAATAGCATTAGTAGTCCTCACTATTCTATTAAATAGTGTGATAATAAATGTAATGAGGACTCAATTGAGTGTGGATATTGTCTAGATGACAATATTTGTATTAAAACTCACATCATATGTTTTGTCGTATTTTACACTACTGTTGTATAATTAAGTTGTATTTGAATTTTGTACCATGTATTTGGCGACTCAAGATAGGCGATGTATACCTATTTTGGGGGCGTCACAACAGTATCAAAGCTTAGGATATGATCCTGGCTAAGATGTGAGACAAGAACTAGGAGGGGAGAGACGGGGAATTCCTTCACTAGTATGACCTACCTAAGTTTATTTGGTATTTAATTGGTCGGTCAGAGTATAGTGAAAATATGTGATATATTAATTAACCCTTGTTTTGTGGCAGTATTTGAAAATGACATCCAAGAATGTTGAGAACATCAATGGAGCACATGAGACCGTTGAGTCTCCACAGATCAATAATCAGGATAATGTGCATCAGGAAGGCGACAATCCTCAGGCAAACAACAACACTGACCAGATGATGAACGATGGAATGTTCAGAGGCTTTATGAAATTCATGCGACATCAGGCAAGAGCGGCTCCTGTACAAAATGTAGGTGGAAACATTGGCAACTCTCAGACGGTCAACGCTAAGCAGTTTAAGGAACTGGGACCACATGAGTTTTTTCGAGAGCCAAAACCACTTAAGGCAGAGACGTGGATAAAACAGATCTGCAAGATATTTGATGTCCTGGGATGCTCCAAGGAGCAAAAGGTTCCCTTTGCCACCTTCATGTTGCGTGCAGAGGCAGATTACTGGTGGGAATTTGTAAAATGTACTCAACCTGCCGCACTGAAGATGACTTGGGAGAAGTTCCAAGAATTGTTCAACGACAAGTACTTTCCGAAAGTATTCGTCACATGAAAGAGGTAGAGTTCATCAAGTCGAGCAAAACAACATGGCCAGTGTTGCGATGCGAAGCCAAGTTTGTCGAGTTATCCCGGTTTGCGTCCCATTTGGTTGATAATGAGGAGAGAATGACGCGAATGTTTCTAAGAGGTTTGAAACCAGAGATATGTCAATATCTTATCTCTCATAAACTTTATTTGTATTCAGATGTTGTTAATAAAGCTCAGTTATTGGAGCGCGATAATGAGTTAACCCAACCAAAAGAGAGCAGCCGACAAAATGATAATACCAGTGATAATAGTCATCGAAGTGGTGACAATAAGCGTGGAAGGAATAAACATGCCAGAAATGGTAACCACTTCGGTGGTAATCACGGCTAAAATAATAAGAATGGACATTTCAAGAAGAGGAGATTCAACAATGATGGAAAGACGTCAGCACCAGCACCCGTTGTTAAGGAAGGAGAACGACCACTTATCATATGCTTCAAATACGAAGGGGAGGGACACATCAGTCCAAACTACGAGATGTCATCCAAAGCATGTTATAATTGTGGAAGAGAAGCTCACCTAGCCCGATTTTGTCATTCACCAAAGACAAGTTCAGCTAGGATGGAGGCACCAAAGGACGTCCCAGAAAAGTCAAAGCCAGTAGTGCAAGGGAGAGCGTTTGTCGTGACCTCCCAGAAAGAGGGGAACCCGAACGAGGTCATCACAGGTAAGCTTATCATAAACTCTAGCGAAGTATATACCTTATTTGATATCGGTTCTACCCATTCTTTTATTTCTCCTACTTGCGCTCAACGTTTAAATTTGACTCCGGAGAAATTGGACTTTGACTTATCTGTTGAAAATCCGTTAGGAGAAACCTTAATTACATCTACTAGTTTATAAGTCTTGTTTGGTTCAAATCGGTACCCTCACATTACTTGTCGATCTTATTTCATTGAAAATACTTGCATTTGACGTAATTCTAGGGATTGATTGGTTAACTACTCATCATGCAAAAATTGATTGTTTTCGTAAGGTTGTTAGCTTTCATATTCCTAACTAACCAATTATGCGAATTCAAGCAACCAAACCATTAAAATCAATCACTGTCACCTCAAGCCATAAAGCTATTCATTTATTGAAAAACATATGTCAAGCTTTCTTAGCTCACGTCATGGATCTAAACAAAAATACGTCAGTTTTGAATGATATTTCTATTGTTAATGAATTTCCTGACGTATTCCCTGAAGAACTTACTGGCCTACCCCTAGAGTGTGAAATTAAATTTTGTATCGACCTTAAACCCGGTACAAAACCTATTTCCAAAGCCCCATATCGAATGGCTCCTATTGAACTTCAAAAGTTAAAGACCCGACTGCAGGAATTGTTAGACATCGGTTTCATTCATCCTAGTACGTCTCCTTGGGGTGCTCCTATTCTATTTGTGAAAAAGAAAGATGGGAGTATGTGACTTTGTATTGATTATCGGGAGTTAAATCTTGTCACCATCAAAAATAGGTACCCATTGCCACATTTTGATGACCTGTTTGACCAGTTACAAGGCACCAAATTCTTTTCAAAGATTGATCTTCGTTCCGGATATCACCAATTGAAGATTAGAACCGATGACATTCCAAAGAAGGCTTTTAGAACTCGGTACGGGCATTATGAATTCCTAGTCATGTTTTTGGATTGACTAATGCTCCTGCTGACTTCATAGATATGATGAACCGAGTATTCAAGGAATATTTGGATCACTTTGTGGTCGTCTTTATTGATGACATCCTTATTTATTCCAAAAGCTGTGAAGATCATGAGCAACACTTGAGTCTGATACTTTAAAAGCTTCGTGAATATAAGCTTTATGCCAAGTTGAAGAAATGCGAGTTCTGGCTTGAGGAAGTAGCATTCCTTGGGCACGTGGTATCAAGTCATAGAATATCTGTTGACCCAAAGAAAGATTGAAGCTATTCAAAGTCGGGAGCAACTTAAATCGATGATCAAGTACGTAGCTTTCTCGGCTTAGCTGGTTATTGTCGAAGATTCGTAGAAGGGTTTTCTCGAATCGCTACTCCCTTAACTCAACTGACTTGGAAAGATACAAAATTCGGTTGGAACAAGGAATGTGAGAAGAGTTTTCAAGAACTCAAGAGGAGACTCATTTCAGCATCTGTTCTGACAATACCATCTGGCTCGGAGGGATTTTTCATCTACAGTGATGCTTCCAGGCAAAGGGTTAGGATGTGTTCTCATGCAATATGGGAAAGTCATAGCCTATGCCTCTCGACAACTCAAAGAATATGAGAAGAATTATCCTACTCATGATCTAGAGTTGGCAGCTGTTGTTTTTGCACTAAAGATTTGGAGGCATTACTTGTATGGGGAGAAAGTGGAGATCTTTACGGATCATAAAAGCCTCAAATATTTCTTCACTCAAAAGGACTCAACATGCTACAACGACGTTGGCTTGAACTGTTGAAAGATTATGATCATACCATCCAATACCATCATGGAAAAGCAAACGTGGTAGCTGACGCATTGAGTAGAAGATCATATCTTGGTACGAAAAGCGATATTGTCAACGTAGAGGCCCATTTTGTATGACTTGCAAAGGATGGAGATAGAGATAAAGACTCCAGGGACCCACGTGATGATGGCAAATATATGAGTAGAACTGACTTTAATCGATAAAGTTAAAGCTGCTCAAGCTACAGACCTGGAGCTGATGCATATGAGGAAGAAAGTACAAGAAGGTGTTATGTCGGAAGCAAGAATCGATGAAGAAGGAATACTTCGAGTCAACTCCAGACTTTGTGTTCCTAACGATCTTGAGTTAAAGTATAAAATCACGATGGAGGCGCACAACACACCGTTTGCAATCCATCTTGGGAGTACCAAAATGTATCATGATCTTCGACATACATTTTGGTGGGGCAATATGAAGAGAGAGATAGTGCTATTTATCTCAAGGTGTTTAACTTGTCAACGAGTCAAGGCAGAGCATCAAGTACCAAAAGGTCTATTGCAACCACTTGAAATTCCAGAATGGAAGTGGGAGCACATTACCATGGATTTTGTTACTGGTCTTCCCAAGGTTTCTCAAGGCATAAATGCAATTTGGGTCATTGTTGATAGATTGACCAAGTCTGCTCATTTCTTATAAATATGAGAAACTTATACACTTGAACGTCTTGCTCGTATGTACATAAATGAGATTGTAAGACTGCATGGTATGCCAATATCCATAATTTCTGATCGAGACCCAAGATTCACTTCACGATTTTGGGTTAGTTTACAAAAAGCTATGGGCACGGATTTACGATTTAGTTCGGCATATCATTCTCAGAAGGACGGACAATCAGAGAGGACTATTTAAACTCTTGAAGATTTATTAAGACTCTGTGTCCTTGACTTCAAGGGAAGTTGGGATAAGTTTTTATCATTGGTGGAGTTTTCTTACAACAACAGTTATCAAACAAGTATTGACATGACTCCATTCGAGGCGTTGTATGGAAGAAAGTGTCATTTTTCAGTATGCTGGGATGAGGTGGGTGAAGCAACGTTGTTGGGACTAGAGTTGGTACGTATGACTACGGAAAAGATTCAAACGATTTGACAACGTATAAAAACCTCACAAGACCGACAAAAGAGTTATGTTGATCTTCATCGAAAGGACGTAGAATTCGATATTAGAGATCATGTGTTGTTATGTGTTGCTCCATGGAAAGGAGTTACGAGATTTGAAATGAGAGGAAAGCTCAATCCTTGATTCATTGGCTCATTTTTAATCCTCGATCGAGTAGGGACTGTAGCCTATAGACTCGCTTTACCGCAAAGTATGTCTCGTGTTCATAACATTTTTCATATATCCATGTTACGTAAATATGTGAAAGACCTGAACCACATTATTGAGTTAGAACCGGATGAAATAGCGGAAGATTTAACGTATGAAGAGGTTCCTGTTCAAATCTTGAATAAGAAGGAACATATTCTACGCTTCAAGGTTATACCTTAAGTCAAAGTTTTATGGAGGAACCACGATGTTGAGGAAATGACCTGGGAGTTAGAATCTGAAATTAAATTAAGGTATCCTTACCTCTTCGACATACCAGGTACGTACCCTAATTTTGACGGAAAAATTTCATAAGAAGGGGAGATTGTAAGACCCCAACTTTTATGAATAAAGATGAATTTTCTATAATTATCATTTTTTGAATATTATGGAATGAATTTGATATAATGTTATAGTTGTGGGTAATAGTTATAAATTTTTCAAAGTACGCAAGTTGTTATATAATATTCGATTGGTCGGGGAATATTCGTTTTAACAGGGAATATTCGTACGACGGCACAATCATTGGTGGACTCCACAACAGAATTATTGTCGGATTGAGAAAACGACAAAAATATTTTATGAAAATAACGACAGAAGTTATCATTAACTATTGAAACACCCGATGTTAAAAGTACAGGAATATGCGTGGTTGCATAGTAGCACACGGTATTGATTATTGATGCTTACGTGAGAAGTCACTCAGTTTTGTTCAATTATTACTTCAGTAATTATTGCATAGTATCTCACATTAATTGATTCAATTATTGTCGATATTTTATATATTATTAAATCAATAATTGAGACGACGAAGTTATTAATATTATTATTTGCAATATTACCATGTCTCAGAAGTTACGCCAAGGAGAGGTTTTGTCACCTAATTGCGGCGCTGATAGGGAGAAATCCTTATTGAAAGCCCCTCTTTCTCGGGACCGACCACAATTAATAGTATGAATTATAATAATGATGATGAAGTTTTATTTTATTAGTATTATTAATGTAATAAAAGCAGAAAAGCTTTTTATATAAAAGCAGAATACTTTTATAAAGTTATTCGTTTTATTAGATTATAAATAGAATATATTATATTTTATTTAAAAGATTTTGTTTTATTAGAATATTTTATAGTAAACCAATCTGAAAAATCTGCTTTAAAAGTAAATCAATCTGGACCGTTTAGGAATTAGTTACTATTCACTCCATTCTCCTATAAATAGAAGCTCATTCCTTCATTATTTCTTACGAATTCACTGAAACTTTAGAGAGAGAAACTATAGAGAGAAAGAAGAAAAGTATTCTGCTACTTCACTACTCCTATATCCAGTTGTTCTAAGGTAAGGGGTATTATCCAGTCCTCACTATTCTGTTAAATAGTGTGATAATAAATGTAATGAGGACTCAATCGAGTGTGGATATTGTCTAGATGACAATATTTGTATTAAAACTTACAGCATATGTTTTGTCGTATTTTACATGACTGTTGTATAATAAAGTTGTATTTGAATTTTGTACCATGTATATGGCGACTCAAGATAGGTGATGTATACCTATTTTGGGGGCATCACAGACATAGTGGGTAATTAGCCTGGTATGCCCTGTACTGGCCATGTACTATTGGTCAGAACAATTTTCCCCGTTCCCTCTATCCGCTTTAGGCGCACAAAATTTTCTTACCTCAGTCTTTATCAAAATCCGCACCAAAATAATTTGGTACGAGAAAGATTTCAAAGAACGCTTACAATTTTTATAAAAGTTGGTCTAGCCGAATCAAATAGCTTAGACACATATACATAATCAATTTCAATCGAAATACGAATGTGTATAGCCAAACGTCGTTGGCAAATTAAATTTTTGAAAAATATTTTGAAAATGATGTCATGATGCCGTACTGTATTTAACAGTCCGTTTGACGATGCCATCATCTAGTGACTTTGTCATAACACATCATACAATAGTTGAACAACGATTTTATGTGACACCCCCAAACCCAGGTACTTTATTCCCACAGGATTTGGTGTTCACTTAAACAAACATTCATATCTAACTACCTAATCACAATAAAACTGAATAAATAAAATCTTTCCCATTAAAGGGTTACATAATAAAATCTCCCAGGTTGTCTAACCTTTAAATACAATCATTCAAATGCGGAATTTAAAATTATTACATAACATCATTATTAAGAAGTCTAAGATCATCACAATAAATAAAAGTACAAATCAGTATCACTTGTACAATTTTCCCTTTCCTTTGCTAGTTGAAGGTTCATCTACCTTCTCCACTTCAGCTGCAATGAGTTTATAAATATGCAAGAGTGAGCAAAATAATTGCTCATTTGGATAAAATAATGAATCAACGGAAGAATAACATATAATAGCTCGCCAATGATTAGGCTCATCAAAACTAGATAGTACTCTAACAATGATAATCGAGAATGAAATCCAAAGTATGGAATAAACATAACCGAGGGTCATAAGACCATGAACTATGTCCACAGATTCAGCGAGTAATCTTTCAACTCTAACTTTAATCGTAAAGACTATAAGGACTCCTTATACTTAGGGGATCAAATTTCTTCAGTATCATGTATTGTGCACAAACATTTAATGCTACGCGTAAGTTATCCCCTAATAATAGGGTTGTTCATCTTAGTATTTAGAGTACAAGTCCGCACCAAAGAGAGTTTGGTTTGGATAAGCTTTCAAGGGTAATTTGAAGTTCAACGATCATCAACTAGAGGACTAGTTGAATTAATACTAATAACATCATATTATAGAATACTCGTAATTAAATAGTCATGGTAAATTAAAATCATGCTTTAGGAATAATCTAATAGCATACAACTTGAATAACTATAACACACCTTACTTGAACAATATTAAGTCAAGGTTATTTAGAATTGAATACTAAGCATGCATGGAAATATGAACGATAAACTATTCAAATATATTCGGGCATGCTAAACAACAATTAAATACAAGAATAACTTGTTCAATATCAAACCAAAGTTTAGAAAGCTTGCATCATTTATAAGGTAATCGAATTGAAACAATAAATAGTTGAACAAGATAAAGAATTAGAAAACTTGCCTTGCTCGTAGGCTAAACCGAATCACAATACCCTATAAACATATGTCATCATGACATAGTTAGCCATTACCACTTTACAAACATAACTAAGTACGTTCATCATTTAAAAATTAGATTTTTAATCACATAATCAAGTTACAAAACAATTTAATTGTTAATAAAATGTTCATTATAGGTATAGAAACATTAAAATCAACATTTTACAGTCCTACTATTATCACATAACAATTCCTTAAAATTTCAAGTACAAAAAGTACAATCGTCGGACCATTACGCTAACTTTCGCCTTTACATGCTACGAGAATAAAGCTACTAGGTCACACACTGTGACATAAGCTGCCATTGACGCATGAAAAATGAACTCTTTGGGTCATAAGTATGGCGCCTAAATGCGATTTCAACGATGCCTTGAATAAGATAAGAAAAAGCCAATTTTGGCCTACAAGCTCGTTTCTAACAGTCTAATTCACATGTAATTCATACAAAGACTTCATGTAAACATAATTCAAGAACTCCTAACATGATTTTACCCATACAACAACATAAACAACAAATTTAAAACATCCAATTTCACTATTTTTGATAAAAATTCACTTTTTGATGTTTTTGATGAAAATCAATACAGTGATTTTGTTTTGCAACCAAAACAGTTAATTGAAAGCATCTTTATCAATATTTATACATACTCTATCAATTCAAATAGCCAATTTATCAACTACACAACTAATTAGCCCTCAATTCCTCCTTTAAATTAACCCATAATCATTCACATAAACTCTCTGTAAAATATTTTTCTTCACAAACCACATTCATAACATCAATTCATTGACTATAAGCATATATAAGCTATAAAAATAGTTTTACAATCACTAGTTGATCATATAAATACACATACAATCAATAATTTATCCTATCACAAGAATTTTACAGAGAAATAGGAGAAGAGAAAACTAGAACTTTAAAACTTAAAAAAAAGGGGTAGGAGAATACCTTGATTGTAGAAGATGATGGCTATCCCTTTTGATTATCAAACTTCTTTTCCCCAATTCTTTTCTCAAATTCTCTAGCCTTTCTTCCTCTCTTCTTTTCTCTCTCACTTTTCTTCTTCTCTTTTTCTTCCTCTGAGTCTTTCTTTTCTTCCTAACTCTATCTAGCGTACTAGATATCTAACGTATGATAATAATAATAATATTAAATATATAATATAATACTAACTTAATTGACATCAGTTAAGTTTATTTGAAAATCAAAAACCATAAGGCTTGTTTGGCTAACCACTAAAAAAAATAATCAATTAACCCTTATGCCTTGTTTGGTAAAACACATTAGAATAAAGACTTAATAAGCAATTAGGCCTTGTTTGGCAAAATCGAATTAAAACTCCTTTAAGTTATTTTAATAACTCCTTTATAAAAAGGTTATTTTCCACCTTTTATTAAATTATTACAACACATAAATCAATACCACAAAATTAGAATTACAAATTCAAATAAAAGAATAATAATTCAATTAATCAAAACTTTCCAACTTAATAATTAAATTAAATTAGAATAAAATAATTAATTTCCTTAATTATTTATTTAACAAATAATTAACCAAATCGAATCAAATTTGAACAATTACAAATTCAACCATAAACACATCCATTAAATATTTATCTAATTCAACAAATATTTAATATAACAATTAAAATTCTAGAATGTTTCATTTTAATCAAATTAAACACTAAGTATTCATGTATTTACAACTCCATCAACTTTTTATCATCTCTACACCAGGTTACATGGTACATGAGTGATAAATAAAAAATATATTTTGATATTTCAAATCATTATTATCTAGCCGAAACAAATAGCATAGACTATACTTTAAAACCGTTCAAAAATCATTACAAATCTGTTTTATCATCTCAACAAGTAACGAGGTGTCGGTGGCCTGAAGTCCACACATACACAATGGTCACCAGGAGTTGAGAATAAAAATTCATTTTCAAAAGCACTTAGTGCGTATTTAGCTTGATGTCGAAAATTTTGAAGTCTAGCATAGCTAAGAGTTTTGGAAAACCTATGTCTCCACTAATGATCTGTAATAATCCAGATTTTTAATGATAATTTTTAAATATTTATTGGGTTATATAAATATTTAATGGATGTGGTTATTGTTGAATAAATATTTAATTTGATTTGACTTGATTGGTTAATTATTTGTTAAGTAAATAATTAAGGAGCTAAGAAAATTAATTGTTATGAGATAATATTCTAATTTAATTTAATAATTAAGTTAGAGAGTTTATAATGATTAAATAATTTATTCAATAAATTGTTATTAGAATTAATTAAATTAAGTATGAAAACTTAATTGAATAAAGTGTGATAAATAACTATATTATAAAGGAGTTACTAAAATAAATTAAAGGAGTTTAATTTAGTTTTGCCAAACAAGGCTTAAATATATTAAGTCTTTAATTTTAAAAGAGTTTTGCCAAACAGAGCCTTATGGCTTTTGGATTTTTAAATTTTGAATTATTAATAAAATAAATTAAATAAATAAAATATATTTATACGTTATATTGGTAACTGATAGTATTTATTAGGTTTATAATGACCATAGGTGTTTCTTTTATTTTACGTTGGCTTATCAGTTTTAGAGTACGCATAGATTATCAGTGGGATTTTTTTAGTTTACGTATTTGTCTAAACTTAAGCCTAAGAAAGAAAAAGAAAAATTCAGAGAGTTTTGAGAGAGTCTAAGAGAAAAGCAAGAGAGACTTCCTGAGACTTTCAAATAGTCGTCTGTGGTGTTTAACAAAGATTGTCTGAGCAAATTGAAGGCATGTCTTTACTATATATGTTTTACGCTAAATTTATTGCGAATTTGATTATCAGTGTTTCTAAATTTGATTGTGGTATAAAAATTCTTTACAAAAAGTGTCTGTAATCCATATGTTTTACTAATTGATTATGGAATCATGTGTTTTGGTAATAACTAGCATAGATATATGGCTGTAGTTTACATGTACGTTCAAAAATAAGAAAAATGGTTTTACAGTGATTACATGTACATGAACATGTTTTGTAGGATAACAAAATTAGTATGTGATTGTATGGTAATTGTGAAATTGAACCTAATGTATGTTAATTCGGTAAGAACTTAATGAGAACTAGTTCAAAGGAATGAATTCGTTGGATAATTGTGGTTTACAGTGTTAAACCTTGTAAAACAACGTCAACAATGGAGTTTTGTTTTAAAATAGTGTTTCAAGGATTTAACTTCGAAAATGTAGAGTCTGCAAGACGAGCAAGTGAAGATCGTAGTGTAAAAATCCTTGAGAGAGATCGTAGTGTTCTCTTCAGACCAAGCACCAATGTGACAAGACACCACGATATGGATCGTAGAGTATCATCTGCCTTGTGTCAGAAGCATCAAGCCCTACTTTTGTTTGGAGACAAATTCTAACAAATGTGGAATGATTTTGAAACGTTGAACTCCTCACCAGTCCTAACGGTACAAAAGATATCCTTAGTATTCAACAAAAGGAACGTATTCAAGAAGCTAAGGAAAGGACCATAAGACAGAGGAAAACACCTTTTTAGGTGTTAGGTGAGAAAGTAGTCTGCTGTGTCAGTGGGCCAGAATGCAATTTAGAAGGTGTGCAGAAAAGTCTCCATCAAAGTTCAGAAATGTCAAACGCATTTAATGCTTCAACAAATAGCTTCAACGGATAGATTTCAAGGATCACATATATGCAGAACATATGCAGATGAGAGATCTAAGCAAGCATTGGACAAAAATGCACAAGAACACTCAACGCTCAACTCTACGATCTGAGAAAAAGAGGAAGCTTGCTCAGCTACTCAGCTCTTTCGAACAAGTGCTTAATAGAAACTGAGTAGCATCAATCAAGAACTCTACAACTACCAATCAACTGAAGTAAAAGTTCCAAGTCAGAAGGACTTAAAGAGTTCTAAGTGAACTGTAAAGAACCAAGTCTGCTGGACTTGAAGAGTTCAAGAGTGAACTAAGAAGTGCCTAGACTGCTAGTCTAGAAGGAATCTGTGAGATTCAGAAAGTGTAAAAGACATCCTTAGTGGATTTCCTACTCGAGGAGTAGAAGAGTGGATTATGAGCTTTAAGTGCTCTGAACAACTTAAAACTGCTGTGTCTATTATATTTGTGCTATAACTGCTATAACTGCCATAACTGCCTCACTCTCATTAATTCAAGATATCTTAAGGGAGATTAAAAAAATCTTTATTCCGTTGTGTTTTTAATCATTATCAAAACTAACTAAGTAAAACGAAAAGATTTTGAAATATCTATTCAACCCCCCCCTTCTAGATAAGTATTGTGCCTCCGGGAACTAACAATTGGTATCAAAGCAGGTTCTATTATATAGCATACAAAGCTTAAGTAGATCCAATGACACACTTACCAAGCGAATCAAAGACTGGAGGAGGCAGCAAGCCACCTATGTGCAACAAAGATAAATTAGCCAATTGGGAAGTTCAGATGCAAGCCTACATGGATTCAATAGATGAAGATCTATTTGAAACTTTTCAGAATGGGCCCTACGTTCCCACAAAGCTTGCACCGATTATAGATGATCCAAACAGAATACAGATCAAGGTCAAAGGAGAATGGACAGACAACGATAAGAGAGCTGTTCAACTCGACTAAAAGGCCAAGAACATTTTGTTTCAATCTTTAGAAGATGATCTATTCAAAAATGTAGTCAATAGAAAAATAATAAAGGAGGTTTGGGAAGCACTACTCATCATGCATGAAAGAACAGAAGAAGTCAGAGAAAACAAACAATCCCTCTTAACTCAGCAATATGAGATGTTTGCAAATGTTTAAGGAGAAAACGTCACTGCCACCTATGAGAGATTTAATGTTTTGCTCAACTCTCTACGAGCCTATGAAAAGATCTATCCAAACAAAGATCTAATCATAAAGTTCATGAGAGCCTTACCAAGCAAGTGGGATGCCAAAACAACTGCTATTAGAGAGTCAAAGAATCTACATAAAATGACTGTTCAACAGTTATATGGCAACCTTCTCACATACGAACTGGAGCTAACTCAACGAGTAGAAACCTTGTCTGAAGGAAGAAAGAAGGATAAAGGTGTTGCTCTCAAAGAAACTGAAAATACCTCCAAAATCAACACTGAAGCTGATTCTGACTATGATGAAGATGATGATGAGGACTTTGTAATGCTGGTGAAGAGACTCAGAAGGTTCATGACACAAGGCAAAACCAGCAAGCCAAAGAAAGTCAGCAACTACAGTAGCCAGGAGTAAATGAATGACCTATGCTACAATTGTAAGAAACCTAGCCACTTCATTGCTAACTACAATAAACCTCTCAGAGAAGAACTCAAGAAGAAATCACATTCAAAGAAGGAATACAAAGGCAACAAAAGGCCTCAGAAGAAAGACAAAGGCCTTGTAGCTGGAGGATCGTGGAGTGACTCAGACAATGACTCAACTCCGAAATATGGAGATGATGAAGATTTGGCCTTGTCCCTTGTAAAGATTTGCCATCAGGCAAAGATTTGCCATGGAGTGACTCAGAAAGACAAATCTTTGCCTGATGGCCAAAAATGCAAGGGACAAATAGAACTCCAACATATATGAAGTAAGTATCGATGAGGTATTTGACTTCAACTCTCCTGATGTAGATATTGATGACTTAAGAACTGCACTGCATGGCATAACATCTGATCTGCATCAATACATGAAGTGGTTTAGAGTTCTGACTAAGGACTATTCACTTCTTCAAAAGAAGAAAGAAAAAGTTCAAGAAGAACTAGAAACAGCCCTTCTCAGTACTGATTCTCTCTCCAAGTTTGAAGCTGAGAATAAGCTCTTAAAACAAACAAATGAGCTCAATGCAAAAAGAGAGTTAAGTCTAACCTCTAAAATTGAGGAACTAGAAAAAACAATCTCTACATGGAATTAATCCTCTTCATCCATGGACTCCCTAATCTCTAGTCAGAGAAATGTCTCTGACAGAATAGGGTTAAGCTTTGGGGAATCTACCTCAGAGCCATGTGTGGCAAAAGTAGAGGAAACTAGCACTAGTAATGCCTCAAGTTTTAGTAGAGGCATTATATTTATGAAATCCTCACAGAAGGAAGAGCCTGTTAAACCCTGCTTTACTAATTCAATCCATATTCCTAGGAATAAGGGATCTCATGCCTGTCTGGGTTTTAGAAAAGAGAAGAGTAACCCAGCCACTACTCACTAACCTCGAAGGATCGTAGAGTCTAGTAAGACCAGCTCTACGAACCAACTGGGAAGGTACAGTAGAGGTAAGGTATACTCCTCACAAATCATAAAATACAAGGACACATGGAAGAAGGAATATCAGCTTAACAGTAGGATGACCAATAACCCACAAAAGTCCAAATGGAGGAAGAATTTTCACACACACAAACATGCATCATATTAGAAGTTTTGTGTGCTACAAAGTTGGCCACAAGGCTGCAAAATGTTATTATAATTCCATGCATATGAGACCCAAAGTCAAGCAAGTTTGGGTCCCCAAGGGCACTAACAAAGTAGGACCCATGCAAGTATGGGTACCAAAATGAAGGTTTAATGTTACTATAGGAAAAGAGCTCCATGATCACAACCTGGTATCTGGACAGTGGATGCTCAAGGCACATGACTGGGAACAAAGCCCTTCCGTCTAACTACATAGAGAAGGAGGGTCCCTCAGTCATCTTTGGAGACAATGGCTCTAGCAAGATAAGAGGATATGGCTCAGCTGGAAATGGTACAGTATCCTTCAGTAAAGTGGGCTATGTGGAAGGTCTACAACACAATCTTCTAAACATTAGCCAACTCTGCGACAAGGGTCATCAAGTAACATTCCTCAACAATCAATATCAAGTCCAAGACCTGAAGACATCTGTTGTAAAGTTAACCGGAACAAGAGAAGGAAATGTTTACACATTAAATCTTAGACAACTAAGCTCAGATGAGACAATATGCTTTTTGGCTAAACATCTGAAGAAACGAGATGGCTATAGCATCGAAGATTATCTCATCTCAACTTCAAAAGCATGTCCAAATTAGCTTCAAAAGATCTAGTTGCAGGCTTACCCAAATTCAACTACGTTAAAGAAAGACCGTGCAATGCCTGTCAACTTGGAAAGCAGACCAGAAGCTTATTCAAGAGCAAAACTGCCAACTCAATTGACAAGCCCCTGCAGTTGCTACACGTGGATCTATTTGGGCCAATTCCAACGATGAGCCTTGGAGGGAAGAGATACTCTCTGGTCATAGTCGACGATTACACCAGATTCACATGGGTGTTCTTTCTAACCTCAAAGGATGAAACAAGCTCCCAACTGATCAAGATGTTCAGACTAGTGATGAACATGAAAGGAGAGAAAAACAAGTCCATAAGGAGTGATCATGGCAGAGAATTTGACTTCTCAGAAATGGACCAGTTCTGCACAGACAATGGCATCAGTCACAACTTCTCAGCTCCACGAATTCCTCAACAAAATGGAGTAGCTGAGAGAAAGAATAGGACATTGATAGAGGCTGGAAGAACTCTGTGTAGGGTTTCGACACAGAAATGCATAGCAGAAATAGAACAATTTAAAGCAATTTTTGAAACCCTAAACAGGATCCATGTGAAAATAATTAATTCAGTGGTTAGAAATTATACCGAATATAAAAATGCTTCTGAAATTGATGCGCTCGAATCTCCAACGTAATCCAAACGAATCGCGCCTCTATGGTATCCACACGAAGCATACATGAGCAGGTAAATGCGATCTACGATAAACAAAACCTGCGGTACTAGCCACCAAAAGGAATGGATTTTAGAATCTGTTTTCTCTAGTCTCTCTCTAAGAGCGGCTAGGGTTATGATGTTATGATATTACCTAAGTGGCTACTATATCATATATATAGTAGTTAAAAGGGATTAATTAAAAAGCGTATTTTAATAAAATCCGAATTTATGTATATATATATATATATCTTAATTAAGTCTTACTTAATTAATATACATATATACAAATTATCCTTTTTAATTTAAATTCATGATTTAAATACTATTAATCATATTAATATATTTAAATCCTTGATATTTAAATTAATTCCATTTTAAATTACATTCTATGTGTGTGACCCTATAGGTTATTATTACGTTGACAATAATTTTAAAATCATATTATAAAATTATAACAGTGAGCGGCATCTAGTAATGCATCACTACTACCTAAGTAATAATAAGATCGATGATTCGATACAACCTTTTCGTGACTAATGTTTCAATGTAATTTAATCCTTTTAACTTTAATATCCTAGATTAAACTCGAGTCATGGAATGTGTCATACTCTTCATAATTTAATCTGAGTTTTCTTGATCAATGAGCAGACTATATGAAACAAATCACTATTTGAGCATGGCCATGCATTTCATAGTCCTACTCAATCAAGAGGCCTATGGATATCATCCCTAATATATAGGAGGGTTAAATTCCATCTAGATCACTCATATTCCTCACACGATTCATGATGTACCCAATAATCACCTTTATAGTCCACCCTATTAAAGGTGACATTTGATGATATCAAAGTACATAAATTCCCGTGTAGTAATATAGTGATTTCAGGTCGGAGGACCATTACATCATTATCACTATGAGAATTTCTAATGACACTTCGCATAATGCTCCACATAGAATTCTCATAGGTGGATTACATCGATCGCTCGTTCTCTAACATGTACCTATGCATTAACTTAATATCTCATATATTTATGACCAATGAGATTTGGTCATCAGTCAATCCACATACTAGTCTCAATGAATCAATGTTGTCCCATCAACAATGATACTCGATTAGGGACATTTAAGAACAATGATACTAATTGTAATTATATAATCTCATGTTCAAGTCACATACTTGAAACTATATAATTTGTATCACTATTCTAAGGAATTTTATTATGTTAACAATTATATAACACAGTAAATAAAACCATAATAAAATCATTCATTTATTCAATCAAATATAATATCAAAACGTTAAACAATTATATCAAATAATTGGTCTCTAGGGCATAAACTCTAACAGTCTCCCACTTGCACTAGAGCCAATCACTCATGTATCTAATACCCATGGAACTAGTGTGACCATCGTACTTTTGCTGTGACAAAGCCTTGGTCAGTGGATCTGCAACATTATCATCAGTTGGCAGTCTTCCTATATGTACATCTCCTCTATCAATGATTTCACGGATGAGATGGTACCGCCTAAGTATATGCTTGGATCGTTGGTGAGATCTGGGTTCCTTAGCATGTGCAATGGCTCCATTGTTATCACAGTATAGCTTAATTGGATTAACAATGGTTGGAACAACACCTAGTTTAGTGATGAACTTTTTAATCCATACAGCCTCCTTGGCTGCACTAGAAGCATCAATATACTCAGCTTCTATTGTAGAATCGGCTACTGTCTCTTGCTTCAAACTCTTCCATTAACTTGACACCACCATTAAGGCAAAATACAAAACCTGACTGAGACTTATAATCATCATTATCGATGCGGAAACTAACATCTGTGTAACCCTTTCTGCTAGTTCATCTTCACCTCTATATACCAAGAATGAATCCTTAGTCCTTTTAAGGTACTTGAGGATATTCTTGGCTAACGTCGATGACCTTCACTTGGATTCGACTGGTATCTGCTCGTCATGCTCAAAGCATACGAGACATCCAAACGAGTACATATCATTGCATACATGATAGATCCAATTGCCGAAGCATAAGGGGTCTTTCTCATATGCTCCTCATCATCTTGTGATTTAGGACATTGGGCCTTAGAAATCTTTACACCATGAGTCATGGGTAAATGTCCTCTTTTTTCCTCTTGCATGCTGAACCGTTTCAGCACTTCATAAATATATGTACTCTAACTTAGGCCGATCATTTTTCTCGATCTATCTCGATAGATCTTGATACCTAAAATGTCGGCTGCATCGCCTAAATCTTTCATGGAGAAACATTTTCCTAACCATGTTTTTACAGCTTGTAATAAAGGAATGTCATTCCCAATAATTAATATATCGTTAACATATAATATCAGGAATACAATGTGACTCCCACTAACCTTCTTATATATAGAAGGTTCATCTTCATTTTTAATAAAGCCAAACTCTTTGACTGCTTCATCAAATCGAAGATTCCAACTCTGAGAGGCTTGCTTCAATCCGTAAATGGATCGTTGTAGCTTACATACCTTTCCAGCATCCTTTGGAGTGACAAAACCCTCAGGTTGTGTCATGTACACATCCTCAAGGAGATTTCCATTAAGGAAAGTAGTTTTGACATCCATCTACCAGATTTCGTAATCATAAAAAGCTGCAATAGCAAGTAAGATCCTGATGGATTTAACCATTGCCACTGGAGAGAAGGTTTCATCATAGTCAACACCTTGAACTTTTTTGAAACCTTTTGCTACCAGTCGGCCTTTATAGGTTTGTACATTACCATCCATGTCGGTTTTCTTCTTGAAAACCCACTTGCACTCTATTGGTTTTACCCCTTTGGGTGGATCAACCAATGTCCATACTTGGTTAGTATACATGGAGTCCATTTCAGATCTCATGGCTTCAAGCCATCTCTTAGAATCTGGTCCATTCAAAGCTTCTTGGTAGGAAGCAGGCTCATCCTGATCTATGAGCATCACATCGCCGTTTTGAGTCACAAGATATCCATAATATCTCTCGGGCTCTTGGCGTGTCCTACCAGATCTACGAATTCCTTGTGTAATTTGAGCAGGTTCACTTTCCATAACATCTTGTGGTTCCTGCTCACGTTCCAACTCAGGTTCAATGATATTTTGTGGTTCTTGAATGTCTTCAAGTTCTACTTTCCTCCCACTCTTTCCTTTAGAGACAAATTCTCTTTTTAGAAAAATACCAGTTCGAGCAACAAACACTTTGTTCTCAGAAGGTTTGTAGAAATAATACCCTTTTGTTTTTTTTGGGTGTCCCACAAAATTATATTTGTCAGATTTGGGTCCGAGCTTGTCAGAATCCAGACGTTTTACAAACGCCTCGCAATCCCAAATCTTCATGAACGACACACTAGGACATTTCCCAGTCCACATCTCATATGGTGTCTTCTGAACCGTCTTTGTAGGAACACGGTTAAGTGTGAATCAAATTATCTCTAGGGCATGACCCGAAGCTTATTGGAAGATCTGCATGACTCATCATTGATCGTACCATGTCCAACAAGGTTCGATTCCTCCTCTCAGACACACCATTCCATTGTGGTGTTCTAGGTGGAGTGAGCTGTGATATAATACCACACTCCTTTAGGAGGTCATCAAAGTCTTGGCTTAAGTATTCACCTCCTCGATCGGATCGAAGGGCTTTTATGCTTTTGCCAAATTGGTTTTGAACTTCATTCTTGAATAACTTGAACTTTTCAAAGGATTCGAATTTGTGTCTCATAAGATACACATATCCATATCTACTAAAGTCGTCAGTAAATGTAATGAAGTAATAAAACCTACTTCTTGCTAACAAACTCATGGGTCTACATACATCACTATATATAAGTCCCAATATATATTAGCCCATTCAACATGTCCGATGAAAGGGGCTTTAGTCATCTTGCCTAATAAACAAGATTCGCATTTTTCATATGATTCAAAATTAAATGAATCCAAAAATCCATCTTTATGGAGTTTTGATATGCGTTTCTCATTTATATGGCCCAAACGACAGTGCCAGAGATATGTCGGATTTGAATCATTTGATTTAAATCGTTTTATATTTATGTTATAGATAGGCATTTCCAAATCAAGAATATAAAGACCATTAAACAATTGTGCAACACCATAACATAAATCATTTAAGTAAAACGAACAACGGTTGTTCTTTATTATAAATGAAAAACCTTTCTTGTCGAACAAGAAAGCGAAATAATGTTTTTGCTTATAGCGGGCACAAAATAACAATCTTCTAATTTTAAAACTAGCCCGGAGGGCAAAGATAAATGATAAGTTCCTACGGCGGTCTGGCAAAGACTCTTGCTCCATTCCCAACACGTGGTCAACCTCTCCTTTTGCGAAAGTCCTACTCCTTCTGAGTTCACGAACATTAACACAAATGTGAGAACCACATCCGATTATCTAATACCCATGATGTAAAGTAGACAAGTTGACTTCTATAACATATATACACGAATCGAAGTCCCACTTCCTTTCCTTTTCTTCACTTCTTCCAAATAAGCAAGACAATTCCTCTTCCAGTGTCCAGGTTTTCCACAAAAGTGACAATCACCTTCTTTAGCCACCCCACCTTTAGGTTTTAAAGCCTTTTTGGTTTTAGATTTAGGTTTGGCACCAGAATTAGATCATATCTTCTTCTTGCCTTTCCATTTTCCCTTAGCATTCCCCTTTTGCACCATCATTATGGGAGCGGGTCCTACCTTTTTCATGTTATTCTCGGCAGCTCTTAACATGCTCAACAACTCAGTAAGGGGTTTCACAATTTCATTCATAAGATAATTCATGACAAATTGAGAATAGCTGCTGTTCAGGGATTGAAAAACAAGATCTGTTTGGGCCTCTGGAGTGATTGGAAAACCTAACCTATCAAGGTACTCAATATACCCAATCATTTTCAGCACATGTGGACCAACTGGATCACGTTCACCCATTTTGCAGTGATACAATGCCTTGCATGTATCATACCTCTCTTGTCGAGCATGCCCTTCGAACAATTTCTTGAGATGCTCGATTATCTCATAAGCATCCATCAACTCATGTTGCTTCTGAAGCTCAGCATTCATGGTTGCTAGCATGAGACAATTCATGTCTAGAGCATCATCTTGATGCTTCTTGTAAGCATTATGCTCCGCACGTGGTGCAGTATCAGCTGGTACTGCAAGAATGAGCTTTTTAATGACATATAGCTTGCGCTCTTGTTTGAGGACAATCCTCCAGTTCCTATGCCAGTCAAGGAAATTAATTTTACTCAGCTTGTCCTTCTCAAGGACTGATCGTAGTGAAAGACTACTTGTATTGTTGTTGTTTGCCATTGATATCTACAATTTATAAGTGCAAAAAAATAATAAGTCAAATTTCAGAGTTGATATTATGTAATTGATAATAGTACATTCAAAATATACCTCCCACTATTTTATTCAAATTAGTAGCCCTCACCATTAATTCGGAAAGCATTTTTCAATTAAATCTTTCTAGTGAGCCAAGATCCATATTTCATTATGCCCTAAGTTAGCTTTGGCTAATCTCTTAAAACACAATTATTTAGGTATACAACCCTTTTTATCAATTATATCATATATAACTCCTGGATAGTTTGGTAAACAACAATTTTTTCTAGTCCATCTAATGGTACCTACCAAACTCTATGCCTCTAAGTCCACAATCCTATTGAGACAACTTAGTTAAGTCGGGCCCAATGATTTTAACAGTTTGGATATCACAAGTATCCTATCGCATCTTACTTAGATAAATAGGGGACTTTGCTTTGGCAAACCTACATCTATTGATCAAGGTCTTGATGAGTGTTATTCATTGGAAGGCATCTGATTTAGACTTAATAATTTAATGAGGGATTTTATTAATAAATTTAGATCTCACCAATTTTAATCTTATTAAGCATGCACATTATTTATCATATCATATCACATACAAGCATAAATAAAGTGCAAAATTAAATGTGTCACAGTTATGGCCCAATCCACTGTCAATCTTTTCAAGCTAATGAAAGATTGAAGGTCAATCTAAGGTGGTAAAAGATCTTAAAATAAATAGCTTCCTTGGATCTTCCTCAAGCATGTGCCTCCTCTCCATCATCATCTTTCCATCGTGTCCTTCATCTTTTCATCTTCATCGATTACAGATTATTACAACCACTAACCTATGGGTCAAAAGGCCATAACTGTGCACCATGCATATCACAATAAGCATATAACAGTTTATATAAAATTAAAGAAAACTATATATAACAAATTGGGGTCACGACCATCGCGTGCTACTTCTGACCAGGGGGTCCAGGGGGTCTCCCCCTAGCGGTGGTCCGGTTTCAATTAATCATATTAAACTGAATATTGTTATTACGCCATATAAGATACAATTAACAGAACAACATATACATGCATATCTATTACTGATATTCATAATACCACAATATGTCGATTATAGAATATCATATACTCAATTAACAGAACATCATATACATGCATATCTATTACTGATATTCATAATACCAGAATATGTCGATTACAGAATATCATATACTCAATTAACAGTTCGGTAAAATTGTATCATCATATATCATATATATCGAAAACAATATAATCAATTTCAGATCGGTAAAATTGTATCATCACATACCATATATATCGAAAATAATTAAACACGTTATCTGAATTAATCGTTTCACAAGTAGCTCTGATACCACGGTAGGGTTTCGACACAGAAACGCACAGCGGAAATAGAATAATTTAAAGCAATTTCTAAAACCCTAAACAGGATCCATACGAAAATAATTAATTCAGTGGTTAGAAATTATACCGAATATGAAAATGCTTCTGAAATTGATGCTTTCGAATCTCCAACGCAATCCAAACGAATCGGCGCCTCTACGGTATCCACACGAACGGCCCACCTGAACAATAAATACGATTTGCGATAAGCGGGCTAATCATATATTAGCCACCAAAAGGAATGGATTTTAGAGCTGCTTCTCTCTAGTCTCTCTCTGAAGCAGTTAGGGGTTATGATGTTATGATATTACCTAAGTGGCTACTATATCATATATATAGTAGTTAAAAAGGGATTAATCAAAAACATATTTTAATAAAATCAATTTTATATATATATATATATATATCTTAATTAAGTCTTAATTAATATACATATATATAAATTATCCTTTTAATTTAAATTAAATGATTTAAATACTATTAATCATATTAATATATTTAAATCCTTAAAATTAAATTAATTCCATTTTAAATTACGTTCTATGTGTGTGACCCTATAGGTTATTATTACGTTGGTAATAATTTTAAAATCATATTATAAAATTATAAATAAAGGAGCGGCATCTAGTAATGCATCACTACTACTACTAAGTAATAATAAGATCGATGATTCGATACAACCTTTTAAGTGACTAATGTTTCAATGTAATTTAATCCTTTTAACTTTAATATCCTAGATTAAACTTCGAGTCATGGAATGTGTCATACTCTTCATAATTTAATCTGAAGTTTTCTTGATCAATGAAGCGGTATATGAAACAAATCACTATTTGAGCATGGCCGTACATTTCATAGTCTACTCAATCAAGAGGCCTATGGATATCATCCCTAATATATAGGAGGGTTAAATTCCATCTAGATCACTCATATTCCTCACACGATTCATGATGTACCCAATAATCACCTTTATAGTCCACCACTATTAAAGGTGACATTTGATGATATCAAAGTACATAAATTCCCGTGTAGTAATATAGTGATTTCGTCGGGAGGACCATTACATAATTATCACTATGAGAATTTCTAATGACACTTACGCATAATGCTCCACATAGAATTCTCATGGTGGAATGCATCGATTACATCGTTCTCTAACATGTACCTATGCATTGACTTAATATCTCATATATTTATAACCAATGAGATTTGGTCACCATCGATCCACATACTAGTCTCGATGCATCAATGTTGTCCCATCAACAATGATACTTTCGACTAAGGACATTTAAGAACAATGATACTAATTGTAATTATATAATCTCATGTTCAAGTCACATACTTGAAACTATATAATTTGTATCACTATTCAAGGAATTTTATTATGTTAACAATTATATAACGCAGTAAATAAAACCATAATAAAATCATTCATTTATTCAATCAAATATAATATCAAAACGTTAAGCAATTATATCAAATAATTGGCCTCTAGGGCATAAACTCTAACACTCACTATGCAATGACCCATACGCCCAATATACTTAAGGCGAGAGTCAACAACACTGCATGCTACACTCAGAACAGATCACTCATACACTCTATGATTAAGAAGACTCCCTATGAATTGTGGTAAGGAAGAAAACCAAGTGTCAGCTACTTTCATGTATTCGGCTGTGCATGCTACATTCTCAACAACGAAAAGCAGTACTTGACTAAGTTTCAACCCAAGTCAGACGAAGGAATCTTCCTTGGATATGCCACAGACAGTAAGGCCTACAGTGTGTTCAACAAGAAGACACTGAGTGTTGAAGTCTCGATTCACATCATCTTTGATGAGATAGACTTAGACAAAATAGTACTTCAAGACACTACGACCGACAGTTCAGACACTACGAACGAGGTCGTCAAGCTCTCAACATCTTCTGATCGTAGTACCAAAACAAAGAAATCGTTGAAAGCAAGGAAATGAGATCGTAGAGGCCTATGCGGACATAACGAGCCTCCACACCAAGAAGAAGAAATAGATCTTGAAGATCTAAGATAAGAAGGCATAAGGACAGATGTTCCAACAGGAAACAGATGGGTAAGAGATCATACTCAAGACTTAATCATTGGAGATCCGAGTGCAAGAGTCAAAACAAGAGCTGCGACCCAAAATGAATATTTTTATCTAAGCTTCCTGTCACAAATGGAACCTAAGAAGATAGAGGATGCTATGGAAGACTCCAGCTGGATAGAAGCCATGCAGGAAGAACTTAATCAGTTCGAAAGAAGTAAAGTATGGAGATTGCTACCAAGACCAAAGAATCATCCTGTCATTGGAACCAAGTGGGTCTTCAGAAATAACCAAAAATAAGGCAAGACTAGTGGCCAAAGGCTACTCTTAGGAAGAAGGCATTGACTACGATGAGACATTTGAACCTGTTGCAAGACTAGAAGCCATCAGAATATTCCTTTCCTTTGCCGCTCACATGAATTTCAAGGTCTTTTAGATGGATGTCAAAAGTGCATTCTTGAATGGTGAACTTCAAGAAGAAGTCTATGTAGAGCAACCTTCAGGTTTCATAAATCCATCTCTTTCTAATTATGTTTATAGATTAGACAAAGCCTTATATGGTCTTAAACAAGCACCTATAGCATGGTATGAAACACTAACTAACTTTCTTATTGAAAATGGGTTCTCTAGAGGTAGAGTAGATACCACACTATTTCTTAGAAAGCATAAAGATAAAGTCTTGTTGGTTCAAATATACGTTGATGATATTATTTTTTGGATCTCTTGATGAAAAGTTATGCAAGAGATTCTCCAAGCTTATGCGAGAAGCAAGTTTGAAATGAGCATGATGGGTGAGTGAACTTCTTCCTTGAATTTGCGCAAGTAAGCGGTGATGAAGGAATCTTAATAAACCAAGCCAAGTACATTAAAGATTTACTTAAGAAGTATGGCATGGAATCAGCCTCTCCCATGAAAACCCCAATTGCCCCTGCAACCAAGCTTGACAAAGACGAAAAAGGTAAAAGTATTGATATAACTCAATACAGAGGTATGATAGGCTCTCTTTTATATTTAACTGCCAGTAGACCAGATATAATATTTGCAACATGCATTTGTGCTAGATTTCAGGAAAATCCTAAAGAATCACATTTAATTGCTGTAAAGAGGATTTTCAGGTATCTCAAGGGTACACCTCACTTAGGGCTTTAGTATCCCAAGGAGTCCTCATTTGAACTAACAGGATACATAGATCTTTTGATTTTCAGTTTGCAAAATAGATAGAAAAGAGTACTAGTGGCACCTCGATTCTTTGGGAAATAGACTTGTATCTGGTTTAGCAGCAAGAAGCAAAACTCAAGATCTACTTTAACTGCGGAAGCAATTTAATACATTGTTCTTTGGCATTTCTTTGTGCTCGAGATCCTATGGATGAAAAATCAGCTAGTAGATTATTGATTTGAATTCAAGTTCATACCTATTCACTGTGATAACAGAAGTGTAATAGCAATAACTCATAATCCTGTCATGCATTCTAGGACTAAGCATATAGAAATAAGGTATCACTTTATTAGGTATCATGTGCAAAATGGAACTATATCTTTACAATATATCCCTACTGAAAATCAACTTGCTGATGTTTTTACAAAGCCTCTAGATGAATCCAGATTTAACAAGTTAATAAGTGAGCTAGGCATGCTTAACTTACAACCATGAAAAATATGCTCTAGTTTGTGCTAACTATACAGATATAAAGGCTATGTTCGAAATCATAGACATGATCAAAGGAAGTCCACGATCGTAGAGCTGAAGTGACATAAAAGATAACGATCGCAGTGCAGACTCAACGATCGCGGTGCAGACTCAACGATAGTAGAGTCCCATCAACAAAACAAAGGAGTATCTGGTGATGATAAAGTTCAAAATAAAGAAATTTCTCTGACAAGCACCTCAGGAACAAACCTAACCCTTGATTCACTCTATGAGGTTGGCTCTTCTTGAGTTACCTTGAACCGAGAAGAATGCTAAGTCAAAAGTTCATCACAAGGACTCGGTCAGACTCGACGATTGCGATTCGGACTTCGATGATTGCATTTCGAACCACGACGATTGTTGAATGACTCAATGATTCTTTGAAAGCGGACTCGACAAACGTAGAACAGACTCAACGATTCCAAGGACCATCTCAGCGATCGTAGTCTTTCCAAAGAATACATTAGCTCAGAAGGAACTAAGGGCAATTCAGTACAATACTCCTCAGTCAGATTCGTAGAGCGAAGCAGAATTCGACACATGTCCCACTAAGAAAAATGGAGAGTGAGAAGTTACTAGTACCATTTGAAGATGCCTTTTTAAAATCAGAAGTTCAAAAGCTTATCTCTCTCCTTATCTCTGCAAGCAGAAACCCTAATTCTCAAGTAAGCTCAATCAACCATACACCTTGCAAAGAAATTAATGCCAGCCTCCAACGTCATCTCTGGCTACAGACGCTGTTTTGATGAGTTCAAAACTGCTGAACCCAAATTTCACAAAACTCTATCATTAATAAAGAAGGCTGGTCTCGAAGAAGCTCTGGGTACGCCCACATTGATCTACCCAAAGCTAGTAAAAGAATTCTACAGGAACAGTGTGTTCGAAAATGACGTCATCACTGCGAAAGTCAGGGATGTGGAAATCAAGCTGAAGGTTGAGGACATCAACCTAGCCCTAGGTTTCAAATCTGAAGGGTGTTCGTTCATAGATGGCATCGATTTCCATGAGGGACTTAAAAGAATGCATCACAAGAAATTCCCCTCTGTCAAAGGAAACAAGAAGAAGGAGTTTCCTCAAAGGTACGAATTTTTGGTTGACATTGTCAGAAAATGCCTATGTTGCAAGAGCCCAGGCCACGATTCTGTAAATGTGGTACAACTCAAGCTCATAACTGCCATAAGTTGTGGAATACAACTTAACTATGGAGCTCTACTACTTGAATGGATTGGAAAATGGATTCTCAGCTCAAAGAAATTAAAAAACTCTAGGAAGATGCTCTATGGGCGATTCATCAGTATTATTCTACAGTCCGCCTTAGGAGATAAAATTGAGGATGATGAAGGTGAACAAATAAATCTAAACAGAAAAATGACCCAACAACTGTTCGAGAACTGGAAAAGAAATCTAACTGAAAACGTACGAATGATGTCTGAGTCCAGTGGTAGGACTGCTGATGCAAAGGAGTCAGGGATTCCAGGGAATATGTCAGTTTTTAGGGAGACTGAAGAAGAAGAAGAAACTAACAAGGAAGAACCCACTATCTTGGTCAAAAAAAGAAAGGGCAAGAGAATGCTAAAGGCTAGAATGACAAAAGAACCCTAGGGATCAACTACTGATATACCTGTAGAGTCCTCTGATATTGAGACTCTAAGGATTCTAAAAAGAAAACAACAGCAGGCTGAGGCAGATGAAGACAGAACCACCATATCACAGCTGCTGAAGAAGAACAAAACCAGTCACAAATCCAAGAGGCCATCTGTCTCTTCGATCGTAGAGTCTCCACCGATCGTAGAGACCAGACTGAACACCTAGAGCAAGGAAGTTTCTAAACCAGACATTCTGGCTAATCAACAGGATAGAACTAAAGCTTAAGGAAGTCCTAAGGTTATGGCTCAGCTTATAAAACCAAGACAAAATTTGGTTAAGAAGTACATCCTTGTCAATGAAGGAGTACTTAAAATGGAAGACAAAGAGTTGGATGCTGAAAAGGAACTATCCAAAGAAAGCCAAAAGGAGAAAGCTCAAGCTGAGGGTAAGATGCCTGAAGCTCTCATCTTAGAAAATTCTCCGGCTGAGGGGGAGCTACTAATCCTATAGGAGGATGATCATGTTGAGGGGGAGGCTCATGATATCCCCATGACAGAAGAAGAGGTTCCTGCAGAAAATGAGGGAGAACCAGAGCAGGAACAAAATGAAGCCATTAAGATAGTGGAATCCTTGAACGAAGACAAAGAAGAGGACGAAGATGACGAGGTTGAGATCATAGCTGTGGGCATTAACGGGTATAGAAAAGCAAACTATGAGCAACTGTTCTCCTATCTACCCATGATGCCTTTTCATCAAGCTCAAATTCTAAACTCCTGGAATCACATGTTTTGGAGCTTCAAAGAATATTCATCCATCTCTGTGCTAGCTCATGGATTCCCAGGCAGCTTCAACTTTGCCAAAAAGTTACTCAAAAATAACTCCTCTTCAAAGACTGAGCATGAGGTACTATCTATCCCAACCTCTTCAGAATTAATCACTTTCCATTACCATCCTTCAGTCAATTTTATGAATTCCCAAGATGGTTGGAAGTGATCCTTCATCCACTAAATCAATTCCCAGTTACAGAATCCCAAAATTCTGTAACTGATGAACCAAATATGCTAAACTTTATATTACTCCCAACTCCCATCATCTCTACAATCACTGACTCTAGCCCCATTGTAGAGTCCCAAGCTCAAATCGTAGAGCCACCTACTCTAAACACCCAAACACAGGCCCCTCCATCCGATATTCCCTCCTCATCCACCAACGAATACTTCAACCTTGATCTTGGCCTCTACTCATTACAAGATCAATACAAGAGAACACCCCCTCCTTCACAAATTCCCCAACTAAATGAACTTCTCTCAGAACTGCCCACCAAATCAGATTTGTCAGCAATGTCCAAGAAAGTGATCAAGGAACTAGATGAGAGTCTTGAAGAACACACTGAACTCATTCAAATGAGATTAACAACAATGATCAATGCTAGAAATGGTCTCCCAAGTACCCTCAGCTCTGTGCTCACTAAGAAGCTTAAGGAGCTCATCAAGGAAATGATTAAGAGCATAAAGGATAGGAATGACATCCACTTTCTCGCAGCCAAAAGACACATGGATGTTGTTCTACTCCTATAGAAGACTCAGGAGTCTCACAATGAACTTATGATAAACAGCATCACAAGTCTCCAAACTGCATTGAAAGAATTTTAAGACTTCTCCATTTTCCAAATGAAACAGACTGACACTATTCTGGACATCCTCCAACGACGGGACGCTCGATCTGATGCTCTAATCAAAGAAAATCGAGAAGACATTGCTCAAACCCAAAGCCAACTCAAAGATCTCATCCAAGGAGTGACTCGCCTATCCAACGAGATTCGAACCCTTGATGATGACATAAAGGGGGAGAATAAAGGGAAAGGAGTTCACGGCAAGGGCAGAGGCAGAGGTCAATCCCAAACTCAATCTTCAAGGAATCCTCCTACAAGGCAATTCCACCAGCAGACTCCACGATCCGACCATCAAACTCATCGATCTGATCAGTAAGAAATTTTAATGGCTCAACCAATAAGGAGTTTAGGGCCAACTACCAGCTCATAAAATGTGACCACCACAGTCCTAAGGATGCCAATTGGAGATCCTACATTCATGAATAGGCATGATCACAATCCTAGGATAAGCCGAAGTGAGCTGGAAGATCTAGCCAGAAGAGAAGAAGCAAGCAGGAAAAGAAAAGCTAAGGAGTATGTCAATCCTCCACGCCAAAGATCAAAGAAATTGAGATAAGTTAAAACTTAAATTCTTATTGATGTAAAGATTAATTGTAATATCTATTCTTCAAACATCAATAAATTCATGCTTATTGTGATGCCCCCAAAATAAGTATACATCACCCATCTTGAGTCGCCAAATACATGGTACACAATCCAAATACAACTTAATAATACAACTGTCGTGTTAAATACGACAAAACATAAACTGAGAGTTTTAATAAGAATATTGTCATCTAGACAATATCCACACTCAAAGGAGTTCTCATTACATTTATTGTCACACTATTTAACAGAATAGTGAGGACTACTAATGCTATCATCTGGATCATCACTCCGTTCCCTGACTCATCCCAGCTATATTCTCATTTCCTGAAGAGAAGAGTGAAAGAAAGGGTGAGCTCAACTAGCCCAGTAAGAAATATTATGACTAAGATAATGCAGGATAAATTATCATTAGCCTTCAACAATGTTAAACTGATAAAATACAATAGACATCAAGTTTAACTGCAGCGGAATAAGCAATCCATTAGAAGAGTCAAGTAGAGCATGATATCTAGTATCTTCTATGATTTAAAATGTTTTCATCAATTTTTTTTATCGCTGAGACTCAGCTTAATAAATAAACCACATCATCGAATGGGTAGAACCGGTAACTAACAGGGTATAAACTTCATAAAAATTTATGATTAACTAACCCGTGATAACTTCATTTGGGTTCCTCACTTGTTGGGAAGTCATTACAACCGCTCTCCCTTGAACTACCCGGCTTTGACTTGTCTGGGGCAACATTTGGTGTCATCACTACAGTTGAAATTGAATTTTCTATAGGGCATATTCCACCCTGAACTGCTTCATCGTACTCATGTTTCATGATCTGAATCATTAATCTTCGATCCATATCGAATTGGGGTTGACCGCAATGTATAGGATAATTCAAGACTCGTTGTTGGGTTCTCTCAATTGCTGTCCAAAAAGAGAAATACATATCATCTATTTTAGCCTTCTTAGATCGGACATCTGTTTCCAAAATATCAACGCGTCGTGCAACTTTTACCCATGCATCACTCATTCTCACTCGTTCAGTTGTTTCTTCTTTCAGCTCAGATTCTAGCTTTATCATCTTATACTCTGCCAAAGAGTGCTTCTGTTCAAGCATCACATATCGGGTAACACAAGCTTGAATTGTTGCATCCTTTTGCTCCACGACCGCCTGCCGTTCTTCAGCATGTTCTTCTAACTCATGAATACGATTTTGCAATTCTAAATTTCGATCATAAAATTCTTCTAATAAATTCTTCTCAGGTTCCTCTTCTTCCTCTTCTTCCTCACTCTCAGTTGCTATCTCTGCGACTATCTCGGGTGCAACTATCAATTCTTCACTCACCACATGGATATCTCTAATTCCTTCTTCGCTTGATATCACATTATCCTGGTTGGTGATTAGAGGTGTCTCCACGATCTCATTCACTCCATTGTTAACGTTCTTAGCTGCCATTCTTAAAAACTGCCATAAAACAGGGGTTAATTAAAACAATTAACATATTATCCCTATACTCTGACCGACCAATTAAATACCAAATAAACTTAGGTAGGTCATACTGTGACGCCCCCAAAATTAGGTATACGTCACCCATCTTGGGTCGCCACTTACATGGTACATAAATTCAAATACAAACTTAATTATACATCTGTCGTGTAACATACGACAATACATAAACTGAGAGTTCTAATAGGAATATTGTCATTTAGACAATATCCATACTCAAGAGTCCTCATTACATTTATTGTCACACTATTTAATGAGAATAGTGAGGACTACTAATGCTACCTTCGGGACCATCACTCTTTTCCCAGACTAGTCCCGGCTATATTCTCATTTCAAGAAGAGAACGGTGAAAGAAAGGGTGAGCTCAACTAGCCCAAAGAAGAAATATTATAACTAAGATAATGCGAGAATAAATTATCAATAGTCTTCAACAATGTTAAACCGATAAAATACAATAGACAACCGGTTTAAGCTGCGGTGAATATCTGATCCATTAAAAGAGTCAAGTAAAAAATAAAGTCTACTATCTTTTAGGTTTTAAAAGGTTTTCATCAATTTTATCACTAAGACTCGGTTTAATGAATAAACCACAATATCTAATCATCCACATACCACGGTCAAGGATTTTCATTAAATTATCAATGGTGGTCTGACTATCTTAGAATCACCCTCGGTTATAATCATACCAAAACTATCCATCAACGCATTACGAATGCCCAGGAGGACTTTTATCACATCATTTATAACAAGCCATGATTATCTTAGAATGATCCTGGTCATAATCATACTAAGTTCATCTATGCACGTAAGCGAAAGATAACATAATATAACATGAAGATGATGACAATGACATAATAATTCAATAAAACAAGTTCACGAATTAATTTATTCAGAACTAATAACGTCAAATTGTCAACATGATACTTCTTTGTAGAGTAAAATTCAAGAATGCTCAGAAAAATATTTTCATTAAAAATACTGGATGAAGCGCAAATATCAAGGATATTCCACTAAATTCATGGAGTATAGAAGTCAAAATTTTAACCAACTAAGTATAATAGCGAATGAAATAACAAAAGAAATCACCATGCATGCGGTACTTAGCATGAGCAGGTAATTCTAACGAATAATAAATAAATAGAATAATAAAAAGCGGAACCGAATTCCGGTGTAAAGCACCACAGACGGGATATTCCAATAGAATAATAAAAGCGAATAATAAAGACGAAACCAATTCCTACGTAAAAGCACAAGCAGGATGTTCCAACTAATAATAAAATAATAGAAGAATGTCACCAAGTATAGGGATTCAGCATATACGAGTTATTCAAATGAATAAATAAGAATGGAATAATATAAGGATTTCACCAAGTATAGGGTATTCCGCATATATCTGGTCATGTATAGGGTATGCCACTTTTACGGGTTATTCCAATGAATAATAAAGAATGGAATAACGTGAAGTTCTCTTCATGAATAAAAAAAAATAACACCCCTTATGAGTACAACAAATAATATTCCCTACCTTAGAAGAGCTGAATATTGGAAAAGTGAAGTAGCAAAATACTTTTCTTCTTTCTCTCTATAGTTTCTCTCTCTAGAGTTTCAGTGAATTAGTAAGAAATAATGAAGGAATGAGCTTTCTATTTATAGAAAAACTGAGGGTGGCTCTTGGTCTTAACGAAAGGTCAAAATGACTCTTGGTAATATTGAAGAGACAACTACTATTTGCGAAGGGGTAATCAACCCTTGGAACACCGAAGAGGCAATTAACTCTTGGTAATATTAAAGGGACAACTACTATTTGCGAAGGGGTAAATACTATTGACGAAGGTAAATACTATTGGCGAAGGTAAATACTATTGACGAAGGTAATTACTATTCACAAAGGTAATTACTATTCACAAAGTTAATTACTATTGACGAAGGTAAATACTATTGACGAAGGTAATTACTATTCATAAAGGTAATTACTATTGACGAAGGGACTCTTAGATGATGACATATGGGCCGCCCCCCCATAAAATAATCAAACTTACCACAAACGTCTCATAACAGACTCTTTATATACATCAAGGATTGAATAAATATTACCACAAATCATTTTATTTTTAATCAACACATATTTAATCTTTCAACAATTATTAATCATTTATAACTTGTCGTCTCAATTAATAATTCAATACTATAACATATGATACTGTGACAATAATTGAATCAATAATATAAGAGATATGATCACGACAATTCTTGTAGAAATAATTGAGCGTAGGTGAGTGACTTCTCACGTAAGCATCAATAATCAATATCGTGTGCTACTATCTGACGCCAGACATTCTTTTTACTTTTACTACACGGGTAGTTCAACGGTTTTAATGGTAACACCTATCTTAGTTATTTTTATAGAAAAATAATTTTGTCGTTTTCTAACTATGACAATACTTTCGTTTGTGGGGTCCACTAATGATTGATTGAGTAGTCGTCTGAATATTCTCCGACAAAAAGAATATTCCCCAACCAAACGAATATTTTATAACAACTTGCTTACTTTGCAAAATTTATAAATATTACCCACAACTATAACATTATATCAAATTTATTCCATAATATTCAAAAATAATATTTAAAAAAATTCATCTTTATTTATAAAAAATTGGGGGTCTTACAACCTCCCCTTCTTATGAAATTTAAGCCTTGAAATTAGGGTGCGATACGATATGATAAAGAGGTGAGGATACCTTGAATACCTTTATCGTTAAAAATATTAAATTCATCTTCGTAATCCCACCGAAGATATTCATTAACAATTCATCTTTTGCACCACGAATGAAAGATATACAACTGTAAAACCAATAATCTTTGAGGCAGACTTAATAGTATCACGACCATGAATTATCCATACACTCTTTGGCCAAGGATATTCGTGTTTTCAATTACTGTCATGATTATCTTAGAATAATCCTTGGTCATAATCATACCAAGTCTATCAATGCACTACTGACCAAAGATGACTTTTACCACATCCATGAATTAATATTTCAATCTTTGAGACTCATTTCGATAATTAATCCATATCATCGAATCATCCTCACTTTTACGGGCAAGGATATTCATTAAGATCATGACCACGAATTATCCATGCACTCTGACCAAAGATAATCGTGTATTCATTAGTATCACGACCACAAATTATCCATGCACTACTACGAAAGATAATCGTGTATTCATTAGTATCACGACCACAAATTATCCATGCACTACTGACCAAAGATAATCGTGTATTCATTAGTATCACGACCATAAATTATCCATGCACTACTACCAAAGATAATCATGTTTTCAATTACGGTTATGATTATACCGAACAATCCTCGGTCATAATCATACCAAGTCCATCTATTCACGTAAGCCATGAGATGACTTTCAACACATATAAGCATGAGGATAATGATATAAAGAATCAATCAAATGAGATAAAGGATAAATATTAAACATTTATAATATAATTTATCCAGAGTTCAAGAATATCCCCATGTTATCAATCACTTAATAATCTCATAATCTAATATCATTAATATTTTAATAATATTTTAATCACTTCTTAAATTTATAAACAATTTATCTCAATTGTTTACGCTTTACCATATAATGCATTTAATCATTCAAAATGTCATACTCATAAGATATCATCACCAATTATCAAATTCCTCATTAAAAAAAAATATGCATATACTCTATATAGGATTCTCTAGCCATAAAATCCTATTTTAAACTTTGTTACTTCACATAACATATTTAACTCATATGTTTAAGAATAAACTATTTTCATGAAAAATACCAAATCAGTCCCAAAAATATTTCTTTTAAGGGATTTAGCATAATATAGTCCCATAATGAAAATATATTTTTCTCGAATTTTAAAATTCATTTACTATTTTTCAAAATTAATTTCTAATTAATTCCTTAAGAAATTAGCTACCTCAAGTTTAACTCCAAAAATTCCCAAATCTTGGCAGGACTTTACACATGTTAATGTGAGCCTCAGATTTAAATTTCATGGTCATCTATAATAGAACTCCGCTTTATAGCATTTTTAAATCAAAAAAAACCTAAATATTGAAATGGTCATAACTTGTTCATTATAAGTCGAGAATGAGCTCATTTTTGGACAGGAGGTACTTTATAACATATATTTTCATGTCACAAAAGGCCAGAATTTTTCACATAAATTTAGTGGCCTAAACAGCCCTTAAAGTTTCTGGGTAGTAGCGTTTTTGTAATTTGCACTTTGGACTCTTTTGCTAAATTCACCTACACGAAAATCTACGACACCTTTTCCAAAGGATTCCACTTGGATAAGCTACAAAACTCATAGATCTAAATCTAGGACTTGACCACACTCAAAAATTCAAAATATAATAGGAGATATGGTCAATTGAATTTCATGTTACGTTTTTACCAAAATTTGATTTTTCAACCCTTTGTGATTTCTAAGAAACTTTCATGTTTTCACATAATAAACACATAACTCATCATAACACTTACTAATACTTCATATACCCATGATTTTCATTAGTCCAATGCTTTTATTATGACTTTCATCATAATCCTCGTAAACAGATCCTTTTAGTTGAAGAAATATTTGAGGGTTTAAGAAATGGGTTTTTGTAGTGGGGTCAATACAAAATTCGATTTCACGCTCTAGGGTAGGCTAGGAAATCTTCAAGAATACGTCAAGAAATTTATTAATGATAGAAATATCATTCAAAACGCTACTCTTATCCAAGACTTGGATAATGCGTTACATTGATACCAACCGTGACTTCTATCCTTTAACCTAGATAGCACCTCACAATGATACCTATCAACTTGTCATCGTCATTCACGACGTCGCCTCTGTAAAGTCCGGCTTCTGGTGCATTCCACACAAGGAAGTCAACTACGAAAAGGATCGGGGCTCTTTACTTATGGCTTGATATAATAGTGATTAACTTTAGGGTTTGGTTACTTTGAATTAATTATAACAGTTGGTTAGGAATATGAAAGCTAACAACCTTACAAAAAAGAATAATAAGTAGTTAATCAATCATTTTCAAAAATTACCTCAAAGGCAAGTATTTTCAAAGAGATAAGATCGTGAAAGTGTTTATTTGAAACAACAAGATTAATAAGCGATGGAGGTAACGAAGGTTTTTCCAACGAAGTTTCAATAGATAAATCAAAGTCTAATTTTTCCTGAGTCAAATTTAAACATTGAACACAACTAGGTAGAATAAAAGAGTGGGTAGAACTTGTATTGAATAAAGTATAGACTTAGCAATAATTTATAATTAATTTACAATAATAACTTCGTTCGGGTTTCTCGACAAACGCTAAAGCTTAAATTACGAGTTTGACTTTACTATAGGGTACATTCCACCCTTAAGTTCTTCTTCACATTCTGATCCATGATTTGAATCATTATTCTCCGATCCATATCGAATTCGGGTTGGCCGCTATGCACGAGGTAATTCCGAATTCGATGTTGGGTTCTCCCAATTCTTGTCAAAAAGCAAAGTCCATTTCATCTATTTTGGCTTTATTGGATCGGACGTCTTTTTCTACACTATCAACGCGTTGTGCGACTTTTACCCATACATCGTCTATTCTCCTTCGTTCGATTGTTTCTTCTTTCAGCTGATCTTTGATTTTTAAATTCTCGATTACAACTTTAATATCTTACACACCTCGCCAAAGCGTGATTTTGTTCGAGCATCACATATCGGGTAACCCAATTTTGAATTGTTGTATCCCTTTGTTCCACGACCGTTTGCCGTGCTTCTTCAACTGTTTCTTCTAGCTCACGAACACGATTTTGTAATTCTAAGTTTTGATCATAAATTTCTTCTAACCAATTCTCCTCGGGTTCCTCTTCTCCCTCTTCTTCCTCTTCTTCCTCACTCTCACCGCTACCTCTGCAACTAGCTCTCTAATGCAACAATTAGTTCTTCATTCACTACGTGGATATCTCTAATTTGTTCCTCGTCTCGACCTTTCGCATTAACTTTGATTAGTGATTAAAGGTGTCACAACGGTCACATTCACTCCATTGTGAATATTTTCAAATTGCCATTTCCAAACACCGCCACAACACAAGGTTAATTAATATATCAAATATTATCCCTATACTCGACCGACCAATTAAATAACAAATAAACTTAGGTAGGTCATACTAGGGGAAGGAATTCCCGCTCTCCCTCCTAGTTCTTATCTCGCATCTTAGCCGGGATCATATCCTAAGCTCGATACCAACCGTGGCGCCCCAAAATTAGGTATACGTCCACCCATCTTGGGTCGCCACTTACATGGTACATAAATTCAAATACAAACTTAATTATACATCCGTGGGTAAACATACGAAAATACATAAACCGAGAGTTCTAATAGGAATATTGTCATTTAGACAATATCCATACTCAAGGAGTCCTCATTACATTTATTGTCACACTATTTAATGTAATAGTGAGGACTACTAATGCTATCTTCGGGACCATCACTCTTTTCCCCAGACTCGTCCCAACTATATTCTCATTTCACGAAGAGAACAAAGTGAAAGAAAGGGTGAGCTCAACTAGCCCAAAGAAGAAATATTATAACTACGATAATGCGAATAAATTATCAATAGTCTTCAACAATGTTAAACCGATAAAATACAATAGACAACCAGGTTTAATCATGATGAATATCAATCCATTAAAAGAGTCAAGTAAAAAATAAAGTCTACTATCTTTTAGGTTTTAAAAGGTTTTCATCAATTTTATCACTAAGACTCAGGTTTAATGAATAAACCACAATATCTAATCATCCTCGCACTACTACGGTCCAAGGATTTTCATTAAATTATCAATGGTCATGACTATACCGAATCACCCCAGTTATAATCATACCAAAAACTATCCATCAACGCATTACACAGCCAACGAGGACTTTTATCACATCATTTATAACAAGCCATGATTATACCGAATGATCCTGTGTCATAATCATACTAAGTTCATCTATGCACGTAAGCGAAAGATAACATAATATAACATGAAGATGATGACAATGACATAATAATTCAATAAAACAAGTTCACGAATTAATTTATTCAGGAACTAATAACGTCCAAATTGTCAACATGATACTGCTTTGTAGAGTAAAATTCAAGAATGCTCGTAAAAATATTTTCATTAAAAATCTTGGATGAAGCGCAAATATCAAGGATATTCCACTAAATTCATGGAGTATAGAAGTCAAAATTTTAACCAACCGAGTATAATAGCGAATGAAATAACAAAAGAAATCACCATGCATGCGGTACTTGATGAGGCGAGGTAATTCTAACGAATAATAAATACGAGAATAATAAAAAGCGGAACCGGTCAGGTGTAAAAACACACGATATGCGAGGATATTCCAATAGAATAATAAAGATGAGAATAATAAAAGCGGAACCGGTCCGGCGTAAAAGCACAAACAAGGATGTTCCAACGGAATAATAAAATAATAGAAGAATGTCACCAAGTATAGGGGATTCCAGCATATACAAAGTTATTCCAATGTAATAAATAAGAATGGAATAATATAAGGATTTCACCAAGTATAGGGTATTCATATATGGTCATTTATAGGGTATGCCACTTTGTGAGTTATTCCAATGAATAATAAAGAATGGAATAATGTGTTCTCTTCATGAATAAAAAAAATAACACCCCTTACGAGTACAACAAATAATATTCCCTACCTTAGAAGAGTGAATATTGGAAAAGTGAAGTAGCAAAATACTTTTCTTCTTTCTCTCTATAGTTTCTCTCTCTGTAGAGTTTCAAAGAATTAGTAAGAAATAATGAAGGAATGAGCTTTCTATTTATAGAAAAACTGAGGGTGGCTCTTGGTCTTAACGAAGGGTCAAAATGACTCTTGGTAATATTGAAGAGACAACTACTATTTGCAAAGGGGTAATCAACCCTTGGAACACGGAAGAGGCAGTTAACTCTTGGTAATATTGAAGGGACAACTACTATTTGCGAAGGGGTAATTACTATTGATGAAGGTAAATACTATTGACGAAGGTAAATACTATTGACGAAGATAAATACTATCGATTTAAGGTAATTACTATTCACAAAAGGTAATTACTATTCACAAAGGTAATTACTATTGATTTAAGGTAAATACTATTGACGAAGATAATTACTATTCACAAAGGTAATTACAATTCACAAAGGTAATTACTATCGATGAAGGACTCTTAGATGATGACATATGGGCCCCCCATAAAATAATCAAACTTACCACAAACGTCTCATAATGGACTCTTTATATACATCGAGGATTGAATAAATATTACCACAAATCATTTTATTTTTAATCAACACATATTTAATCTTTCAACAATTATTAATCATTTATAACTTGTCTTCTCAATTAATAATTTAATACTATAACATATGATCTTTGTGACAATAATTGAATCAATAATATAAGAGATATGATGCAAAGTGATTCTTCATAGTGAATAATTGAGCATAGTGAGTGACTTCTCACGTAAGCATCAATAATCAATATCGTGTGCTACTATACAACTACTCCAGACATCGCATTCTTTGTACTTTTACTCTACGGGTAGTTCAACGGTTTTAATGGTAACACCTCTGCCGTTATTTTTATAGAAAAATAATTTTGTCGCTTTTCTAACTACGACAATACTTCCGTTAATGGGGTCCACTTAATGATTGAGCCGTCATCTTAATATTCCCAGATAAAAAGAATATTCTCCGACCAAACGAATATTTTATAACAACTTGCTTACTTTGCAAAATTTATAAATATTACCCACAACTATAACATTATATCAAATTTATTCCATAATATTCAAAAGTAATATTTAAAAAAAAATTCATCTTTATTTATAAAAGCTGGGGTCTTACACATACTAGCGAAGGAATTCCTCGTCTCTCCCCTCCTAGTTCTTGTCTCACATCTCAACCAGGGATCATATCCCTAAGCTTTGATACCAACTGTGACGCCCCCAAAATAGGTATACATCACCCATCTTGAGTTGCCAAATACATGGTACAAAATTCAAATACAACTTAATAATACAACTGTCGTGTAAAATACGACAAAACATAAACTGAGAGTTTTAATAAGAATATTGTCATCTAGACAATATCCACACTCAATGGAGTCCTCATTACATTTATTGTCACACTATTTAACAGAATAGTGAGGACTACTAATGCTATCATATGGACCGTCACTCCGTTCCCCGACTTGTCCCAGCTATATTCTCATTTTTTGAAAGAAAGGGTGAGCTCAACTAGCCCAGTAAGAAATATTATAACTAAGATAATGCAGAATAAATTATCATTAGCCTTCAACAATGTTAAACTGATAAAATACAATAGACATCAAGTTTAACTGCAGCGGAATAAGAATCCATTAGAAGAGTCAAGTAGAGCATGATATCTAGTATCTTCTATGATTTAAAATGTTTTCATCAATTTTTTTTTTATCGCTGAGACTCAGCTTAATAAATAAACCACATCATCGAATCATCCCTGCACTACGGGCCAAAGATAATCATTAAATCATCAATGGTCATAACTATACCGAATAATCCCTGGTCATAATCATACTAAAAACTGACCATCAATGTACTACCGGCCAATGAGGACTTTTACCACATCATTCGTTACATTACGGTCATGATTATACCGAATAATCCCTGGTCATAATCATACCAAGTCCATCTATGCACGTAAGCCAAAGATGACTTTCATCACAATATAAGCATGAGGATGATGACAATGATATAAACAATAATCAAACGAAATCAAATCAAACGAAATCAAGGATAAATATTAAAGAATATTTAAATTTATCCAAATATTATCAATCACTTAATAAACTCATAATCTAATATTATTAATATTATAATAATATTTTAATCACTTCTTAAGCTTATAAACAATTTATTTCAATTATTTATATTTTACCAAATAATGCATTTTAATCATTCAAAATGCCATACTCATAAGATTTCATCACCAATGATCAAATCTCTCATCAAAAATCAGATATACCTTATATAGGATTTCCCAAGCCATAAAATCTATTTTCCAATTTCCGTTACTTCACATAACATATTTAATTCATTTACTCATAACTAGTTCATTTTCATGAAAAATACCAAATCAGTCCCAAAAATATTTCTTTTCTGGGATTTAACAGAATATAGTCCCATATTGAACATATATTTTTTCTCAAAATTTTTAAAATTCATTTACTATTTTTCATATGGTCAAAACTGCCCGAATATTTAGACATTTATCATAAATTGTACTTTTGTCCAAAAATTAAAATTTACAAGGTATACTCTCATTTATATACATGTACTCTAATAAAAACTTTACCAATTTTGGAGTTAACCACAAGGAGTTATAAGGGTTTACTTTTAAAATAGTCTTTCCCCATAAAATCCATAACTCTTAATCTATACATCCAAAAATCGTCATCTTTGGACATAATATAGAAAACTCATCAAATTATCATTTCAAATTTTTCCAGAATTTTTGAGGGTCAGAAAAATTATGAAACTGCAAATGGATTTTTCACCCGCCATGCGGTAATCCACGTGAGATGATCATTTCTACAATTTAATAAGGAATGAATACAAATGATCATTCACCATACATGCGAATAATCCACATAGGCAGAGTTATTCCAATGTAATAATAAAGAATGGAATAACGAAGAATTCACCATGCATGCGATAGGCCGTATGCATGTGTTATTCTCAATAGAGTAATAAAAGAATGGAACCGAATTCATGCATAATCCGCATGCATGTGATATTCCAACAGAATAATAAAGAATGAAATAACAACAGAATTCACCAAGTATGTGATAAACCGCATAGAGAGGTTATTCCAACAAAATAATAAAGAATGGAACCAGGTCATGCGTAATCCGCACATACAGGATATTCCAACAGAATAATAAAGAACGAAACCAGGTCATGCGTAATCCGAATAGACATGATATTCCAACAGAATATTAAAGAATAGAATAATAGAAGAATTTTACCATGTATGCAGTACTTTGCATAAACAGGTTATTCCAACATAATAATAAGGAATGGAATAACAATAACTCTCTTCATGAATACGAAAGAAATAATACCCCTTACCTTAGAAAGAAACTGGATACTGGAGTAGATAGGTAACAGACTTCTCTTCTTCTTTCTCTCTATAATTTCTCTCTATAATAATTGATCTAAAGCTTTAGTGAATTAGTGAGAAATGAAGGAAGAATGAGCTTCTATTTATAGGAAAATATAGTTTTGATAATTGCACGTTTTGAGACTCGAAATATTACAGTACAATACCTTCAAGTTTTCTTTCATTTTTAATTTTGTCCTGCAAGTATTATCAAACTTACACCATCTCCCCTAATAGTAAATAATGTGAATCAATAGTTCAATCATGTGAATCAATAGTTATAATCATGTGAAAATACGAATTACAGTATAGTACCTCCATCTATACCTCCATTTTTAACTTAGTCATGCAAGTATTATCAATCTTGCACCAACTCCCCTAATAGTAAATGAATGTGAATCAATAGTACACACATGTGAACAAATAGTTATAATCATGTGAATTAATAACAATTAATTGCTCATTTATTCGATTAATTACCCGATTGGTCAATATAACCTCTAGACATCAATTATTATCGAAATAAATGTCGATTTCCACTAACACTAACAATCCCAACACAATAGAAACATTTTTCTGAAAATTTCATTTTTGAAATTTCAAAGTTTGAATTTTTCCGAAAAAGTAAACTGTTGACTTTTTTGACCAAAAAGTCAACCCCAACAAATTTTGTGTTTATAGTCTATTTCTACTAATTTCATCATTTCGAACTCAAATATCACGTCCGCGTCTCCAAATTCAACTCCGAACTCAACTTCGATTTTTAATAACATTCATCCTTAATATTATAACTCACAATATTTAACAACCAGGTCGTTCCCAGGAAAGAGGGAGCTTTCCAATAGGGATTTCACCCTATTGGCGCGCAATTAAGTGACCAAACCTTTCCTTGACAGAAATTTTAGACATTGTAAATATTGCAATTTAATAATATGAATAACTTTGTCATCTCAATTATTAATTTAATAATATATCATATTATGCAGATGATACTGTGACAATAATTGAATCAATAACATGAGAAATATGATGCAACAATTACTGTAGCAATAATTGAGTATAACTGAGTGCCTTCTTACATAAGCATCAATAATCAATACCGTGTGTTACTATGTAACCACGCGTATCACTGTACTTTTACTACCGGGTAGTTCAACAGTTTTTAACGATAACACTTTCGCCTTTATTTTAATAAAAAGATAATTATGTCGTTTTCTTACTACGATAATAATTCTGTTGTGGGGTCCACCAATGATTGTGCCGTCGTACTGATATTCCCCGATAAAAAGAATATTTCCCAACCAAACGAATATTTTATAACAACTTGCATACTTTGCAAAAGTTTTCATATATCACCCTTAACTTTAACCCTTTATCAATGTAACCATTTACGAAATAGAATAATAATTATAAGAAAATTGAATACTTTCATTTCATAAAATTCGGGGTCTTACACTTATTCTCTAGAAATTTTAGCTGCTCACGGAAATATTAAGTCATGTTTACTTTCCTGAAAATGCATCTAGAACTTGATAATTATGACAACAAATCTCCTTGGTTATGTCAACATCAAATAGGGGGAGATTGTTCTAAGAATGCATATTTTGATTTGATGTTTAAAGTTAATGCTCATGATTATATGTAAAGTCCTTCAAGGAATATATGTACAAGGGCTTAGTGATAGATCAAATGTGTTAGGTTGATATTAGCTTTTAACGTTCATCATTCTATAAACGAATGTATAGATAAAGAGATCAAAGATGTTAGGTTGATCTATGACTTGAAAGGAATAGATAGGCCTCAACAAGAATCGCAGTCTATCGAGCTAATCAAGAGATTGCTGAAGCCAAGGCAGGATCGTAGAGCTTAGAAGATCGTAGTGTATCTGCCTTGAAGGGCCCCTCCAAAAATCGTAGAGTAGTCCAGATGTTTGCCGAAGCTAACTCAAAGACCGTAGTGTGCTTTCGGAAATGTAGAGTCTGCAAGACGAGCAAGTGAAGATTGTAGTGTGCAAATCCTTGAGAGAGATCGTAGTGTTCTCTTCAGACCAAGCACTAATGTGACAAGACACCACGATATGGATCGTAGACTATCATTTGCCTTATGTTAGAAGCATTAACCCCTACTTTTGTTTGGAGACAAATTCTAACAAATGTGGAATGGTTTTGAAACGTTGAAGTCCTCACCAGTCCTAACGGTACAGAAGATATCCTTAGTATTCAACAAAGCAATCTGCTGTGAAGCTAAGGAAAAGACCATAGGACAGAGGAAAACACCTTTTCAGGTGTTAGGTGAAAAAGCAGTCTGTTGTGTCAGTGGGCCAGAATGCAATTCAGAAGGTGTGCAGAAAAGTCTCCATCAAAGTTAAAAAATGTCAAACGCATTTAATGCTTCAAAAAATGGCTTCAACGGATAGATTTCAAGGATCACATATATGCAGAACATATGCAGATGAGAGATCTAAGCAAGCATTGGACAAAAACGTACAAGAACACTCAATGCTCAACTCTACAATCTGAGAAAAAGAGGAAGCTTGCTCAGCTACTCAGCTCTTTAGAACAAGTGGTTAATAGCAACTGAGTAGCATCAATCAAGAACTCTACGACTACCAATCAACTGAAGTAAGAGTTCCAAGTCAGAAGGACTTGAAGAGTTCTAAGTGAACTGTAAAGAACCAAGTCTGCTGGACTTGAAGAGTTCAAGAGTGAACTAAGAAGTGCCTAGACTGCTGGTCTAGAAGGAATCTGTGAGATTCAGAAAGTGTAAAAGACATCCTTAGTGGATTTCCTACTCAAGGAATAGAAGAGTGGATTAGGAGATTTAAGTGCTCTGAACCACTTAAAACTTCCGTGTCTATTATATTTGTGCTATAACTGCCATAACTGCCTCACTCTCATTAATTCAAGATATCTTAGGGGAGATTAAATAAATCTTTATTCCGCTGTGTTTTTAATCATTATCAAAACTAACTTAAGTAAAACGAAAAGATTTTTAAATATCTATTCAACCCCCCCCCTTCTAGATAACTATTGTGCCTCCGGGAACTAACACTTTATTTGTGCAAGTTTCTTAACCCTAATTATATCGTGCAAGCTCCTAAACCTTATCTCTTGATTTTGAGCCAATATTTAACTTGTTAATTAGCATGCAAATTTCTACATTCTAACACACTAATGTTGAACAAGTTTTATCATTCAACTTATTATTTCTTATGCATGCTTAAGATTCAACTCTAAATAAGGTTTTAACCTTAGCTTAACATTGTTCAAGTAAGGTATGTTATATTATTCAATACTTATGCTCTTAGATTACTCCTAAAGCACGACCTTAGTACACAATGTTGATTCACTTATGAATTATTCCATAGCATAATGTTATTACAGTTTTATTCAACTAATCCTTAGTTGATGTTCGTAAACTCTAAATTACCTTGAAACTTATCTAAACCAAACTTACTTTGGTGCGGACTCGTATTCTAAATGTGGAGATGAACAACCCTATTATAGGGGATAACTTACGCGTATCGTTAAAATATTTGTGCACAATTCATTCTACGAAGGGCTGATCCCCCTAAGTACGAGGAGTCCTTATATTCTTATGACTGTTAAAGTTAAAGTTGAAAGATTACTTACAACTGTGGACATAGTTCGTGGTCTTATGACCCTCAGATATATATTCCATATTTTGATTCCAGTCTTTGGTTATCATTGATAAAGTACTATTCAGTTTTGATTAGCCTATTCATTGGCAGTTGTTATTATCATGTTGATTCATTGCTATATCTACTGAGCAATTGTTTTGCTCACTCTTGCATATATATACACTAATTGCAGCTAAAGTTGAGAAGGTCGACGAACCTACAACTAACAAAGGAAAAGGAAAAATGTACAAGTGATGAAGACTGTTATAATGATAGACTTTTATTTAATGATGTGATGTAATAATTTATTTTCGCACTTGTATGATGTTTAAGGTTAGACAACCTGGGATGTTTTTGGATTTAATGATGTAACCCTATTTAAAGGGAGGATTTATGGTTTAAATATTATTTTATTTGGATAGATAATATGAATGTATGGATAGTGAACACCAAATCTTGAGGGAATGAAGTACCTAGATTTGGGGGTGTCACAAGTTGGTATCAAAGCTATAGGTTATGAACCTTAGGTGGGGAAAAGCCTTAGGAAGTAACCTTTGAAAATATAGTGGTGATAAACTCTTATCGAGTTTTAAGGAAGAAGTAATAAAACACTTATGTGCTTATGTGATTACAACTTATGTGCTCGTGAGTGTCGAGTAGTAATGATTAGTAATTAAAACTTAAAATTTGGTTGACAGGATGGCTAATGTAGGAGGATCCAATCAGACTAGGGAGGAAAGATTCCAAATGCCTAAAGAGGAGGAGCCTCGAGATATTCAGGTAGTGTGGGAACAACTACTGCCACGGGAAGAAACTCCGTTGGTCACAGTGGTTGAGCAGGAGAGGTTACCTGATGAGGATGATGAAATAGAGACGGACGAGGAGGACCCTGTTGAGCTGCCACAGTCGAATTAGGATGAGGATGACGAGGAAGAAGAGCTTCCACTTAACTCAATCGCAGCCCGTATGTACGACGAGGTGTATGACCGTAATGTGGAACTTCATGATACCGTCGAGGAGTTGCGAGAGATAGTAGCTGAACAATAGACCTCGATGGCACAAAAGGACGACGAGATCCAGGATCGAGTGGAACGTTTGAATAACGTTGAAGAGAAGCTGGTTCAACTGAAGGAGAGAACGAGCGAATGATAGCAGAGATTGCAGAGTTGAAGAACAAGTTGAAAGAAGAAGCTACGAAGAGGGCAAGAGCCGAAGACGCGTACGAGGAAGCTTATCAACAAGCCGGAATAGTAGAGAGAGACGCACAATCAAAGAGGATGAAGATGGAAGAGATGAATAACGTATTCAACACCGTGATCAATCGAGCTCAAGATCGGGTCATGTGTTATCCGATTCAGTTCGAGGCGCTGCCATCGTACATTTTAGATCACCGAACAATGACCCGAATTATGGAGGAAGAGCGTCGTAAGGCTACACAGTATCTTAATAAGACATTGTAAGGAATGTACCTGATATGCAGTTAATGATATAATAAATAAAATGTAAATCCCAGGTATTATATAACTAATGGGATAGATAATGATGAAGTAATCCTGCAACTTTTATAGTTCAGGAAAGTAATGTAAATAGCAGTGATGTTATTGTTCTTATGTTTTCAAAAAGATTATGAATGAATAAACGTTATTATTTTATTGAATTCCAGAGTGTTATGTGATATGTGATTATTCCTTTTATGGGGGAAAGTTAAGTCGAAATTACTTAAAGAGTTGAGTAATAATCTAATGAGTGTATTTTTTTAATAGAAAATGCCTCCAAGGCGTCAACCACCCCGACAGAGAACCACTGAAGGAACCAATAACAATAATGCTAAAGTTAACCCCGTTCAATAACTAGCGACGTTACTAATAGGAGCGTTGCAGAAGCAACCTCAAAATTAAGGTACAATGTTTAAGGATTTCAAGGCGGTTGGACCACCAGAATTCTGTGGGTCCATGAATCCAGTTGAGGCACAAACCTAGGTCATGGAGATAGAGAAAGTGTTCGATGTTGCAAGAGTAGGGGAGGATCAGAAGACTGCTTTTGCAACATTCATGTTGAAAACAGAGGCTAGTTATTGGTGGCAGGCCAATAAAACCCGAGGAGGTCAAGGGATTATGACTTGGGAAAGGTTTAAGGAGAAATTCTTCCTGACCTATTTTTCAAAAAGTTCGAAGAGTCAGCTAGAAGTACAGTTCTTAGAACTAAAGTAGGGAACGATGTCGGTGTTTGAGTATGCCGTAAGATTCAATGAGTTGGCGAGGTTTGTACCATATCAAGTCAGCACAGACGAACGCAAGGCGAAGAGGTTTTAACAGGGACTAAAGCCCTAGTTGTACAGTAGGGTCTCCCTATTCTAGCTAAAGACATTTGCAGTAGTAATGAAGAAGGCAATTCTTGCTGAAGGTGGGGGCGAGGCTATAACTAAGTTCAACCAAGAGCAGAGGAAGAAGAAAAATGAAGGTGAAGCTATAAATGGTGGAGGTAGTAATCATGGAAACAATGAATGAAGAATCTAAAGAGGAAATGAATCGGTAATGTGAGTCTTTGGAGCCAAAGAGGTAACCAAAGAAAATAAGAAGTTTGAAGCATATGCTACATGTGGGAAGTTTCACAAGGGTGTGTGTTTGATGGGGAAGCGAGTATGCTTCAATTATGGCTAGGAGGGTCACATCGCCCCAAATTGCACTCAATCTAAGAAGAACGCTTGCTTCATGTGCAGGTTCAAGGATCACTTTGCTCGTGAATGACCTAAGAAGAAGGCTAGAGAGACAACAAGAAATAATGGAGGAAGCAGTGGAGGTACGTGGGCCATTTCTGAACCAACGACATCAAACAAACCCACAGCCAGGACCTTTAACATGACTACGCAAGATGTTGTACAATCAAAAGATGTCATGTCAAGTATTATCACAATCAACGATATAAATGCATATGTATTATTTGATTCGGGTGCTACTTGCTCGTTTATATCTGATGAATTTGGTAAGAGGTTAGAAATACCTATTAAAGAGTTGAATTTCCCTTTAAACATAGAAATTGCGAATATAGAGGTAATTCCTGTTAGATTCGTATACAAGAACTGTAGGGTGAATATAAAGGGAAATATTATGAAAGCAGATTTAATCCCGATAAAACTTGGAGAGTTTGACGTGATATTGGGAATGGATTGGCTATTCAATTATGGAGCGATAATTGACTGCCAAAAGAAGTGTGTAAACCTTATGACTCCCTCAAAGGTAGTTTTTCATGGTAGCAAATCGCCTAGACAAATGAAATGTCTGACGATGATGCAGGCCAAGAAGTTATTGAGTAAAGGCTGTGTAGGGTACTTAGCCTACATAGTCGATACTCAAAAGGAGAAGGGTGTGAAACTGGAGGAAATACCAGTGGTTAGGGAATTCGTGGACGTGTTTCCGGAGGATTTGCCAGGACTTTCGCCTGACAGAGGAATCAAGTTCGTGATCGACTTAGCGCCAGGAACCGCTCCAATATCGAAGGCCCCGTACAGAATGGCTCCGGTAGAGATGAAAGAACTAATGGTACAACTGCAAGAACTGTTAGATAAGAAGTATATTCAATCGAGCGTATCACCGTGGGGAGCACCGGTGTTATTCATGAAGAAGAAGGATGGGTCAATGCGTCTTTGCATTGATTATATGGAATTAAACAAAGTCACTATTAAAAACAAGTATCCATTGCCAAGAATAGATGACTTGTTTGATCAATTGAAGGGTGCGAGATATTTCTCAAAAATAGATTTGAGGAGTGGGTATCACTAACTGAAAGTGAGGAAGGAGGATGTGTCGAAGATGGCATTCCGAACTCGGTATGGACATTATGAATTTTTAGTGATGTCTTTTGGTTTGAGAAACGCCCCTGCAGCGTTCATGGATTTAATGAACAGGGTGTTTAAACAATTTTTAGACAAGTTTATGGTTGTATTTATCGATGATATTTTGGTGTACTCCAATACTTAAGAAGAACACGTGAAACACTTACGTCTGACGTTGGAGACGTTAAGAAAGGAAAAGTTGTACGCGAAATTCCCTAAATGTGAATTTTGGCTGAAACGTGTACAATTCCTTGGGCATGTAATCAATAAGGATGGAATTTCAGTGGATCCATCAAAAGTCGAAGCTGTGATAAATTGGGAACAACCAAGAACTCCATCAAAAGTGAGAATTTTCTTGGGATTGGCAGGCTATTATAGACGGTTTATCCAAGATTTTTCCAAGATTGCCACTCCATTTACGAATTTGACGAGAAAATCTGTAAAATTTGTTTGGACGAAGAAATGTGGAGAGAGTTTTACGGAATTAAAGAAGAGGCTCAGTGTGGCACCTGTGTTGTCATTACTAGATAATACTGGAAATTTTGTGGTGTATAGTGATGCTTCACACAAAGGATTGGGTTGTGTCCTTATGCAAAACGACAAAGTTATTACATATGCATCAAGGCAGTTGAAAGACTACGAGAAAGGATATCCGACTCATGATTTAGAGTTGGCGGCAATGGTGTTTGCGCTGAAAATATGGAGATACTATCTCTATAGAGAGAAATGTGAGATCTACACAGACCATAAGAGTCTAAAGTATATTTTCACACAGAAGGACCTGAACATGCATCAAAGAAGATGGATGGAATTGATAAAAGATTACGATTGTGAGATCTTTTATCATCCAGGCAAAGCAAACGTGGTTGCAGATGCCTTGAGTAGGAAAGGCAGAGAAAAGTTGATGTTCTTAACTGATAAAGAGGAGCTCATTTCAGCAATGGCAAGATTAGAGTTGGAAATCAAATTTCCAAAAGAATCTGACGAAAAATTGTAGCAGATGGAAGCTAGTTCAAATGTGGTGGACAAGGTGAAGAACGCTCAACTACAAGATGAAGAATGCATAAAAATAAAGGAAAGCGTGGTCGAAGGTAAAGAAGTGAAGTATAAAGTTGATACGGAAGGAATGCTAAGATTCGAGGGACGAATTTGGGTTCCAACAGTACAAGATATTAAAGAGGAAATCTTGGCAGAAGCTCATAGCTCAAGATATTCGATTCATCCGGGAAGTACAATGATGTATCAAGATTTGAAGTGAAATTTTTGGTGGCCAAATATGAAAAGAGATATTGCAGAATGCGTTACAAAGTGCTTAACATGTCAAAGAGTGAAGGCAGAGCATCAAAGGTCAAGCGGATTACTTCAACCGTTAGAAATATCAGAATGGAAATGGGAGCATATCACAATGGATTTTGTGGTAGGTCTTCCAACGACTCAGAAAGGATACGATGCGATATGGGTGATAGTGGACAGATTGAAAAAATCTTCACACTTTTTGCCAATAAAGATCAGATTTAATCTTGATCAGCTGGCGAAGCTATACATTAATGAGATCGTCTCAAGACATGGAGTTCCAATATCAATAGTGTCAGATCGAGACCCGAGGTTCACATCAAATTTCTAGAAGAAACTTCAAGAATGCATGGGAACAGAATTGAAGATGAGTACGGCATATCATCTGCAAACTGATGGGCAGAGCGAACGAACAATCCATACATTGAAAGATATGCTGAGAGCATGCATCATGGATTTCAAAGGGAGTTGGGATGAATATTTACCATTGATGGAATTTGCCTACAACAATAGTTACCACGCAAGCATCGGCATGCCGCCTTACAAAGCATTGTACGGCAGAAAGTGCAGAACTCCACCGTGCTGGGATGAAGTCGGTGAACGTCAACTGTTAGGACTAGAAATGGTACATCAAACTGCTGAGGTTGTTAAACTCATCAGAGCAAGACTAGTAGCTGCTCAAGATCGACAGAAGAAATATGCTGATCAACACAGGCAGAATTGTGAATTAGAAGAAGGAAATTTTGTGTTCTTAAAAGCTTCTCCTTGGAAGGGGAAAATTCGTTTTGGTAAAAAGGGAAAACTGAGTCTGAGATTTATTGGACCTTTCGAGGTGTTGCAAAAAGTAGGAGAAGTGGCTTATGAGGTTACTCTACCTCCAGAGTTGGAACACGTTCATAATGTTTTTCATGTTTCGGTATTATGACCGTATAAACCTGATTACAAGTATGTGATAGAGTACGAACCTTTACAGTTCGATAAAGACTTATCTTATTAAGAGGTTCCTATCCAGATAGTTGACAGGAAATAAAAAGTGCTCGGGAATAAGGTGATACCTTCTGTGAAGGTAATATGGAGGAACCACAATGTCGAAGAGGCTATGTGGGAACTCAATGCTGAAATGATGAAGAATTACCCTAAGTTATTTGTTTAATCCGTGTCTTCGATTCTGGGGACAGAATCTTTGTAAGTAGGGAAGAATGTGACAAATGATTTGTTTGAGTTGTGATACTGTGGATAAAATCCTTGTAAAGAGGGAAGGATGTAACAATCCAGAATTTTAATGATAATTTTTAAATATTTATTAGATTATATAAATATTTAATGGATGTGGTTATTGTTGAATAAATATTTAATTTGATTTGACTTGATTGGTTAATTATTTGTTAAGTAAATAATTAAGGAGCTAAGAAAATTAATTGTTATAAGATAATATTCTAATTTAATTTAATAATTAAGTTAGAGAGTTTATAATAATTAAATGATTTATTCAATAAATTTTTATTAGAATTAATTAAATTAAGTATAAAAACTTAATTAAATAAAGTGTGATAAATAACTATATTATAAAGGAGTTATTAAAATAAATTAAAGGAGTTTAATTTAGTTTTGCCAAACAAGGCTTAAAAATATTAAGTCTTTAATTTTTAAAGAGTTTTGCCAAACGGAGCCTTATGGCTTTAGGATTTTTAAAATTTGAATTATTAATATAATAAATTAAATAAATAAAATATATTTATACGTTATATTGGTAACTGATAGTATTTATTAGGTTTATAATGACCATAGGCGTTTCTTTTATTTTACGTTGGCTTATCAGTTTTAGAGTACGCATAGATTATCAAGTTTACGTATTTGTCTAAACTTAAGCCTAAGAAAGAAAAAGAAAAATTCAGAGAGTTTTGAGAGAGTCTGATAGAAAAGCAAGAGAGACTTCCCGAGACTTTCAAATAGTCGCCTGTGGTGTTTAACAAAGATTGTCTGAGCAAATTGACGGTATGTCTTTACTATATATGTTTTATGCCAAATTTACTGTGAATTTGATTCTCTGTGTTTCTAAATTTGGTTATGGTATAAAAATTCTTTACCAAAAGTGTCTGTAATCCATATGTTTTACTAATTGATTATGGAATTGTGTGTTTTGGTAATAACTAGCATAGATATATGACTGTAGTTTACATGTATGTTCAAAAATAAAGAAAAATGGTTTTACAGTGATTACATGTACATAAACATGTTTTGTAGGATAATAAAATTAGTATGTGATTGTATGATAATTGTGAAATTGAACCTTATGTATGTTAATTGGGTAAGAACTTAATGAGATCGTAGTTCAAAGGAATGAATTCGTTGGATAATTGTGGTTTACAGTGTTAAACCTTGTAAAACAATGTCAACAATGGAGTTTTATTTTAAAATAGTGTTTCAAGGATTTAACTTCTCTAAAATTATTGTTTAAGTTGTGCTAAATTAGTATATGTATGCTTGTTAATGATTTACATAAATTATATATGTTAAATTAGCTGCTAGAAACCATTAATCCGTTAAGAAATTGTTGTGTTATGTTCTTCGTAATGCGATTTACAGAAGTTTCGACGCCTCGGCCTAAAAATCGTCAGTCGCAAATTTCGAACTCCACGCTACATAACGTCAAATCAGCGCCACAACACCAATTTTAGTCTTGAGCCACCGCTTAACTTAGTTCTCGTGCCCTCAAATTTAATAGTAGTCTGGGTCGGACAGTTTTGACCTCCTGTAGTAAAACGGCCATAACATTTTCATACAAACTCTGATTGAGGTGATTTAAGATGATTCAGAACGAGGACGAATAATCCTATAACTTTTATTCTTTAAGGTTTTTAATTTGAAATCGTTATGAAGGGTCAAAATGGCCATCTTTAGGACTATTGTGTATTTGGAGACAATTGGAGGGCGTCGGGATGCGCGAATGCAAGTGAAATCCTTTATGTATTAGTATAACCTAATGATAACATGTTGGACATGTAATAGGATGTTGTATCAAGTTATTAATGTGTATATGGTGCAATGATATGACCACTTAAGTAGTTGTCATAAAGCTAAAAAGTAATGTTCATGAAAAGATGTGATGTTTAAACTTAAACTTAGTTAGTAGCTATACTAAAAGTAAGAAAGTAACTCATGAAGGTAATGTTAGTGTAGTTAATGTGTATTGTCAACATATATGGTATATGTAGGACTTGTGGTGAACGTGAGTAGTGATTGTTTAACCTACGCACGAGGCAAGTTCTCTAACTCTACTTTTATAATTGTGCGAGTATCTAAACAATTAACTTTAATCTTTCTTTGTGCAAGTTTCTTATCCCTAATTATATCGTGCAAGCTCGTAAACCTTATCTCTTGATTTTGAGCCAATATTTAACTTGTTAATTAGCATGTAAATTTCTACATTCTAACACACTAATGTTGAACAAGTTTTATCATTCAACTTATTATTTGTTATGCATGCTTAAGATTCAACTCTAAATAAGGTTTTAACCTTAGATTAACATTGATCAAGCAAGGTATGTTACATTATTCAATACTTATGCTCTTAGATTATTCCTAAAGCATGACCTTAGTTTACAAGGTTGATTCACTTATGAATTATTCCATAGCATAATGTTATTACAGTTTTATTCAACTAATCCTTAGTTGATGTTCGTAAACTCTAAATTACCTTGAAACTTATCCAAACCAAACTTACTTTGGTGCGGACTCGTATTCTAAATGCTGAGATGAATAACCCTATTATAGGGGATAACTTATGCATAGCGTTAAAATGTTTGTACATAATTCATTGTACGAAGGGCTGATCCCCCAAAGTACGAGGAGTCCTTATAGTCTTATGACTGTTAAAGTTAAAGTTGAAAGATTACTTACAACTATAGACATAGTTCGTGGTCTTATGACCCTCAGATATATATTCCATATTTTGATTCCAGTCTTTGGTTATCATTGATAGAGTATTATTCAGTTTTAATGAGCCTATTCATTGGCAGTTGTTATTATCATGTTGATTCATTGCTATATCTAGTGAGTAATTGTTTTGCTCACTCTTGCATATATATACACTAATTGCAGCTAAAGTTGAGAAGGTCGACGAACCTACAACTAGCAAAGGAAAGGGAAAAATGTACAAGTGATGAAGACTTGTAATTTTATTTTATTATTATAATGATAGACTTTTATTTAATGATGTGATGTAATAATTTATTTTTGAACTTGTATGATGTTTAAGGTTAGACAACCTGTGATGTTTTTGGATTTAATGATTTAACCATATTTAAAAGGAGGATTTATGGTTTAAATATTATTTTATTTGGGTAGATAGTATGAATGTATGGATAGTGAACACCAAATCTTGAGGGAATGAAGTACCTAGATTTGGGGGTGTCATATGATCAATTGCTTAAACAGTCTATCTATTCCTATTATCCTCAATACCCCATTCACACAAAACTATACTCAATTCATCAAACTTGTATGCGTTTTAAGAACTCGCACCTAACCTTATATTATCTACCTATATCCTATCTATCTGGTATACACATGAGAAAAGAATCATCTTTTCAACATGTATATAGCAAACAGCGCGACACAAATATTTCAAAATCCCCACTTAATCCTAACTCCCTTCTTAATACGAATTTCATTCAACTCGTATTCATAATCCTTTCATGAATCTGTACCAATTCATAATACAACTGACACACAACATTCTTGCCGTAAACTTTTCAATCATTCGCTTGATCATTCTCTACACTATAACCTTATGAGATCATGAGGTGATCTCATCGTATATATTACGATTCATTTCTATGTCTTTATCGTTTTGTTTTACGATCTCCTATCCCTGTACTTTTAGTCTTTTAGACTCTATCTATTCACCACTACTGTTCACCTTTATTATCAGAGTTAGGGAACTCTGTATCTTTTTAACTCGCCGAGATTCGTCTTTGAATCATACCAACACATTAACTTGATTTGAGTTAGTACTTAATCCTAATCACTGCGGTTATTGGTCTCAGGTATTCCTACCTAAGGTTCATAACCTATAGCTTTGATACCAACTATAATATCCCCAAATCCCGGTCCTAATCACCGAGGATCTGGTATACTAATTCTATAACTATTGTAGAAGATATAAACATAAATTGTTTATACATTAAACTTTATACATTAATTCCCAAGGTCAAGTAACCTTAACTTATACACAATTCAATATCATATCTAACAAATAATGTTATTATCATACAGTACTGTTACAATTCTAGCTGCATATATAATCCCAAGCTAGACTTGTTATTGTCTTTTCCTTGTATCAGACGTATTCGTCTGAATCTGTAATGTTTATCATGATATAGCAAGGGTGAGCAACAAATTCGCCCAACAAGTATAAGTTTATTTGAGGATATATCATGATTGAAAGAATATGAATAAAAGGTTGGCTACGTTCAACAATATAAAAATTGAGAACTAGCAGGAATCAAATTTCATAACTGAACGATCAGGACGACATTAATAAATGTCAATAATAAACATGAACACAATATCTGGATCGGAAGGTAATGAAGGTGATCAGCCTTTCATACCTGATGAACACATGTAATATGCATAGAGTGCAAATCAATAATTCATAGACGTGATTATCAACATTGATTAACCACAAGCACAATTAAAAGAACAACTCGGGGTCGAGTTTAGAGAACTTGCACAATAATTAGAAGTTCAAGGTTAGGAACTTGCCTGTATCACCGACTACTGCTACACAATTTATATCGCTTTATCCGAAGACATATTGTGGATAATATAGATCTCCAATATTAGAATAATATCATCATAGCATAATACTGTTATATATAATTATAAAATAATCCTAAACACATAACACATAACCCTATCAGTCCATAAACTACCTAAGACTCGGTATCAAGTCAAACTATTTCAGTTTGAGTTGAATCCGACACACTTTTGACATCCCGACAGTCTAGTCGGACTATTCTCGAACCTAATAATACTAAGACTCGATCCAAACACTTAACAATTAACTTAGATAATTTTATTATCAGTCAAAATATTTTTCATAGGCTCGTAATAATTTTTAAATAATTATTACCATTTATCATAATTTTTCAATCACATATATCGTATTTATATAAATAAAATACCACATTATTTCCTTATCATTAATATTTATTTAATATTAAATATTAATGAAAATCATAACATAATATTATAATATTTTTATAATATATCAAAGTATTTTAATAGCTTAAAATATGATTTTTAAACCTTTAAATCCATTATCCAATAATTGAAATTAATATTAAAATATTAATATTTTCATAAAAAATATCCAAAAGTTATATTTTATAACTTAAAATATTTTTCTAACCCTTAAATCATTTTTATATGATTTTAAAACATTTATTCTATTCTTCCATAATTTATTTAATATATCCATTAAATAAATCAATTACCATTAATATAAATTTATTAATGAAATTCTTCGAAAAGTATTAAAAGTCATTAGAAATAACTTAAAATATTTTCTAACACCATAATATATTTTTAAATGATTTTTCAAGTATTAAAATCATTTTTAAGTAATTTATTTAATATTATAATTAAATACCATTAATATTAAATATTTATAAAATATACTCAAAATTATTAAAAACCCATTTTTAGGCTTTAAAATAATTTTTAGAATTTATTATGTATTTTTAATAATTTAAAACTACTTTTTCTATTTTTTTAATAAAATAATTAATTTTTAGAAATTAAGTGTCACTAAAGGGCCATATAGCGACAGAACTGTCGCTATAGGTGTTCTTGAGCATGTCAGAACATTCGTGGCCAGTCACTAAGGTACCTAGTTTAACCAAGGATAAATCTTTGATTCTAAGGTTTCTGGGTTATCTAATACATTGATCTTGTAGTATTTATATAATACTACAAGTATCAATCATCATCTGAGTCATTAAACATCACAGTTCTAGAGATCCAAGCTTGCATAGTTGCTGTCAGAGGCTTGCTGGGTTTTTTGGGTTACCCAGAAACCCAGACAGCTTCAAGTGCCCACTTTGTGGCTCAAACATCTTAGGGATCTAGTCATTTGTTTTGTATTCTAATGCTTCAAACCTGTAGTTCGCATATCAAGGAACATATATATAACACCAAATTAGTCAAACAACATAACAGTTGAGAGATCAAGGCCGGTCAAAGTGATGTCGGCAGCTGTTCTTCACGATTTCTGGGTTTTCCAGATTTTGTCTTAGGTAGTTGGTCAACCCTACTTTGACCACGATTAATTTTGATTCTATACATGATATGGGTGATATAAGGACATGTATGTGTAACCTACATGTCAGTCTACAACATCAACATAACAACTTGACCAAACTACTAAAGAATAACAAGATCTAAGGCTTAAAAAAGCTTATCAGAAGCTTTCTGGAAAATCAGGGCTGCCCAAATTTCAGTTGGTCATGGTCGGTCAACCATGTTTGACTGCTTATAACTTGAGATCTAGACATGGTATGGGGTTGATTCCACTTCCAGTCTACTCTCCTCATGGCAAAGAACAAGTCTATAACATCTAACACACCTAACACTTAACACAAACAGATCTAGAGGCCCTGACATATGGCTGTCAGGCCTTAAAATTAGGGTTCTTGGCCAGTTTGAAAAACTTAGTTTCTGGCTTCTAGATGTTATGGATCTATGATGGATCTCTAAATAACATCCTTATACACTACTCTAGACAAAAAATAATAACATCTAACATGAAATCACAAGATTTATAAAATTAGGGTTTATACATTTCTAAGCTTGATCTTTGATTTCTTATTTCAAATCTTTGGTTGCTGATCAAGGCTTGCTAATACATGATATTGCCTTAGCTTCTCACTCACTTTCACTCTCATACCCGAAAATATAGAGAGAGAATGGCTTTGGATAACTTAGCAAGTAAAGTAAGTTTCTTACTTAAGTTTAATCTTTTATATTTTTGATCAATGGCCACAAATGTTGCTAAGTGTCCATCAAATCTGATCTTGGGAGATTTTACACACATAGGATAAGCTAGCTTGATGAGTCACCAAGATTTACAAAATCTTTTACTTAAAGTTTAAGTAAAAGGGTATTTCGGTCATTTCGCACTCACTAAGGGCAATTTGGTCTTTTCCCCTATAATTTGAAGGGCAATTTGGACATTTCAAATATATCCCATAACTTATTACACTTAAGCTTTTATAATTAACTTTTGAATTCCCAAATTAGGGTTTGCGAACGTATCACTAGGGTTTCTACACAGTCATTAGGGTTTTCTAACTTAATCACCATATTCTTATCATAAATTTAGGGTTTATCCCCTATATAACTTATCTGTTCAAGATTTAATCCTTATCCACATACTATACACATAAAATTTTATTGTTCACATATATGATCACATATACCGACTCGTATACACTTAGATACTTAACCCTGATAATTCTTCACAAGAATTTTAAATCCAGCAAAATTTCATACCTTATTACCAGAATATCACTTACAGTCTACCAAATCATTCAAATCTTGTCCAAAATTTTTGAAATCCTTAAAATTCCTGTACAGAACTGTCAATTCCATACACTTATTTTCAGTCTAGGTCTATCATATAACCTTTAATCAATCCTTTAAGATTTTATAAAATTGTCTAAATTCTCGGGTCGTCATAACAATATTTTATATTATTAAATCAATAATTGAGATGACACAGTTATTCATATTATTATTTGCATTATTGACTATGTCTAGAAAGTTCTGTCGAGGAAAGGAGTTTGGTCATCTAATTGCGCGCCAATAAAAAAAAATCCTTATCGGAAATGCCCCTCTTTCCTGAGAATGATCTGGTTGTTAAATATTGTGAGTTATAATAATGATGAATAAATGCTGTTAAAAATGTGTTTTGTGAAGCCAAGTGAGTTTAGATAAATAGAGGGAATTTTTATGAAGTATTTGTTGGAAATGTTGCTTATTATATGGACCCCCACTTATCCATTTTTCACAACTGTCGGGAGAAGTTATCTCAGTTATATATATATATATATATATTCACAGCCGATCAGGTCCGAACTCCTGGACCTGATCAAATCCGGACCCTTTATTATTTTTTTACTTTTTTTTAAAACAACTAAAAAAAATTAATATTTTATAGAACTGAAATTTTTCCATAATACAATGTTTTGGGCGTAATTTGGATACCTATACCAAAAAAATGTATGTACAGTATGCACAGACTGTACAGACCTATTTTGTTATACGTATCCAAATCACATCCAAAACATTGTATTATATAAAAATTCCAGTTCCATAAAATACTAAAAAAAAAAATTAGTTGTTTTAAAAAAAAGCAAAAAAAAAAGTCAGTATTTTAAGAAAATCCAGGAGTCCGGATAGGAACCAGACTCTCTCTCTCTATATATATATATATATATATATATATATATAATAAGTTTTTTTTTGAAAAATAGAATATATTATATTTTATTATGTATAGTATTTGTATAGTGTCTGCATAGTGAATTACAGAAAAATTAGACGAAACTTGTGAAAATTTTCTTCCTGTTCACGGTGATAAATTTCAAATAGTGCCCAACCATTCTCCTATAAATAGGATGATCAGTTCAGAAATGAAAATCACACCAGAATCAAAGAATTCTTCTTCTATAATATTGAGCGTATTTCTTTAGAGTTTAAGGAAGCTTTGAGTGTAGAAAATAGTACAAATTTTCTTCAAGAATATTCCCGTTATACCAGTCAGAATTACTCTCTTTTTGAGATAAGGGGTATTATTTATTTCATATTCGCTTACGATATTATTTTCAGTATTCTTAAGGAATTTTATTTTCGTTCAATATTCGTAAAGAATGTTATTTTCGTTCAATATTCGTAAGGAATATTATCTTCGTTCAATATTCTTAAGGAATATTATTTTCGTTCAACAGTCGTAAGGGATATTATTTTTGTTCAATATTCGTAAGAAATAATATTTTCTTCCATACTCTATAGTATGTAAGTAATATTATTTCGTTTCAGATTCCGAATTCTACACTCATTTTGTTAAAGTATTGCTTCTATACTCCTTAAAATTAGTTGAATATCCGTAAAATTTGTGTTTCATCTAGTATCGTTTTACAAGGATATTTTTCTGAACATTCTTATTAAATTTTAAGCTTTTCATGCTGGAATACTATTTTTGGGCACTATTTATACATACGGCACTATTCATACATACGACACTATTCATACGTACGGTACTATTCACGAAGTACTATTCATGGGGTACTATTCATGGGGTACTATTCACCCGGGGTACTATTCATGATAAAATTTGATTTCTTTTCGGTCCAAATAATTTTTGATACAATATAATTCTTGAATTTTACTCCAAAAAGCAGTATCATGTTGACAATTTGGACATTATTAAATTCTGGATAAATTAAATTATAAATCTGTAAAATTTATCCTTGATTTCGTTTGATTAAATTCTTATATCATTGTCATCATCCTCGTGTTTATATTGTGATGAAAATCACCTTTGGCCCATAGTGCATAGATGGATTGTTGATTGGTATGATTAGGACCAGGGATTATTCGGTATAATCATGACATGTAATGTTACAAATGATGTGGTAAAAGTCCTCATTGGCATGTAGTGCATTGATGGACAGTTGTTGGTATGATCATGACCATGGGTTCTCTTCGACCAAGGGTGCAAAGAAGAATTGTTGTTTGGCATGATCATGACCATTGGTGATAACATAAATATCCTTGGCCCGTAGTGCATAGATAATTCGTGGATGTGATACTAATGAATATCCTTGGCCCGTAGTGCATGGAGAATTCAGTGATGTGGATTATTTATTAAGCTGAGTCTCAGCGATAAAATTGATGATAAACTTTTAAATCATAGAAGATAGTAGATATCATGCTCTACTTGACGCTTCTAATGTATTATTTATTCCATTGCAGTTAAACTTGTTGTTTATTATATTCTATCAGTTAAACACTATGTTGAAGGATATAGATAACTTATTCTGTATTATCTTAGTCATAATATTTCTTATTGGGCTAGTTGAGCTCACCATTTTGCTTTCATTATTCTCTTCAGGAAATGAGAACGTAGCCGGGACTAGTCGGGGAACAGAGTGACAGTCCGAGATGGTGGCTGTAGTAGTCCTCAATATTCTATGAAATAACGTGATAATAAATGTAATGAGGACTCTATTTGAGTTTGGATATTGTCTATTAGACAATATTCATGTAAAAACTCTCAACTACGCTTTTTGTCATATTGTATAAATAAAGTTTGTATTTAAATTATGTACCATGTATTTGGCGACTCAGAATGGGTGATGTATACCTATTTTGTGGGCGTCACACCGACCATTCCGTCCTGACGATTTTTATGCCCTCAAGAAATTCGTCCCAGCAGTGCACTTATGTGAATCCGCCCCAGAAGAGATATTACACTATGAAATCTACCCTGGTGGTTTACCTGGCCAAGCAGCTATAAAAATTCCCTTTTAAGTACTGATTTTCCTGTTTTTACCATCCAAACTAGTTCATGCAACACAAATAAGGAAACAAGTAAAAAGATAATAAAAATACTCAAAGTATTAAAGAATCAAGCCCAAAAGGTAATCGATTTGTAGGTATAAAACTCGCTCATCAAGTACCCCCAAAGTTGATACTTTGCTTGTCCTCAAGCAAAAACACGACTACAAATGCAACTTAACTACACGCCTACAAATCCAGCTGTCATTCAATGTGAAATTCAACAATTTTGCCTCACAGAAATCGATAATAGCTTAGAATAGTAAATCCAACTAAGAACACATCAATAACCCATACTAATCTATAAATCAAAGCATGTTATTACTGATATAGTGTGTGTGTGTGTGTGTGTTCAATCACTGTAACGCCCCGAAATCCGGTCTATTTTCACACCCAGATTTTATACGTCACGATCCCACTTCTTTCCAAAAATACATTATTATATAGCTAAATATAACAACATACATTCTCAAATCCCAGGTTCTAATACCTTATAACCTCGTTCATTATAGATAATGATAATTACATTATTCTTTACATCTTACAAGAGTGACTTTTATCTGCCACCAAGGATACATAACAGTTCATTAAACTAATCTATAGTTCAATTAAACTATTCTATATTACAAGTCTTGGCTTGATCTTCATGCTCATTCATATGCTGAATGGCAGTTCGTCTGGATACCGATCAACTTAATCTTTACGGGATCCTTAAGTTCTTTCTAACATCATTCGCTGAAAATGTTTTTATTTAAAAGAAGTATGAGCATTCAATTTCTCAGCAAGTCATAGCAGTTAAATAAACAACATTAAGAATTTAAACATTCTTTTAAGCAGCTTGAATAATAGAAATAATTCTGATTCCTATCATTTTAAAACATTAATCACATTCACTTTGAAATAATTTCATTCTTCTACCTTTTTCATATACATCCTATCTGGCTAGAATCATTAGCACAGACTTAACAATAACGGTCCAGGTATAAATAGAACATCCTCATATTGAACAGTTCATCTCATAGAAACACCGAAGTGTTAAAATTATGGCACAAGGCCTTATACATTCTACCACTTTGTACAAATATCGCAAATTTGCACATCAGTAAAACTTCTCATGTTCAACATCTAAGAAGTTTAAGAAACTATCATTCATTTAAAATATGAATGAAGTTAGGAAACTTGCCTTACGCACAACTACAGCTTATAGTTTACGCTGAACTGCTCATTCCAATTCTTATATAGTACATAAGGCAATAACACATACACTAATTAGTCATATACTTGACTTATGCATTGGTTTACTTGACTTTTCTTCTTAGGGTTCGCGTTCTTACAAACTAAGTTTACGCGACCAACTTTCTTTACCATTTTACGACTTCATGACATACGAAGATGTCTTAACTCATACGATCATCATCTTTGATGATTTACATTCTTATCTTCTTCTTATAACTCTCCTAGGACTCAGCACACATCGTGTCTCTGCTAATATTCCATATGGTACTCTAAGTGGTTTTGTAGCGCCCCCAAATCTGGGTCCTAAATCACCACGGATATGGTACACTAGTTCTAACTATTACGGAAGATATAATCATAAATTGTTTAGACATTAAACATTATATACTAATCCCAAGGTTAAGTAGCCATAACTTATACACAATTCATTATCATATCTAACATACAAAGATTTTATCATACATTATTGTTATCAATCTATCTACACATGTAAACTAAAGCTGGAACTGTCTTTAACCTTTCCTTGTATCCGACGCATTCGCCTTAATCTGCAATGTTTTATCATGATATAGCAAGGGTGAGCATGAAGGTTGCCCAACAAGTTTAAATTTTATTTAAGGATATATCATGATTGAAAGAGTCTGAATAATTAGCGGGCTATAATTCAACAATGTAGTAGTGAATTAGTACGAACAAACTTTTGACTGAACAAGTATTAAACATGAACAAATATATCTGAACCGAATGGTAATGAAGGTGATCAACCTTTCATATCTGACTTATACACGCAATATGTACAGACTACAATTTTACAATGGCAATCAGCAATGATTAACCATAAGCATATCTGAATGAAATAACTCTTAGTAGAGTTAAGAAAAACTTGCCTATTCCGTTGATTACCGTTACGAAATATAACTTAGCTTTATCCAAAGACCTAATATAGATAATACCAATCTCCAAATATTAGAATAATATCATCACAGTATAAAATAACCTAAACACATTACCACATAATCCTATTAGTCTATACAGCACATAAGACCTAGTATCAAGTCAAACTATTGTAGTCTAAGTTGAGTTCGGTACTATTAGGACTTCCCGACGGCCTAGTCGACAATTATCGAGTTTAAGTTCAATTAAACTCTGCCTAAACACTTAACCATTATCTTAGATAATTTATTAATCAGTCAAAATAATTTTCATAGGCCCATAATAATTTTTAGATATTTATTACCATTTATTATGATTTTTCAATCAATAATATCATATTTATATGCATTAAATACTACTTAATTCCATTATCATTAATATTTATTTAATATTAAATATTAATGAAATCCTTAACATAATATTATAATATATTTATAATATCTCAAAGTATTTTAATACTTTATTATTACCATTAAATGATTTTAAATTAATTAGAATCATTATTCATTATCTGCAATTAATATTAAAATATTAATATTTTTCATGAAAAATATTAAAAGTTATATTTTATAACTTAAAATATTTTTATAACACTTAAATTATTTTTATATAATTTTAAAGCATTAATTCTATTTTTCCATAATTTATTTAGTAGATCTATTAAATAAATTAACTACCATTAATAATAATTTATTAATGAAATTCATCACAAAATATTAAAAGTCATTAAAAATAACTTAAAATATTTTCTTATACCATAATATAATTTTAAATAATTTTTCAAGTATTAAAATCATTTTTAAGTAATTTATTTAATATTATAATTAAATAAATTAAGTATCATTAATATTCCAAAAATACTAAATATTTATGAAATATATTTAAAATAATTAAAAACTAATTTTCAGGCTTTAAAATAATTTTTAGGAATTTATTATGTATTTTTAATAATTAAAAACTATTTATCTATAATTATCTATTAAAATAATTAATTTCTGGAAAATATGTGTCACTAAAGGGCCCTATAGCGACATAACTGTCGCTATAGGTGTTCTTCACCAAACCCAGACATTCAAACCTAGTTAACATGGTGCCTACTTTGACCAAGTATAAATCATTGATCTATTAAGTTTCTGGGCTTGTACTTGTGTAAATGTTGTAGTACTACAACCCTACGTAAATTTCATGGCCAACATACTTCATATCAGCAAGATCTAAGCTACGTAAAAATGATGTCGGAATGTTCTTCATTTCGGGTTTTCCGAAATGAAGAACGATTCTAGAAATCATACTTGAGCCCTTAAATCTTTAAGTTCTCGGCCAGTTGTAGGATATAAAGGTTTAATCATGTAGTCTAGATGTCAAGGAACCATTATATAGTATAATATCAACTTAACAACATAACCTATTTAAGATCTGGGCTAGTCAAAGTAGTCAAGAAAACTGTTCTTCAACATTTCTAGGTTTCCCAGAAATGTTCTTGAGCAGTTTGGTCAACCTAAGTTTGACCATCATTAAATTCGATTCTGTTCAATATTTGGGTAATCTAGAGGCATGGATCTGCAGTACTCATGTCAGTCTACAAGTATATAACAACAACATGGTCAAACAACTTAACAACAGCAAGATCAGAGGCCTGCAAAACGTTGTCAGAAATTCTGGATTTCTAGGTTTGCCCAGATTTCCAGAATTCGTGCTCGGTCAACGTTCTTTGACCGTTAATAACTTTTAATCTATTCATGATCTGGGCTTGATTCAAGTTCTAGATCAAAGACCTTACAACATACTACAAGTACAAACATTTAAACAACCAAAACTATAATTAACAAGTAAAGATCTATGGGTTCTGACATTCGGTTGTCAGACCACATTTTTCTAGTTTTCTAGATTTTTGAAATCTTTAATTTTGAGCATCTAAGTGTTATGGATCTGTGATATTACAACCCAGATCACTAATATATACTACAAACAACATATTAAAACACTTAATCATAACATCTAACATGGCATACAAGATCAGATTTCAAATTAGGGTTATACCTTTTCTAACTTTGATTCTTGACTTCTAATCATGGATTCTATTCTTGGAAGGCTATGAACTGGTCATGGTTTAGTTTATCACTCCCTCTCACCCAATATTTCGAAATCTTAGAGAGACAAGGGTCTTGGAGAAAATGGAAGGTAAAGTAAGTTACTTTTACTTAAGTTGTAAGTTGTAAAGCTTTGATTCTTTGCACTTGGTTGATATAGCTGCTGATTTGGGAGCTATAAGGCACATGGCTAGAGTTAGGGTTAGTCACCGACCACAAGTAAGGCTAGATCTACACTCTACCTCATTAAAATATTAAGAAGGGTAGTTTGGTCTTTTGACTTATAAAGTGAATGGCAACTTGGTAACTTCTCACAATCATTAGGTTTTAACCCTTAGGGTTTGACCATTCGGGTTTGACCCTTAGGGCTTATCCCTAAGGTTACACAAATTTATATTCTAGTATTTACTAATTAGGTTTTAAAATAGAGATTACGGTTTCTAATTTATAATTAGGATCTCCTAATTATATTAAGGTTCCCTAATCACATTAGGGCTTTTAAATAGGATTAATGTTTTATAATTAACATTCAAATCACTGAATTACCAATTAGGTCTTCCCTAATTATACATTAGGATTTCCAATATTAGAAATTAGGGCTTTCTAATTAATCAATTAGGGTTATCCCTAATTATACTTACAATTAATAACATAAAAACTTTATACTTCTCTTCAAGCTTCCCAGTTAGGGTTTTAATATTCCAAATTAGGGTTACGGACTCCCGGAACTGAAATTAGGGTTTCTTATCAATCGTTAGGGTTTTCTAACTGAACGCCGAGGTTCTAAAATATTATTAGGGTTTATGACTGATATAGTTTATCTGGTCAACCATTGACCCTTAACCACATACTGCACACACATATGACCATATACACAAATACTCTTAACACTGTAAACCTTCATCAAGAGTTTTTAAATTCACAAAAATAAATTCCCAAAAATATCAAATACATACACTTATTTTCTGTCTAGTTCTATTATTTAACCTATATTCAATCTTTTAAGATTTTATTAAATTGTCTAAATTCTTGGGTTGTCACATTCACCCCTTCTTCTAAGAATTTCGTCCTCGAAATTCAATTTACCCCTTACACCATATTGCTTACACCATTCACACACATCATTACATTATACCTAATACACCACTCACAAGAGTAAAAATTTTCAATTGTGCTGAGGAGTCATATAGACTATTTGTCTGTCATTTTTGCAAAGGTTTTATGGAAATTCATCCGCAAAAACCGTCATAACTTACTTTACACAAAGGGTGATTAGCCCGATATGCCTCATCTTCGCTAAGCTATCACTGGTCGAACAATTTGTTCCTCTTATCCGCCTTAGGCGCACAAAATTTCTTACCTCGGTCTTATTGGATTCCGCACCAAAACAATTTGATTTGGGAAATTTCTTTCAATGAACACTTAGAGTTTTCATAAACATTAGTCTAGCTGAATCTAATAGCATAGACTCATATCAATGATTCAATTCAATCGAATTATTTACGTGTAGCCAATCCCCGTTGGCAAATTAAATTCTTGAAAATATTTTTGGAGAATAACGTCATGATGCCGTACTGTATTAACAGTCCGTTTGAGGATGTTGTCATTGTATGACTTTGTCATAACACATCATACAATAGTGGAACAATGATTTTTAGATCGAATTCACAATATGTATTCCTGTATTTATAACTCTATAAACTTTTTATCATCTCTGCACCAGGTTACATGGTACATGAGTGATAAATAAAATATATTTTGATATTTCAAATCATTTGCATCAAGCCGAAATAAATAGCATAGACTATGCTTTAAACCGTTTCAAAAATGATTACGAGTCTACATTTTTTTTAAAAAGCACATAGTGTGTATTTTAGCTTGATGTCAAAATTTTGAAATCTAGCATAACTATGGGTTTTGGAAAACTTATATCTCCACTAATAATCATTTTCTAAAATAGTCTATTTATTCCTATTATCCTCAATACTCCATTCACACTTAGTTCTACCCAGTTCGTCAAACTTACCACACTTATGAGTTCAGGAACTTTCCACAATCATATGAGTTTAAGAACTTGTCCTAATCGGACTTTTGGCGTCCATTCGCTGAGGGGTTCATAAACATTTCATATAACTATGAGTCAAGAATGTCACATAAGTATGAGTTTTAGGAACTCGTACTTAACCTTATATTCTCTACCTATAACCTATCTATATGTTATACACATGAGAAAGGAATCACCCTCTTAACATGCATATAGCAAATAGCATGACACAAACATTTCAATGATTATCAATGCCAGAAACTAAGTGGTTTTTACACCAAGTACAATTCCCCGCCCATACAAGGAATCACACAACTCAGCTGCTTACATGAGTCCTCAATTGAAATCCCCACCTAATCTTAACTCCCTTCTCAATACGAATTTCATTCAACTCGTATTCATAATCCTTTCCTGAATCTGTACTAATTCTAGTACAACTTACACACAACAATCTTGCTGTAAACTTTCCAATCGTCAGATTGATTCTTCTCCCTGCTATCACCTTATCAAACCACGGGGTGATCTCATCGTATATATTACGATTCATTTCTATATCTTGATAGTTTTATTTTACAATCTCCTATCCCTGCACTTTTAGTCTTTTAGACTCTATCTATTTATTACTACTGTTCACCTTTATTACCAGAGTTAGGGAACTCTGTATCTTTATAAGTCGCCGAGATTCGTCTTTGAATCTTACCGTCACACTAAATCTATGTGAGTTAGATCTTATCCTAATCACTGCGATTATTAGTCTAAGGTAACTCTACCCTAGGTTTATAACCAACAACTCTGATACCAAATGTAGCGCCCCCAAATCCGGGTCCTAAATCACCACGGATCTGGTACACTAGTTCTAACTATTGCAAAAGATATAAACATAAATTGTTTATACATTAAACATTATATATTAATCCCAAGGTCGAGTAATCATAACTTATACACAATTCATTATCTTATCTGACATACAAAGATTTTATCATACATTATTGTTACCAATCTATCTACACATGTAAACTAAAGCTAGAACTGTCTTTAACCTTTCCTTGTATCCGACGCATTCGCCTTAATCTGCAGTGTTTTATCATGATATAGAAAGGGTGAGCATGAAGGTTGCCCAGCAAGTTTAAATTTTATTTAAGTATATATCATGATTGAAAGAGTCTGAATAATAAGCTGGCTATAATTCAACAATGTAGTTATGAATTAGCACGAACAAACTTTTGACTAAATAAGTATTAAACATGAACAAATATATCTGAACCGAATGGTAATGAAGGTGATCAGCCTTTCATACCTGACTTATACACACAATATGTATAGAGTACAATTTTACAATGGCAATCAGCAATGATTAACCATAAGCATATCTGAATGAAACAACTCTTAGTAGAGTTGAGAAAAACTTGCCTCCGTTGATTACGGTTACGAAATATAACTTAGCTTTATTCGAAGACCTAATATAGATAATACTGATCTCCAAATATTAGAATAATATCATCACAATAAAAAATAACCTAAACACATTACCACATAATCCTATCAGTCTATACAACACATAAGACCTAGTATCAAGTCAAACTATGGCAGTCTGAGTTGAGTTCGGTACTATTAGGACTTCCCGACGGCCTAGTCGGACAATTATTGTGACGCCCCCAAAATAGGTATACCTCACCTATTCTGAATCGCCAAATACATGGTACAGAATACAAATACAATCTTAAATATACAACAAGTGAGCTGTGAGTTTTCATACAAACATTGTCTTCTAGACAATATCCACTCTCAGAATAAGTCCTCATTACATTTATTAACACACTATTTAACAGAATAGTGAGGACTACTAATACTATCATCAAGACCGTCACTCCGTTCCTCGACTAGTCCCGGCTATGTTCTCATTTCCTGAAAAGAACATTGAAAGAAAGGGTGAGCTCAACTAGCCAAGTAAGAAATATTATGACTAAGATAAGGCAGAATAAATTATCATTAGTCTTCAACAATGTTAAACTGATAAAATACAATAGACATCAAGTTTAACTGCAGCGGAACATGCAATCCATTAAAAGAGTCAAGTAGAGAATAAAATCTACTATCTTTTATGATTTAAAAAGTTTTTCATCACTTTTGTCGCTGGGACTCAGCTTAATAAATAATCCACATCATCCCTGCACTACGACCAAGGATATTCATTAGTATCACAACCACAAATTATCCATGCACTACGGGCTAAGGATATTTGTGTATTCATCAATGGTCATGATCATGCCAACAACTGTCCATCAATGCACTATGGGTCAATGAGGACTTTTACCACATCATTTGTAACATTACGGTCATGATTACAATCAATAATCCTCGGTCATAATCATACCAAGTCCATCTATGCACTACAAAATACGTATGACTTTCAACAAAATATAAATATGAGAATGATGACAATGATATAAGAATTCAATAAAACAAGTTCAAGAATTAATTTATTCAGGAACTAATAACGTCCAAATTGTCAACATGATACTTCTTTGTAGAGTAAAATTCAAGAATGTTCAGAAGAATATTTTTATGAAAAGATACTAGATGAAGCGCAAATATCAAGGATATTCCACTAATTTCATGGAGTATAAAAGTCAAAACTTTAACCAACTGCGTATAATAAAGAATGGAATAACAAAAGAAATCACCATGCATGCGGTATTGCATGGACAAAGTTATTCCAATGTAATAATAAATAACGGAACCCGTGTCAAAGCGTAATACGCACAAGCGGGATATTCAAATGAATAATAAAGAATGGAATAACAACGAAATCACCATGCATGCAAAGAGTTCGCATGACAGCGGAGTTTATTTCAATGTAATAATAAATAACGGAACTCGGTCCGTAAAAAACGCATGCATGTGATATTCTAATGTAATAATAAAGATTTTACCGTGTCCCACGTAAAAGCATGCACAAGATATTCCAATGTAATAATAAAGAATAAAATAACAACAAAATTTCATCATGTATGCGGTTGCTTGATAGACAAAGTTATTCAATGAGAATAATAAATAATGGAATAATGTAAGAATTTCACCAAGTATAGGGTAGATCACAGCGTATACAAGTTATTCCAATGTAATAATAAAGAATGGAATAACAGAAGTTCTCTTCATGAATATGAAAAAATAATACCCCTTACGGGTACAACAAATAATATCCCTTACCTTAGAAAGAAACTGAATACTGGAGTAGAGAGGTAGCAGACTTCTCTTCTTCTTTCTCTCTATAGCTTCTCCCTCTATAATTTTTCTATAATAATTGCTCTATAGCTTTAGTGAATTGGTGAGAAATGAAGAAGAATGAGCTTCTATTTATAGGAAAATATAGTTTCGATAATTGCACGTTTTGGGGCTCGAAATATTACAGTACAATACCTTCATCTTTTTCTTCCTTTTTAATTTAGTCCTGTAAGTATTATCAAACTTGCACCACCTCCCCTAATAGTAAATCATGTGACTCAATAGTTAATCATGTGACTCAATAGTTCTAGACATGTGTACCTCCATCTATACCTCCATTTTTAACTTAGTCATGCAAGTATTATCAATCTTGCACCAACTCTCCTAATAGTAACAAGAATTTGAATCAATAGTACACACATGTGAACAAATAGTTATAATCATGTGAATTAATAGTAATCAATTGCCCATTTATCCGGTTAATTACTCGACTGGTCAATATAACCTCCAAACATCAAATTTTATCGAAATAAATATCGATTTTCATTAACACTAATAATTCCAACACAATGGAACTATTTTTATCAACAATATAAATTTTGAAATTTCAAAGTTTGACTTTTCCCAAAAAATCAACTGTTGACTTTTTGACCAAAAAGTCGACCCCGAAAACTTTTGTGTTTGTAGTCTATTTTTACTAATTTCATCATTCCGGATTCAAATATCACGTCCGCGTCTCCAAATTCAACTCCGAACTCAAATTCGATTTTTAATAACATTCATCATTAATATCATAACTCGCAATATTTATCAACCAGGTCGTTCCCAGGAAAGAGGGGGCTTTCCGATAAGGATTTCTCCTTATTGGTGCGCAATTAGATGACCAAACCTCTCCTTGACAGAACTTCTAGACATTGTAAATATTGCAATTTATTAATATGAATAACTTTGGCATTTTCTCAATCACCCAATAATTCCGTTGTGGGGTCCACCAATGATTGTGCCGTCGTACGAATATTCCCCGACAAAAAGAATATTTCCCGACCAATCAAATAATTTATAACAACTTGCTTACTTTGCAAAATTTATAAATATTACCCACAACTATATTATTATATCAAATCCACACCATAATATTAAAAAAAAATATTTCGAGTAATTTAAATTTTTATTCATAAAATCCGGGGTCTCACAATCTCTCCTCCTTATGAAATTTCGCCCTCGAAATTTATGTACGTACCTAGAATTCGAAGAGATGAGAATACCTTGCTTTCTTTTCGGATTGTACCTTCCCGATTATTTCCGCTATCATGATTTTCCCATTTCTCATCTCCTGTATTTCAAATATCATTCTAGAACATAGTTTCAAAATAAGGGTTAATTAACATATCACATATTAGCCCTATACTCTGATCGACCAATTAAATACAAAAAAAACTTAGGTAGATCATACTAGCGAAGGAATTCCCCATCTCTCCCCTCCTAGTTCTTATCTCACATCTCAGCCAGGGATCATATCCCTAAGCTTTGATACCAACTGTGACGCCCCCAAAATAGGTATACATCACCTATTCTGAGTCGCCAAATACATGGTACAGAATACAAATATAATCTTAAATATACAACAAAAGAGCTGTGAGTTTTAATACAAACATTGTCTTCTAGTCAATATCCACTCTCAGAATAAGTCCTCATTACATTTATTAACACACTATTTAACAGAATAGTGAGAACTACTAATACTATCATCTGGACCGTCACTCCGTTCCCCGACTAGTCTCGGCTACGTTATCATTTCCTGAAAAGAACAGTGAAAGAAAGGGTGAGCTCAACTAGCCCATTAAGAAATATTATGACTAAGATAAAGCATAATAAATTATCATTAGTCTTCAACAATGTTAAACTGATAAAATACAATAGACATCAAGTTTAACTGCAGCGGAACATGCAATCCATTAAAAGAGTCAAGTAGAGAATAAAATCTACTATCTTTTATGATTTAAAAAGTTTTTCATCACTTTTATCGCTGGGACTCAAACAATAATAAATAATCCACATCATCCTTGACTACGACCAAGGATATTCATTAGTATCACAACCACAAATTATCCATGCACTACGAGCCAAGGATATTTGTGTATTCATCAATGGTCATGATCATGCCAACAACTGTCCATCAATGCACTACGGGCCATTGAGGACTTTTACCACATCATTTGTAACATTACGGTCATGATTACACCAAATAATCCCTGGTCATAATCATACCAAGTCCATCTATGCACTACAGGCCACAGATGACTTTCAACAAAATATAAATATGAGGATGATGACAATGATATAAGAATTCAATAAAACAAGTTCAAGAATTAATTTATTCAGGAACTAATAACGTCCAAATTGTCAACATGATACTTCTTTGTAGAGTAAAATTCAAGAATGCTCAGAAGAATATTTTCATGAAAATATACTAGATGAAGCGCAAATATCAAGGATATTCCACTAATTTCATGGAGTATAAAAGTCAAAACTTTAACCAACTGAGTATAATAAAGAATGGAATAACAAAAGAAATCACCATACATGCGGTACTTCACATGGACAGGTTATTCCAACAGAATAATAAATAACGGAACCAGGTCAGGCGTAATACGCACCGATTGGGATATTCCAATGTAATAATAAAGAATTGAATAACAACAAGAATCACCATGCATGCGGTACTTGTGATGTATGTGTTATTCCAATGTAATAATAAATAATGAACCAGTCCCATGAAAACGCATGCATACGATATATCCAATGTAATAATAAAGACGGATCAGTCCCATATAAAACGCATGCATGTGATATATCCAAATGTAATAATAAAGAATAGAATAACAACATAATTTCACCATGTATGCGGTATTTCAGATGACAAAGTTATTCCAAAGAGAATAATAAATAATGGAATAATGTAAGAATTTCACCAAGTATAGGGTAGACCAGTATATAAAAGTTATTCCAATGTAATAATAAAGAATGGAATAATGTAAGTTCTCTTCATGTATATGAAAAATAATACCCTTACGAATACAACAAATAATATCCCTTACCTTAGAAAGAAACTGAATACTGGAGTAGAGAGGTAGCAGACTTCTCTTCTTCTTTCTCTCTATAGCTTCTCCCTCTATAATTTTTCTATAATAATTGCTCTATAGCTTTAGTGAATTGGTGAGAAATGAAGAAGAATGAGCTTCTATTTATAGGAAAACATAGTTTTGATAATTGCACGTTTTGGGGCTCGAAATATTACAGTACAATACCTTCATCTTTTTCTTCCTTTTTAATTTAGTCATGAAAGTATTATCAAACTTGCACCACCTCCCCTAATAGTAAATCTTGTGACTCAATAGTTAATCATGTGACTCAATAGTTCTAGACATGTGAAAATATGAATTACAGTATAATACCTCCATTTTTAACTTAGTCATGCAAGTATTATCAATCTTGCACCAACTCCCCTAATAGTAACAAGAATGTGAATCAATAGTACACACATGTGAACAAATAGTTATAATCATGTGAATTAATAGCAATCAATTGCTCATTTATCCGGTTAATTACCCGACTGGTCAATATAACCTCCAGACATCAATTTTTATCGAAATAAATATCGATTTTCACTAACACTAATAATTCCAACACAATGGAACTATTTTTATCAACAATATAAATTTTAAAATTTCAAAGTTTGACTTTTTCCAAAAAAGTCAAACCCGGAAAATTTTGTGTTTATAGTCTATTTTCACTAATTTCATCATTCCGGACTCAAATATCGTCCGCGTCTCCAAATTCAACTCCGAACTCAAATTTAATTTTTAATAACATTCATCATTAATATCATAACTCACAATATTTATCAACCAGGTCGTTCCCAGGAAAGAGGGGGCTTTCCGATAAGGATTTCTCCTTATTAGCGCGCAATTAGATGACCAAACCTCTCCTTGACAGAACTTCTAGACATTGTAAATATTGCAATTTATTAATATGAATAACTTTATCGTTTTCTCAATCCGACAATAATTCCGTTGTGGGGTCCACCAATGATTGTGCCGTCGTACGAATATTCTCTGACAAAAAGAATATTATTCCCCAACCAATCGAATAATTTATAACAACTTGCATACTTTGCAAAATTTATAAATACTACCCACAACTATAACATTATATCAAATCCACACCGTAATATTAAAAAAGAATATATCGAGGAATTTAAATCTTTATTCATAAAATCTGGGGTCTCACAATTATCGAGTTTAAGTTCAATTAAACTCTACCTAAACACTTAACAATTTTCTTAGATAATTTATTAATCAGTCAAAATAATTTTCATAGGCCCATAATAATTTTCAGATAATTATTACCATTTATTATGATTTTTCAATCAATAATATCATATTTATATGCATTAAATACTTGCTTAATTCTATTATCATTAACATTTATTTAATATTAAATATTAATGAAATCCTTAACATAATATTACAATATATTTATAATATCTCAAAGTATTTTTAATACTTTATTATTACCATTAAATGATTTTAAATTAATTAGAACCATTATTCATTATCTCGCCATTAAAATTAAAATATTAATATTTTTCATGACAAAATATCAAGTTATATTTTATAACTTAAAATATTTTTATAACACTTCAATTATTTTTATATAATTTTTAAAGCATTAATTCTATTTTTCCATAATTTATTTAATAGATCTATTAAATAAATTAACTACCATTAATAATAATTTATTAATGAAATTCATCAAAAATATTAAAAGTCATTAAAAATAACTTAAAATATTTTCTTATACCATAATATAATTTGAAATGATTTTTCAAGTATTAAAATCATTTTTAAGTAATTTATTTAATATTATAATTAAATAAATTAAGTACCATTAATATTCCAAAAAGACTAAATATTTATGAAATATATTCAAAATAATTAAAAACTAATTTTTAGGCTTTAAAATAATTTTTAGGAATTTATTATGTATTTTTAATAATTAAAAACTATTTTTCTATAATTATTTATTAAAATAATTAATTTTCAGAAAATAAGTGTCACTAAAGGGCCCTATAGCAATAGAACCGTCGCTATAGGTGTTCTTCACCAAACCCAGACATTCAAACCCAGTTAAAAGGGTGCCTACTTTGACCAAGTATAAATCATTAATCTATTAAGTTTCTGGGCTTGTGCTTGTGTAAATGTTGTAGTACTAATGTAGTACTACAACCCTAAGTAAATTTCATGGCCAACATACTTCATATCAGCAAGATCTAAGCTACAGAAAATGATGTCAGAGTTGTTCTTCATTTTTGGGTTTTCCAAAAATGAAGAACAGTTGCAGGGTCATACTTCGAGCCCTTAAATCTTTAAGTTCTCAGCTCAAGTTGTAGGATATAAAGGTTTAATCATGTAATCTAGATGTTAAGGAACCATTATATAGCATAATATCAACTTAACAACATAACCTATTTAAGATCTGGGCTGGTCAAAGTAGTCGAGAAAACTGTTCTTGAACATTTATGGGTTTCCCAGAAATGTTCTTGAGCAGTTTGGTCAACCCAAGTTTGACCATCATTAAATTCGATTCTGTTCAATATTTGGGAAATCTAGAGGCATGGATATCTAGTACTCATGTCAGTCTACAAGTATATAAAAACAACATGGTCAAACAACTTAACAACAAAGAAGATCGAGGCTCAAGCAACGTTGTCGAAAATTCGGATTTCTAGGTTTGCCAGATTTCCAGATTAAGATCTATTCATCGTGCTTTCGACCGTTAATAACTTTTAATCTATACATGATCTGGGCTTGATTCAAGTTCCAGATCAAAGACCTTACAACATACTACAAGTACAAACATTTAAACAACCAAAACTATAAACAGTTAAAGATCTATGGGGTCTGACATTCGGTTGTCAGACCATATTTTTCCAGTTTTCCAGATTTTTGAAATCTTTAATTTCGAGCATCTAAGTGTTATGGATCTATGATATTACAACCCATATCACTAATATATACTACAAACAACATATTAAAACACTTAATCATAACATCTAACATGGCATATAAGATCAGATTTCAAATTAGGGTTATACCTTTTCTAGCTTTGATTCTTGACTTCTGATCATGGATTCTGTTCTTGGAAAGCTATGAACTGGTCATGGTTTAGTTTATCACTCCCTCTCACCCTATATTTAGAAATCTTAGAGAGATAAGGGTCTTGGAGAAAATGGAAGGTAAAGTAAGTTACTTTTACTTAAGTTGTAAGTTGTAAAGCTTTGATTCATTGCACTTAGTTGATATAGCTGCTGATTTGGGAGCTATAGGGCACATGGTTAGAGTTAGGGTTAGTCACCAACCATAAGTAGGGCTAGATCTACACTCCACCTCATTAAAATATTAAGAAGGATAGTTTGGTCTTTTGACTTATAAAGTGAATGGCAACTTGATAACTTCTCACAATTATTAGGTTTTAACCCTTAGGGTTTAACCCTAAGGTTACACAAATTTTTATTCTAGTATTTACTAATTAGGTTTTAAAATAGAGATTAAGGTTTCTAATTTATAATTAGGATCTCCTAATTATATTAAGCTTCCCTAATCACATTAGGGCTTTTAAATAGGATTAATGTTTTATAATTAACATTCAAATCACTGAATTACCAATTAGGTCTTCCCTAATTATACATTAGGGTTTCCAATATTAGAAATTAGGGCTTTCTAATTAATCAATTAGGGTTATCCCTAATTATACTTACAATTAATAACATAAAAACTTTATACTTATCTTCAAGCTTTCCAATTAGGGTTTTAATATTCTGAATTAGGGTTACGGACTCCCGGAACTGAAATTTGGGTTTCCATAGCCGGTAATAGGGTTTCTTATCAATCGTTAGGGTTTTCTAAATGAACGTCGATGTTCTAAAATATTATTAGGGTTTATGACTGATATAGTTTATCTGGTCAACCCTTGACCCTTAACCACATACTGCACACACATATGACCATATACGCAAATACTCTTAACACTGTAAACCTTCACCAAGTGTTTTGAAATTCACAAAAATTCATTTCCAAAAATATCAAATACATACACTAATTTTCTGTCTAGGTCTATTATTTAACCTCTATTCAATCTTTTAAGATTTTATTAAATTGTCTGAATTCTTGGGTTGTCACAGGTTTCCCACAACCAACCGACAAACAAGTTCCTGTCTCATCTACACTATATTTCACAGTGAGTTAGATCGGTTGCCAGTTTCGTATATACCTCCGCTCTCAGAAGGAATTGTTTAGCCCAACTCCTATATGTCAACCATCAACGGTTACGATTGTACCACAACCTAAACTCATCTTAACTTATCTGAACCATTAAAACTATAACGTTCGTTAAGTTGATTTCTCATTCCTTATGGCTTTCTGGCAACTAAATGCCATACCTCAGGATTCATTCTTTATCGTCTAAGTCATACAGTCTTTTGTATACTCAGAACGACCATTCAATATTAATTCTACGCATTCATAACGTTAAGCATTTTACGTTACCTTATTCTTATCAGACAACGTCCGGTTCATTTGACTCGGAACGTCATCCAAGTTAATCATTAACTCGGGTTCTTTACGTATACGACATTGTCATTAATTTAGTTCTTCACCATTCACAGGTTTAATCATTGGTCTTCATTACCCTACGGTCAAACCATACACGACGTGTAGGTTTTGCCCGTTTAATATTTGTGTACACTCAATCTTCACGTTGGTTAAAGTGTTTTAACGCTTACACTTCATTCTAACATTCTCCATTCGACTCACATTCAGCATTCATTAATCTTGATATCGTTTATTACGGCTTTCTTGATAAATCATATCTTACTTACTACTTTCGTTATCCATTACATGAACCCCACGTTCATTACTCTTTCTTAATATCGAAGCCATACGATTAGTTGTATGCTAAGATCGATCGTTCATCGCAACAACATTGCGTTCACAGCATCTATACGCTTCACACTTAACTCTCATTATGGCATCATAACATCGAAATGTTATTCATTACCCTCGTCACTCAACGTCTAAGGAATCACAATCATAGCAATCCCACACATTAATTTTATTGCGACTACGGTCCCCGGATATCGGTTCCGTAATTTGAATTTACATTATTTATCTTTTAATCTCGTTCAATCTTTCCTTTCAACCTTCACTAAAGGTTTAAAACACTTGATTAAGTGTTACATTAGGCGAACTACATGTTCTTTATCTTTCATTTCACTTCCCCTAGTAGTTGAGCAATTAAAAGCTCATTATTGTGCCTTGCCACCTTGCCCCTACCAGAACACCGGTCCCCCTCTTCATTCTTACGCTTACTGGCACATTCTTTCGTGATGAGTGAGTGCGAAGTTGAATCATGGCACTACTTCCCAAGACTTAACTGGCGCTGCGGCGACAAGCCTAAAACTCAGAATTTTTTTCTAAATGTTGAACATGTTTGAGATGCTTTCTTCACAATCTCATAACTTCTTCGTTATAACTCGGAATGAGGTCATTCCAAATCCATTCCCTTCCTTATCTTACGTACTTCAATTCCCCTTGGACAAAAATTCATTCTGAATCTGTTAACTTGCCATTCAATTGGCTTAATATTCATCCTTTGTTCATTTTATGTTATTAACGCTCTTCGTTCGTTCATCCGTAATTCGGTCATTCGAACTCGGAACTTGTTCGTTCTTTAGTTCACGACTCATGTTTTTTACGTTCTCTTACATTCTTATGAAACCCTACATGTTCGGGTTCATTTACATGCTTTTTACTTCTCGTTCGTCTTTTACAAAATTTTTGCCATAACTTCAATATAGCTAAGTTTAATCCACTCTTCATGAACGTTTCTATCGTTCCTAACCAAGCAATTAGCAACTAACATAAATGCAATGGTTTTAAACTTTTCCATCAATAACAAATTATACTACGATGGTTTTAAATTTTTCCATCAACAGCGTTCTTCGCGTTCTTCGTTTGTTCTTCATTTTTAATCGATATTTTGATTACGATTTCACTTTTTCTTGGAATTCGGTGTTATAAAACACCATTCCTTACTAATTTCACCGAATCGTTCATATGATTCATTAGGATCGCTCAAATTCATTACAAAACTTATACTTCCTTAAGAAATTTATAAACTAAACTTCTAATTCTTATTTCTTCACTTTCTCATGATTCCAACCATATGAAATCATTCTTAACGTCTTTTACTTCTATTCTCATTAAGTTATGTTTTTAACATATAAAACTTAAAAAAAAAATTACTTAGAAGTTACGTTTCAGATTACTTTCTTCTTTAATCTCCCCCAGTTGGACAAAGTTTCCTCACGAGCTAGCTTTTCCTCTTCTTTTTCCTTCCCATCCGAAATCTCTCTCTCTCTCTCTCTCTCTCTCTCTCTCTCTCTCTCTCTCTCTCTCTCTCTCTCTCTCTCTCTCTCAGGTGTTGGTGATTTTCAAAATCACCAACAAATGAGTTAAGGTTCTCTTTTATAGAAAATCAAAGCTAGGGGTAAAATAGTCATTTTGCACCAAGGTTACCATTCACACCTCTTTACTATGCACGAAGCTTCTCCTGGAATCTTCGTGCTTCTGTCTTGCAGAATTCATCCGACAGTTCGAAAACTGCGATTCTCGAAATTCAAATATTTTTGGATATTTCGTCTTTCCTTTACCGATTAACTTTTACGTATTCTTTGGATCTCCGAAAAACCGAAAAACATTTTTTAACTTTAAGCGTTTTCCTTCACGTTTTCCCCTAACGTAGTTAAACGAATGAAAAGTACATAACAGTACTTTTTGTTGTTTTTATTTTGTTTGATTTCTGCACATTTTTCGAGAAATTTTTTTATTGTCTTACTTAACTTTTCACGACATATTATCGTCAAATCTTTCGACAGAATGTCATTTCGACATACCAAACTCTCAGAAAGATTTAGGTTATTCAAACCCTAACTCTTAGGATTTCGTCGGGTGAATAGTGCCTATTTCGTCTTTTTCCTCGAAAATATTTTACTCCTAGAAAAATTTTATTTTCGTCTTGAAAATTCTTACTCATTCAGTCTAACTCTTAGTCAGAATCCTCTCGTATTCTAATCATCCTAGGTTCCAGAACGATTAATAAACACATAGCACAGAATATTATTAATAAAAATTCCTTTTTATTAATAACTAATTCTTTAAACTTAAATTCTGGACAATCTGATTTTTTGGGTTGTCACATTCTTCCCCCCTTAAAAAAATTCTGTCCTCGGAATTTCTAAAACCACACCCATACCCGGGTGCTTTGTTCCTACAACCTTTAAAAAAAGGTTTAATCTTAGTTCATCCTTTTTATAAGGATCATCTATTGACATAGTTGTCATTAGTTAAACCTCATGTCTAACTATACTTTCAATCTCTCAGGGCATAACATTCACCCATTCTTCATAGAATTTCGTCCTCAAAATTTTAGCTTACTCTTCTTCTCAACTTCTCTTCAAAGAAGTTCTTATCTTTAAAACATTCCCTAACCTTCATCACTTACCAAGAATCATGAAGTAGAAGGAATAAATAGGAATATAAAGATTCTTTTAAAACATTTCATACTTTTGTTGAGGGGTCAAATTGACCATGAACTCTTACTAGGTTTAACATCATTTCACCGTAAACCCTTCTATCACGGTCAGTTTACAATCACCAAGAAAGCAAACTACCTCTTCCATACGTAGGCGGTCAACCCATCGTATAACCCCATTTCGGGGTGTGTTCACCTCAGACTTAATCATTAGATTCCGTACCAAAGCAATTTGGTTTGGCACAACTTCTTCAAAGAAAGCTCGATTTTTTTAAACATGACATACCATTTGTCTAGCCAAATCAAATAGCTTAGACCATACTAATAAATTGGACATCAACTTGAAACATTCATCTAGTCAAATTAATTGACATCGACTACTTCTTTAAATTCTTTCACAATATATCAAAACATTTTATGACGTCATGATACCGTATTTTTTACAGTACGTTGAGGACTTCATCAGTTTATGACTTCATCATTATACATCATACCATAGCGGGTTGTTGATCATAAGATCACATCCAACACCAGGTTCAATTGCATTAATAACTCCATCTTTTTACCATCCTTGCATCAAAAGCACTGATGATATAAAATTCAGTTTGATATTTCAAATCAATTTCTGTCTAGCCGAAATAATTAGCATAGACATATTTAGAATATTTCTTTTTCAAATCAATTGGTTCCAAAAGTTGAACCAATTCTTTCATTTTCAAAATGCGCACACATAAGCACGGTTTCAATAAACTACGAAATCTAGCATAGCTAGATGACTTGGAATATCCTATTTCTCCATCTTCCTTTATTATCTTACTTGCGACACTATTTAATCTTCTCTAGCACCTTCAATGCTAAGTATATTGAAAATACCTCGTTTTCAGTCTAAACATTCCTATACCTTAGTATAGTCCATCAACTCACCACACTTTATGTGTTTAGGAACTTTTCACAACCATATATGTTTAAGAACTTAACTTCGCAATATGTAATCTAAGAATAAATCAAGGACTATCCATATGCTTAGGGCTCAAAAACATAGCATATAACTATGAGTCACAAACTTTTCATAAGTATGAGTTTTAAGAACTCGCACATATCTTATCATTCTTGTAATACCCGAGAATTTCCAGGTCTTATGAATAAATTAATAGGAATAAATATTTATTTGAATATAAATGATTTCGTGTTATGAGACGAGTTAACTCAATTATATTAAAGTGATTAATGTGGAGTTGTAACAAACTCGTTGAAATGCCTTATATGGCACCGTGATGAGAAATAGTAGTGATTATATTAATTAACGAAAGAATTGTTAAGGCAATCAGTTAATTGATAGTTATTAAAGAATATTGATTAATTGCCTAAATTTATGTGATTCCATATAAGGAATACACTCTTAAACTAGTAATATCACCAATATGACTATTAATTCATGTTGTGTAAAAAGATTGTGGAGATGGATGTTGAAACTGGCTTAAAGCTAAACTAGTTTACATCGCCGGTACTGCAAGTGATTAAGCCCTCCCAAGAAGACAAAATCGCACAAATTCTAACCAAGAATCGATTTGGAGATAATTAATTTTCTACTTTAGAAATAAAAAGGAACACTCTTGTTATATGTGTGACATTAATAAAACTTAGGATAAAAGTACATTATGTTAATATAAGGTACCTAGTAGTGCAGTGAAATCATATGTAATTGTAATACATAAATGATTAAATATCTGTATATTCTAGGAACTAAAAAAGGAATTAAATGTTTAAATAAACATTAATATTAAATAAGGTTATAATATGGTTATGTGAGTAGTAAAAATAATTATGGAACTACCTAGATAATAATACCTAGCTACGTTATTTTATTGTGTGTATTTAATGTACATGGACTATATGATGTGAGTATATAAATAACCCCTAATTTCTCCTAAAATAGTAACACTTGGATATTAAAACCCATTTTTGGGTAACAAAGTAACTAAATTAGATTGAGCTAAGCTTGTTGCTGAGATTTTTCTCTTGTCCCAAATTGAGTGACACAATAGTATAATGAACAGTAACTTGCACTCTAGTTACGTAACTTTCAAGCTGCTAATCATAGGTGATCATGGCTAGCAAGGTTGCTGGTATGGAGTTATTAAACAACTCTTTAGTAACCTTTGTTTATTCTCATTACACCATGAATTCAACTTTAGTGTAACACAAATGTCCAGTCCAAACTTCTTCTTTAAATAGCAGACTCAATTCTCAGTTGGTGTTGCTTGAAATTTGTCTGATAATTCTAAGTGGAGAGTTCTAAGTTGTTAACCATTGTAGAAGCCTACTCAGTGAGAAAGAATTCCAATTCAAGCTTAAGGAGGTATAAACTCTAGTTATGTTCTTGAAATGGGTCTTGTTTAATTCTTGGAATTACTTGAATTTCTATGTCAATCAAGATAAATTAAAATGCTATAAGATGTTTAAGAAGTTTATGTACACGTATGGACTCTTTAATGATGGTTTAGAACAAGTTTAAATCGATGAAAATCAAGTTGGCTGATAATCTGTAAAATAGAGTCTACTTCTACTCCTGAACCAGACATGGCGCAGCTGCGCCCTAATTGTACTAGGGTGTAATGCAGTTGCGCCGGCCTCTGAGTTCAGTTGTCTTCTGTTTTAAAATCTGCTAAGGGTTGGTCAATTACTATGGCTTAAACTAGCATGCAAGCATGTGTAATGTGTATGTACAAGTATATTAACCTAATGTGAGCATGTTTTATTAGATTAGCATACATGATTAACGAAAGTGTGTAGTTAAAATGAATTTAGAAACTTTAGAAATGAACTTGATAGGTATGTATGCCATGTTCATATACTAACTTTGCAAGCATGTTGATATGATTTAGAAATACATGAATAACCCGTTAACTTGTGTTTATATGATTCGTAAGGGAGCATGAACATGCGGAACTTATTAGTAAGCTTTACAAATGAAAATACAAATTTTGAACGTGAATATTAACAAACTACTTTGAGAGTTAGAATATGATAATTGTGATCATGTTTGATGATACTCTTAGACACACTCATGTAGCATAAATATATATATATATATATATATACCATGCTTGTGTATCATAATTCAAGTGAAGCATAAACGAAGCATATTTTCAACCAAAGCGATGCTAATTACGCATATGTGTTATAAATACTCACAAGCATGCCTAATATGAGTTATATGACTACGTTGTATGTTTAGAAGGCAAGCATGTTAGACTTTGTGGTTACATGACCTTGAATGACTTTAAATTGTTGAAATGTTCAACTTAGAACCATGTTATGAAAGAAGGGACCTAGACTGACTTAAGAAGGACCTTTGGCATAATAATATATTATGTATGAATGTTGTGTTCAAGTTGGACAGGAACCACAAGGCAACAACTGAGTCTTGGCTTGGCGAGGAGTAGGGTCACAGAATTCAGCAAGCCCTAAAAGCTAGCCATAAGCAAGCAATTTGCTTCGGTCTGAAATCAGAAGTTTGATGATTTAAAATCTGATCTTTTGACAGTTAACTGTATGATGCCTATATTGCTCAAAATGTTTTAAACCCTACTGATACACACACACACACACACACACACACACATATATATATATATATGTGATGATTAAGTATTATGATAGTATTTTCCTTGTATAAGCAAAGTCCATGGGTAAAAAGGTCTTAACCTTGAGCATTATGAAATTGCTTATAAAGTAACTAGGTACTTGATTTCATGATAAACCTATGAGCTGATTTTGTACCATATGTGCATACTTGAATCATGGAAAACTTTAATAAAGAATGTGTTAGCTAATGAACATCTTGTACTTATAATACGCTATAAATAAGATTTGAAAGTGTTGATTTATTAATGTGGATAAACTACGCTTAAGGCAAGTATCCTAAACCCTTGCATTACTTTATTCAACGGATATCGTAAGCAAGTATCTAAACTTTATATCTTTAAATGCAAGTGATCCTACTTATTTGTTCAATTGAACAAGTATGTTTAAACTTTTGTGAAAACTATTATTCATGTTGAACTTGGTATTGTTCTTGAATATTGTGAAAGGGTCTATGCCATTGATTCGGCTAGACTATTTGCATGTTTATAAAAACTTTCCAAACTAATTGACTGGTGTGAAAATCTTTAAAACTGAGTTGAACAACCCTTATGGTAAGGGGAGTGTATGTTGTTGGAAACCCCAACACATGAGTGGATATTATTATGGTGTTATGCATAACATAGAGTATTGTAGATTGATCATCTATAGTACTTGATTCTTTTGGGTTATCAGTTTAATATTGGTAATTCTAGTAGATGTTCAATAGTCCTTAGTGACTGCTCAGTATAAATTGTTTTATCCAGTTGGATACGTTGATAGCCTTTGAATTCATATATATCTGTTGATCTATATTGAATTATCATTTCATATCCCAAAGATTTGATTCGAGAATTGTTGATACTCATTGTTCATGATATTGTTCTAAGACTCTGAGACTATACCTTTATATATATGACTCGTGATTTAATACTCATCACCCTTGTTGTATATTACTTGCTGGGCAATTTGTGCTCATTCTTGCTTATTTAAAACCTTTCAGTTAATGCGGAACAGGGAAATGTCTTTGGGAAAGACAAGGGCAAGGGCAAGGCTATCGACTAGCTTGTTCCTTTATGAATTAAAATTATTATGTTGTATTAAGACTATTTTCAGACTATGTTTAAGCTTAAGTAGGATTATGTAATAAGTCTTTATTCGATATTATTATGTAATCTATTAAGTACTGTAAGTTGCCAGACTTGGGGGGATAATTTTAATAAAACATTGTATATTATTCTAAATTAGATCTTCAGCTGTGAATGTGTGATTTTAGTTATTATTGTATTACCATGAGCACTTGATGAACCAATTTCGAGTGACCAAGTGGTGGTCCAAACTTGGGGGCGTCACAGGTTGGTATCAAAGCCGTAGTTATAAACCTTAGGAGCGAGTGTCCTAAGATTATAACTCAGGAGAACTTAGAAGTTAGGAAGGAGATAAAACTCATGTAGAGTTTTCCTTGAGAGACTTAGTGTGTTATGAAATGTAACTTCATTCTATACAATGAACTTATGTTTATTTAACATTCTGATGGATTCATTGTTTTGTTTGTCTTGTGTTGGTGATTGTAGGATGACCAACATGGGAGGACCTAACCGAGTAGTAGAGAAGGAGCCGCGTGACATCCACGTGGTATTTGAGACACCCTTGATAGCGAAGCCTATATCAGTAGTGGCCCCTATCGATGACGATGACGAGGAAGAAGAGATGGAGCCATCACCCGAGGAGTCTGATCCGGAGGAGGAGCCGATGGAGGAGGAACCTGAGCCTATGGAGGACTCCGATGAGGCTACTTTTGAGGATCGGATGTTAGGGAAGTATGAGGAGCAGATTTTAGAGTTAGGGTGTAGAGTGGAGGAGCTAGAGGCTGATGCTAGGGAGAGGGAGTCTGAGTTCTAGAATTTGAGGGACGAGAACCATCAGTGGAAATTAGATATGCAGAAAATGGAGGTTGAAATTGCTCACCATAAGGAGGCAGGGATCTAGATGGGGACTTTGTTTCACCGAGGGGTGGCTAGGAACATTGAGTTGGCGGGGAAGCTGGAGGAAATGGAGCAGAGGGTTTTGAGTCAGAGGACGGAGAAGGAGGCTCTCCGAACTCAGTTAGAGATGGAAGTAATGGATAGGTCACTTCGAGGAGAAGTGGTAGGAAGACAATGATAGGTCGGATGATCTAGATGATGAGGTGCGATGCAAGAGAAGGGAGATGAACAAGATGGGCTTTGCTTTATGCACGTCCATGGAGAGATTGATCGATGGGGTAAATCATTACCAAGCTGAGAAAGGACAGACCCAATATACCATAAATTGAGATATGGTGGTGCACATTACATAGAAGGAATACTAGAGCGTCGTGGAGCGTGGGATGTTAGATTGAGTCTAGAGGATGAAGTCTAGTAGTTGTAGTATTTTATTTATGTGTTGTTTAAATTGTTGTTGTTAAATCTCATTCTTTTGTGTAAGATGTGAGATAGTAGTAGACCCCAACTTTTGAAAAGTGTTAGAGGGGTAGTAAGCTGGTGTTGTCCCCGTCTTTTGTGATAATAGGGGATATGTGTTATCATTTATAGCAGTATGCTAGAAAAGAACATGTATTGTAACCATTTGGCATATGAATATAAATGATCTTATTTCAATAACGTGTTATAAACTTTTAGTTCTTTTCAATTGAGAAATGTCTAAGTATTATAATTAGATGATAAAATGAAAATTTTATGATGCAGAAATATGCCGCCCAGACGTAGAATAACTATCCTAGAAGAGTCAATTAATGATGAGAGAGGACCAGTAGATTCGATACAGAGACTTATAGATTTATTGGGAGAAGCTCTGAGGGGAAGAAATGAACCAGTACCACCCGTTCCCCAAGCTGTCCCAGTAACATCCTTCAAAGATTTTAAGAGTGTAGGACCCCTAGAGTTCGAGGGAACTACTAACCCGATAGTTGCGCAAACAAGGATTAAGGAGATCGAGAAGGCCTTCACTATAGCTCGCATGGATGAAGACCAAAAGACAGTATTTGCCACATACATGATGAGAGGCGAAGCGAACTATTGGTGGGATGCTAATCAGCAGAGAGCGGGAGAATGAACGATAACATGGGAGAGGTTTACGACGCTGTTCTTTAAGAACTATTTCTCAAAGAGTATGAAGAGTAAGATGGAAGTGAAGTTCCTAGAGTTAAAACAAAGAGATATGACGGTGGTGCAATACGCAGCTAAGTTTAACGAACTAGCCCGATTTGCGGAGCACCAAGTTGGGGATGAGGAAAGGAAGGCGAGACGCTTCGAGCAAGGGTTGAAGCCATGGTTGTATAATAAGGTATCAGTCTTCCAGATTGATTCTTTTGCGACATTGTTAGAGAAAACAATCATTGCGGAAGGTGGCAGTGAGGCCTTAAGTCTATATCATAAGGAGAAAAAAAACAAAAACACTGGTAGTGAGCATCGTGGAGGAAGCAACAACGGGGGGAGCAACTCTGGAAAGAGAAAATGGGAAAACAACAACAGAAACAATAATCAAGGTGGGAGTCACCAGGGAAACTTCAAGAAAAGGATTGAAGCTTGTAACAAGTGTGGAAGAAGTCATCAGGGGGAGTGCTGGAAAGGAAAAAACACGTGTTATAATTGCGGCCAAGAGGGGCACATATCGCCAAATTGTCCAAAACCAAAGAAGATCATGGGATGTTTTGCTTGTGGATCAACAAAGCACCAGATAAAGGATTACCCGAAGAAAGGAAGTGGTGGAGCTGGCAGAGGCCATGGAGGAGGAAGCAAGTTAATGATTGGTGGACCTGTGCAACCCAACCGATCGACCGCCCGAACCTTTAACATGACCATCTAGGACACAGTAGCTTCAAAGGATGTGGTGTCAGGTATAATCCCAAACAATAATATAAATGCTTATGTATTATTTGATTCGGGTGCCACCTGTTCGTTTGTATCCGAAGAATTTGCTAGTAAACTTAGTACACCCCGAGAGCGTTTAGAAGATCCTTTGAACATAGAAGTTGTGAATAAGGAAATAATCCCTGTAGAATACGTTTATCAAAATTATCGCGCAAACATTTGAGAACATGAACTGAGCATAGACTTGATTCCTATTAGACTAGGAGAATTTGACGTAATACTGGGAATGGATTGATTATATAACCATGTGGCGGTAATTGACTATCAGAACAAGTTTGTGAACCTCCAGACTCCGAGTAAGTCTAAGGTAGTGTTTTATGGTAGATCATTACTTAAGCAATCGTGTTGCGTTACGATAATGTAGGACAAGAAATTGTTAAAGAAAGGATGTGTAGGTTATTTAGCTTACATCGTAGATACTCGAAAAAATGGAGAAGAAATTAAAGATATACCCATAGTGAATGAGTTTCAAGATGTGTTTTCGGACGATCTGCCTGGTCTTCCGCCAGCCAGAGAAATTGAATTCCTAATAGACTTAGCACCAGGAACAACACCGATTTTGAAAGCTCCATATCGTATGGCTCCAGTAGAAATGAAGGAACTGATGATACAACTTCAAGAATTATTGGATAAGGGTTACATTCGACCGAGTGTGTCTCCTTGGGGAGCACCAGTGTTATTCGTTAAGAAAAAGAAAGGATGGATGAGGCACTGTATCGATTATTGAGAATTGAATAGAGTAACAATCAAGAACAAATATCCACTACAGAGGATAGACGACTTATTTGATCAACTGAAAGGAGTAAAATGTTTCTCGAAGATCGATCTACGGACGGGATATCACCAACTGAAAGTGCGGGATGAGGACATACCAAAGACTGCGTTTCGAACCCTGTTATGGACATTACGAGTTTTTGGTAATGTCATTTGGTTTGACTAACACTCCAACAACATTCATAAACTTGATGAATCGAGTTTTCAAGCCATACTTGGATAAATTTGTGGTGGTTTTCATCGACGACATCTTGATCTACTCGAAGACAGAGGAAGAACACACCGAGCATCAGAAGATTGTTTTGGAAGCACTACAAAAGGAGAAGATGTATGCGAAATTTTCAAAGTGTGAATTTTGGATGAAGAAGGTTCAATTCTTAGGCCACGTGGTGGATGAGAATGGAATCTCAGTAGACCCCGAAAAAGTCGAAGAAGTAAGTAATTGGGAACAACTGAGAACCCCGACGGAGGTGAGAAGTTTTTTAGGGCTAGTTGGGTACTATCAAAGATTTATCCATGATTTTTTTAAGATAGCGACCCCGTTGACTAATCTGACGAGAAAGACGGTGCAATTTGTATGGACCGACAAATGCGAATAGAGTTTTCAAGAGTTGAAGAAGAGATTAAGCGAGGCACCTGTATTATCATTACTAGATGATACGGGATGATTTATGGTGTATAATGATGCGTCGCATAGAGGAATGGGTTGTGTGCTAATTCAACGTGGCAAAGTCATTGTGTATGCATCACGGCAATTAAAGGATTACGAAAAATGATACCCTACTCACGACTTAGAGTTAGCGGCAGTAGTTTTTGTGTTAAAGATATGGTGGTATTATTTGTTCGGGGAGAAATGTGAGATACAAGGACCTCAAAAGTCTGAAATATATCTTCACACAGAAGGAGTTGAATATGCGTCAGAGAAGTTGGTTGGAATTGATTAAGGATTATGATTGTGATATTCTTTATCACCCGGGGAAAGCGAATGTAGTAGCCGACGCGCTAAGTAGGAAAGGAAGGGAGAAGTTATTTCAATTGACGACTCAGGAAGAGTTAATTAGAGAAATGGAAAAATTGGAAATAGAGGTAAAGGGACCGGAGAGGTCTGAAGAGAAGTTATTTGTAATGGAAGCTTGTCCGACATTATTGGATAGAGTAAAAGAAGCAAAGGAGAAAGATGAATAATGTGAGAAGATCAGGAAAAGGATTACAGAAAGTGAGGAAGAGAAATTTTGACTGGATAAAGACAGTATCTTAAGATTCGAAGGAAGAGTGTGGGTATCAGCGGTAACTGAGTTAAGAGAGGAGATTTTGCACGAGGCACACAATACGACGTATTTCCGTTCATCCGGGAAGCACTAAGATGTACCGAGACTTGAGGCAACATTTTTGGTGGCCCTATTTGAAATGGGAGGTCACAAAGTACGTTAGTAGATGTTTGACTTGCCAATGCGTAAAAGCAGAGCATCAGCAGCCGAGTGGTTTACTACAACCGTTGGAAATACTAGAGTGGAAATGGGAGCACATAACGATGGATTTTGTGGTAGGACTTCCAGTCACGCAGAAAGATTTTGATGCCATTTGGGTTATCGTGGATCGACTTACAAAGACCGCACATTTTCTATCGATTAAGATCCGCTACAGTTTAAATCAGTTAGAAAATATGTACGTAAAGGAAATTGCTTCACGACATGGAGTGCAAGTATCGATTATTTTTGACCGAGATCTGCGCTTCACGTTAAAATTCTGGAAAAACTTTCAAGAGAGGATGGGGACACAGTTAAGGTTAAGTACCGCTTATCATCCTCAGACAGATGGACAAAGTGAGCGAACAATACAAACACTGGAGGACATGCTTATGACTTGTGTGATGGACTTCAAGGGAAATTGGGACAAGCACCTACCTTTAATTGAATTTGCGTATAATAATAGTTACCATGCGAGTATCGGCATGCCACTATACGAAGCTCTTTACGGAAGGAAGTGCATAACGCCATTATGTTGGGACGAAGTCGGAGAACGACGAATACTCGGACCAGAGTTAGTACAATAAACCGCAGACGTGGTGACAGTGATAAGGGCAAGAATAGTAGCAGCAAGAGATCGCCAGAAAAAGTGCGCGGATTTGCATCGGCAAGACCGAGATTTTAATGTCAGCAATTTCGTATTCTTAAAAGTATTTCCATGGAAGGGAAAGATCCGTTTCGATAAGAAAGGAAAACTGAGTCCAAGATTCATAGGACCGTTCGAGATACTGAAATGAGTGGTCGAGGTGGCATACAAAGTTGCACTACCACCTGAGTTAGAGCACATCTATAACGTATTTCACATATCAGTGTTGCGTCCGTACAAACCTGACTACAAACACGTGATTTCGTATGAACCCATTCAAGGGAGAAGAACTTCGCGTATGAGGGATTATCCCCAACTATTTGTGTAACCTTGTAGCAATTCCAGGACAGAATTTTTATAAGGGGGGAGGATGTAATACCTAAGAATTTCCATGTCTTATGAATATATTAATGGGAATAAATATTTATTTGAATATAAATGATTTCGTGTTATGAGACGAGTTAACTCAATTATATTAAAGTGATCAATGTGGAGTTGTAATAAACACGTTGAAATGCCTTGTGTGGCATCGTGATGAGAAATAGTAGTGATTATATTAATTAATGAAAGAATTGTTAAGGCAATCAGTTTATTTATATTATTAAAGAATATTGATTAATTGCCTATAATTATGTGATTCCGTATAATGAATACACTCTTAAACTAGTAATATCACCAATATGACAGTTAATTCATGTTGTGTAAAAAGATTATGGAGATGGATGTTGAAACTGGCTTGAAGCTAAACTAGTTTGGCACTACTGTGGTATAAATAAGTGCAAGCGCTCTCCTAAAGATAAAATCAAGCAATTTGCATGATGTCATCGATTGAGATAATTAATTTTCTACTTTAGAAATAAAATGGAACACTCTTGTTATATATGTGACATTAATAAAACTTAGGATAAAAGTACATTATGTTAATATAAGGTACCTAGTAGTACAATGAAATCATATGTAATTGTAATACATAAATGATTAAATATATGTCTATTCTAGGAACTAAGAAAGGAATTAAATGCTTAAATAAACATTAATATTAAATAAGGTTATAATATGGTTATGTGTGTAGTAAAAATAATTATGGAACTACCTGGATAATAATACCAAGCTACGTTATTTTATTGCGTGTATTTAATGTACATGGACTATATGATGTGAGTATATAAATAACCCCTAATTTCTCCTAATATAGTAACACTTGGACATTAAAACCCATTTTTGGATAACAAAGTAACTAAATTAGATTGAGCTAAGCTTGTTGCTGAGATTTTTCTCTTGTCCCAAATTGAGTGACACAATAGTATAATGAACAGTAACTTGCACTCTAGTTACGTAACTTTCAAGCTGCTAATCATAGGTGATCATGTCTAGCAAGGTGGCTGGTATGGAGTTGTTAAACAACTCTTTAGTAACCTTTGTTTCTTCCCATTACACTATGAATTCAACTTTAGTGTAACACAAATGTCCAGTCCAAACTTCTTCTTTAAATAGTAGACTCAATTCTCAGTTGGTGTTGCTTAAAATTTATCTGATAATTCTAAGTGGAGAGTTCTAAGTTGCTGAGCATTGTAGAAGCCTACTCATTGAGTAAGAAGTCCAATAAAAGCTTAAGGAGGTATACACTCTAGTTATGTTCTTGAAATGGGTCTTGTTTAATTCTTGGAATTACTTGAATTTCTATGTCAATCAATATGAATTAACATGCTATAAGATGTTTAAGAAGTTTACTTACATGTATGGACTCTTTAATGATGTTTTAGAATAATTTTAAATTGATGGAAATCAAGTTGGCTGATACTACAGAAAAGCAGTAGTGCTGCTTCGCTCTGAAACTGGATATGGCAGCAATTGCGCCCTAATTGTACTTAGGGTGCAAGGCAATGCATTACCGAAACCTCTGAGTTCAGTTGTGTCTTCTGTTTTAAAATCTGCAAAGTGTTGGTCAATTACTATGGCTTAAACTAGCATGCAATCATGTGTAATGTGTATGTACAAGTCTATTAACCTAATGTGAACATGTTTTACTAGATTAGCATACATGATTAATGAAAGTGTGTAGATAAAATGAATTTAGAAACTTTAGAAATGAACTTGACAGGTATGTATGCCATGTTCATATACTGACTTTGCAAGCATGTTGGTATGATTTAGAAATGCATGAATAACTCGTTAACTTGTGTTTATATGATTCGTAAGGTAGCATGAACTTGTGGAACTTATTAGTAAGCTTTACAAATGAAAATACGAATTTTGAACGTGAATATTAACAAACTACTTTGAGAGTTAGAATATGATAATTTTGATCATGTTTAATGATACTCTTAGACACACTCATGTAGCATAAGTATACATATATATATACCATGCTTGTGTATCATAATTCAAGTGAAGCATAAACGAAGCATATTTTTAACCAAAGCGATGCTAATTACGCATATGTGTTATAAATACTCACAAGCATGCCTAATATGAGTTATATGACTACGTTGTATGTTTAGAAGGCAAGCATGTTAGACTTTGTGGTTACATGACCTTGAATGACTTTAAATTGTTGAAATGTTCAACTTAGAACCATGTTATGAAAGAAGGGACCTAGACTAACTTAAGAAGGACCTTTGGCATGATAATAAATTATGTATGAATGTTATGTTCAAGCCCGACAGGAACCACAAGGCAATAACTGAGTCTTGGCTTGGCCAGAGGGCTACGCAGCTGCGTCGACCCTAGGCTTAGCCATGGCGCAGCTGCGCCGGTCTGAAATCAGAAGTTAGGTGATTTAAAATCTGATCTTTGTACAGTTAACTGTATGATGCCTATATTGCTCAAAATGGTTTAAACCCTACTGATACATGTATATATGTGATGATTAAGTATTATGATAGTATTTGTCTTGTATAAGGAAAGTCCATGGGTAAAAAGGTCTTAACCTTGAGCATTATGAAATTGCTTACAAAGTAACTAGGTACTTGATTTCATGATAAACCTATGAGCTGATTTTGTACCATATGTGCATACTTGAATCATGTCAAACTTGAATAATGATTGTGTTAGCTAATGAGCATCTTGTACTTATAATACACTATAAATAGGATTCGAAAGTGTTGATTTATTAACGTGGATTAACTACGCTTAAGGCAAGTATCCTAAACCCTTGCATTAATTTATTCAACGGATATCGTAAGCAAGTATCTAAACTTTATATCTTTAAATGCATGTGATCCTACTTATTTGTTCAATTGAACAAGTATGTTTAAACTCTTGTGAAAACTATTATTCATGTTGAACTTGGTATTGTTCTTGAATATTGTGAACCATTGATTCGGCTAGACTATATGCATGTTTATAAAAATTGTCCAAACCAATTGACTGGTTCAAAAATCTTAAAAACTAAGTTGAACAAACCTTATCGTAAGGGGAGTGTATGTTGTTGGAAGCCCTAACTGTAAGACCCGAACTTTTATGAATAAAGATTAATTTTCTCAAAATATATTTTTGAATATTATGGTGTGGATTTGATATAATGTCATAGTTGTGGGTAATATTTACAAATTTTACAAAGTAAGCAAGTGGTTATATAATATTCGATTGGTCGGGGAATATTCGTTTTAACAGAGACTATTCGTACGACGGCACAATGATTAGTGGACCCCACAACGGAAGTATTGTCATAGTTAGAAAATGACATAATTATCTTTTTATAAAAATAACGACAGAAGTTTTACCGTTAAACTGTTGAACTACCCTAGTAGTAAAAAATACGATGTCTGGCGTGGTTGCATAGTAGCACACCTGTATTGATTATTGATGCTTACGTGAGAAGTCACTCAGTTATACTCAATTATTGCTATAGTAATTGCTGCATCATATCTCTCATATTATTGATTCGATTATTATCACAGTATCATCTGCATAATATGATATATTATTAAATCAATAATTGAGATGACAAAGTTATTCATATTATTAAATTGCAATATTTACAATGTCTAGAAGTTCTGTCAAGGAGAGGTTTAGTCATCTAATTGCGCGCCAATAAGGAGAAATCCTTATCGAAAAGTCCCCTCTTTCCTGAGAATGACTTGGTTGTTAAATATTTTGAGTTATAATATAAAAGATGAATAAGTTCGTGTTGATTAAAGATGAAATTGATAGTTCCATTGTGTTGGAATTATTAGTGTTATTGAAAATCGACATTTATTTCAATAATAATTGATGTTTGGAAGTTATCAGGTAATTAATCGGATAAATGAGGAATTAATTGCTATTAATTCACATGATTATAACTATTTGTTCACATGTGTGTATTATTGATTCACATTCATGTACTATTAGGGGAGTTGGTGCAAGATTGATAATACTTGCATGACTAAGTTAAAGATGGAGGTATAGATGGAGGTACTATACTGTTATTCAAATTTTCACATGATTATAACTATTGAATCACATGATTGAACTATTGATTCACATTATTTACTATTAAGGGAGGTGGTGCAAGTTTGATAATACTTGCAGGACTAAATTAAAAATGAAAGAAAAGTTGAAGGTATTATACTGTAATATTTCGAGCCCCAAAACGTGCAATTATTGAAACTATATTTTTCTATAAATAGAAGCTCAGTCATCCTTCATTTCTCACCAATTCACTAAAGCTATAGAGCAATTATTATAGAGAGAAATTATAGAGAGAAAGAAGAAGAAGAAGTCTCGCTACCTCTACTACTACGATGATTCGCTTCTTTTTAAGGTAAGGGGTATTATTTCTTTCAGATTCATGAAGAGAGCTTACATTATTCTATTCTTTATTATTATGTTAGAATAACTTTTGTCGATCGAAATGCCGCATACATGGTGAAATTCTTCATTATTTCATTCTTTATTATTCTCGCTGAATAACACATTCTGCTTCGATTATCGCATGCATGGTGAATTCTTTGTTATTCCATTCTTTATTATTCTCGTTGGAATATCACGTCTGCGCGATTACGCCGGACTGGTTCCATTCTTTATTATTATTACGGTTGAATAACACGCTCTATGCGATCTATCGCATGCATGGTGAATTCTTTGTTATTCCATTCTTTATTATTCTGCTGGAATACCACATGCATGCGGATTACGCTTAGACTGGGTTCGATTCTTTATTATTCTGCTGAAATAACTCGTATCATGCGGTCTATCGCATGCATGGTGAATTCTTATGTTATTCCATTCTTTATTATTTTGTTGGAATATCCTGCCTGTGCGGAGTACGCATGACCTGGTTCCATTCTTTATTATTTTGTTGGAATAACATGTCTATGTGGATTATCACATGCATGGTGAATGATCCTTCGTATTCATTCCTTATTAAATTGTGGAAATGATCTGTCTACGTGGATTACCGCATGACGGGTGAAAATCCATTTGCAGTTTCATATATTCTATGATACTCATTTGGTTAAAGTTTTGGCTTCTATACTCCATGAATTTAGTAGAATATCCTGGATATTTGCGCTTCATCCGGTATCTTTTCATGGAAATATTCTTCTGAGTATTCTTGAATTTTACTCTACAAAGCAAAGATTATCGTCGATGACATTTGGGCGTAATTGATTTCAAGATAAATTAACTTATAAATCCTTAAAATTTATTCTTGAACTTGTTTTATTGAATTATTATGTCATTGTCATCATCTTCATGCTTATATTTTGATGAAAGACATCTTTAGCTTACGTGCATAGATGGACTTGGTATAATTATGACCAGGGATTATTCGGTATAATCATGACCAGTAATGTTATAAATGATGTGGTAAAAGTCCTCGAGCTTTGTAGTGCATTGATGGATGCTTTTTTGGTATGATTATGACCAGGGATTATTCGGTATAGTCATTACCATTGATGATTTAATGAATATCATCGTCTGTAGTGCGTGGATGACTTCGATGATGTGGTTTAGTTATTAAGTCGAGTCTCAACGATAAAATTGATGAAAACAATTTAAATCATGTAGATAGTAGATATCATGCTCTACTCGACTCTTTCTAATGGATTGCTTATTCATTGCAGCTTAAACTTGATGTCTATTGTATTTTATCAGTTTAACATTGTTGAATACTAATGATAATTTATTCTGCATTATCTTAGTCATAATATTTCTTACTGGGCTAGTTGAGCCCAACCTTTTGCTTTCATTGTTCTCTTCAGGAAATGAGAACGTAGCCGGGACTAGTCGGGGAATGGAGTGATGGTCCGAGATGGTGTATTAATAGTCATCACTATTCTATAAAATAGTGTGATAATAAATGTAATTAGGACTCTATTTGAGAGTGGATATTGTCTAGAAGGCAACATTCATGTTTAAACTCTCAGCTATGTTTTGTCGTATATTACACAACTGTTGTATAATTAAGTTGTATTTGAATTTTGTACCATATATTTGGCGACTCAAGATGGGTGATGTATACCTATTTTGGGGGCGTCGCAGTTGGTATCAAAGCTTAGGGATATGATCCCTGGCAGAAATGTGAGACAAGAACTAGGAGGGGAGAGACGGGGAATTCCTTAGCTAGTATGACCTACCTAAGTTTATTTGGTATTTAATTGGTCGGTCAGAGTATAGGGATAATATGTGATATGTTAATTAAACCTTGTTTTGTGGCAGATTTGAAAATGGCATTCAAAATATTGAGATAAACAATGAAGCACATGAGACCGCTGAGTCACCACATTAATGCCCGTGGATAATGTGCAATAAGAAGACAATAATCCTCATGTAAACAATAACACCGGTGAAATGGAGAACGATGGGATGTTCGGAGGCTTTACGCAATTCATGCGAAGATCGTGCAAGAGAGACTCTGTCCAAATGCAGTGAAAACACTCTTGGCAACTCTGACGGTCACCGCTAAGCGCTTCAAGGAGCTGGGACCACCGGAGTTTTTTGAGAGCCAAAACCACTTAAGGCGAGAGCGTGGATAAAGCGAGATCAACAAGATATTTGATGTCTTGGGATGCTCCGGAGCAAAAGGTTCCTTTGCCACCTTCATGTTGCGAAAGAGGCAGATTCATCGGTGGGAATCAGAAGCGTACTCAACCTGCCGCACTCAAAATGTCTTGGGAGAAGTTCCAAGAATTATTCAACGACAAGTACTTTTCTGAAAGTATTCGTCACATGAAGGAGGTAGAGTTCATCAAGCTTGAGCAAAACAATATGACCGTGGCACAGTACGAAGCTAAGTTTGCCGAGTTGTCTCTGTTTGCGTCCCACTTGGTTAATAATGAGGAGAGAATGACGCGGATGTTTCTAAAAGGTTTGAAACCCGAGATACGTCAATACCTTATCTTTCATAAATTGTGTTTGTATTCAGATGTTGTGAATATGGCTCAGTTATTGGAGCGCGATAATGAGTCAACCCAACCAAGAGAGAGCAGCCGGCAAGTCGATAATACCAGTGGTAACAGTCATCAAAGCGGTGACAACAAACGTGGAGGGAATCAACGTGCCAGAAATGATAATCACTTCGGTGGTAATCGTGGCCATGACAATAAGAGTGGACATTTCAAGAAGAGGAGATTCAACAAGGATGGAAAGACGTCGAAGACCAAAGACCGTGTTGTTAAGGAAGGAGAACGACCACCGGTCGTATGTTACAAATGTGGAGGGGAAGGACACATAAGTCCAAACTGCACGATGCAGTCCAAAGCGTGTTATAATTGTGGAAAAGAAGGTCACCTAGCCCGATTTTGTCGTGCACCAAAGTCAAATCCAGCTGGGATGGAGGCATCAAAGGGTGTCCCAGACAAGACAAAACCGGTAGTTCAAGGGAGAGTGTTTGTCGTAACCTCCCAAAAAGTGAGGAATCCGAATGAGGTGATCACGGGTAAGCTAATCATAAACTTTAGCGAAGCTTATACTTTATTTGATACCGGTTCTACCCATTCCTTTATTTCTCCTACTTGCGCTCAACGTTTAAATTTGACTCCGGAGAAATTAGACTTTGACTTATCTGTTGAAACTCCGTTGGGAGAAACCTTCATTACATCCATGATTTATAAGTCTTGTTTGATTCAAATCGGTAACCGCACATTACCTGTCGATCTTATTTCTTTTAAAATACTTGCATTTGATGTTATTTTAGGGGTTGATTGGTTAACTACTCATCATGCTAAAATCGATTGTTTTCGTAAGGTTGTTAGCTTTCATATTCTTAACCAACCTATTATGCGAATTCAAGCAACCAAACCACTAAAATTAATCACTGTCATATCAAATCATAAAGCTATTCGTTTATTGAAAAACGGATGTCAAGCTTTCTTAGTCCATGTCACGGATTTAAATAAAAATACGTCATATTTAAATGATATTTCTATTGTTAATAAATTTCCTGACGTATTCCCTGAAGAACTTCCTGGCCTACCCCTAGAGCGTGAAATTGAATTTTGAATCTACCTTGAATCCAGTACAAAACCCATTTCCAAATCCCCATATCGAATGGCTCCTATTGAACTTCAGGAGTTAAAAACCCAACTACAGGAATTATTAGACATCGGTTTCATTCGTCCTAGTACGTCTCCTTAGGGTGCTCATGTTCTATTCGTGAAGAAGAAAGATGAAAGTGTGCGACTTTGTATTGATTATCGGGAGTTGAATTATGTCACCATCAAAAATAGGTACCCGTTGCCTCGCATTGATGACCTGTTTGACCAGTTGCAAGGAGCCAAATTCTTTTCAAAGATTGATTTTCGTTCCGGATATCATCAGTTGAAGATTAAAACTGATGACATTCCAAACACTACTTTCAGAACTGGGTATGGGCATTATAAATTCCTAGTCATATCTTCTGGATTGACTAATGCTCCTGCTGCCTTCATGGACATGATGAACCAAGTATTCAAGGAATATTTGGATCACTTTGTGGTCGTCTTTATTGATGACATCCTCATATAATCCAAAACTCGTGAAGACCA